>CAMTDV010000013.1:54086591-54680617 GCA_947069175.1 Scalesia atractyloides | reverse complement strand
TGAGGGTGTGACACATAGTTTAAAGACCTGATTGAAAACTCAGTTTATAACTAGGTTTAATATCCCACTGATATTACATCAATAGGAAACTCATTTTCAAGTTCATTATTATTTAAAACCTTGTTTTATGCAAAAAGGGCATTTTGGTCAAAGATGGCATAATTATGGAACTTGCGCATAAACTTAGATTCTGATTATATTCATGTAATATAACCTCAGAGGGTTATGCTACATTATATTATGATCATAATGCAACTTTAGATCAGTAGGTAACTAATCTAAATCAGGTCAGAATTGAAAGTCAAAGCAGAAGGCAAACTTCACGACTTTTGGTTGTGAACCGACCCTAGAACTGGAATTGACGAGCCGAATATGTTCTCACATGTCCTAATAATTATTATCAACTTGTTTAAGTGTCAAAACAGGTTTCATAACATATAAAAGATTAATTTATGATTTTTCCGAAAAATGGCCTGTTTGACTTTTTAATATCGTAACTTTAACCCGTCAATTGGTCTAGCAAACGTGATCTTCAGAAGGTGCCCTTTATAGGGATTAACACCTACCTTATGATGATCACTTAGCCATGTTCATTTCGAACAATGGCTGGACCATAATGGTCTTAGCCAAAAGTCAAGGCGTTTTCTGAAAAACACTTAGACTTTTGGCTATAAAAGCCTATAAACGAAAATGCACAAGGAAGGAACACTTACCAGTGATTCCTAAGGTGCAAAAGAACTATGTTGGATGCTCCTTTTAGCTAGGAACTTCCAGAGGAGGCAGAAGAATGAATAAATGAGAAAGGTGCAAGTTGGAATGTGAAGTTGAGCACCTATTTATAGTTAGAGAACTGAAAGGAGGTGAAGCCAGATGTTTAGGGGTGTAAGAGGAAGCTTACAAGTGTCCTAAAACGTGGCATAGCAGTTTGGGAAGCCATGGTTTCGATTTTAATGGTCTTGGAGCTTTGTGTGGCAGCCAAGAAAAACTTTATGCTGCAGACCCCTTCTCGCGCCCCGCGAGAGACCTAGGCCAGGTCTCTCGCGGCCCGCAACCGCCCCATGGCCAGTTTCAAAGTTTGACACTTTTAACCCCTTAACTTTAAAAAGCTTCTAAAACCCTTTTTAAACACCTTTTTGGCACTTTTCGCCCTCCGTAGCCAATACTTGGCATACTCGGGATTATGCCCGAACATTGTTGAGCTCTCGGTTTGTTAAAAGGTTACTCAGAGGTATAAATTAATATTTTGACACTTTTAATCCCTCCATTATCCAACTTTTATATATTATTGGATTTAATCACTCTCGTCCAGTAAACGGGACATATGAGAGTTAGGACTTTATAAAGGATCACTCAGAGGCTCAGTATAAGCATGTTGACTCCGATGTCACTCAGAGGCTAGGCATGTTGACACAACGGTCACTCAGTGGCCAAGTTTATGTATGACGATGCTAATGGTCGTTCAGAGGCTACGTTTTATGCATAACGACACTAATGGTCGTTCAGAGGCTACATTTTATGCATGACGACACTAATGGTCGTTCAGAGGCTAGGTTTATGCATGTTGACATCAGAAAGTCATTCAAAGGCTCAGTTTTAGCATGTTGTCACCTTAAGTGCATATTAGTCTTTAATAGACTATATATAAAAATACCACACGTGTCACTATATTATTGGACATGATTTTACAGGGTGTTACATTTGCGTACACGCGTGACCATGCGGGACGACTAATACGATTCTATAAGTATATTTATATTTTTATATAAATATGTGTATATATATAATATATATATATATATATATTATATATATATATACACATTCTAAATCTCTCAGGAATAAGTGTTTCCAAAACTTAGTAATTATCACCGAAATAAATGGGATTAAACGAGTATAATAATATCGTTTCTATTAAGTTAAAATCTTCCCATCGAATCATTGGTTAAATCTCTCATGGATTACATGCTAGCGAGTTTACGTTCTGGAACGATATTTTGGAATTATATTATGCTAGCTTTGCACTGGATCTCGAGGTGACTTCATAACCCCTACTTTTTACGGTTTTAAATTTTTATAAATGTTTTCGGGGGTGGAAAGACATGCAAGTTTTGCCAAAGTATACAATATTTCAATGAACAAAAACAACATATTTCTATACCATGTTGCAAATGAATTTCAATAAACTCAAATGGTTTATGAAAGATTTATGCTAAACATACCGGTTTTACAAAACGCATGCGTATTTTCGACACGTGCATGAGTTTCATGACTATTGATGGGATTATCCTAGTTACAACGGGACTGATTTGCCATACATACAAATAAGAGGAGTGGTTGGTCCTTCTTTTAGACTCAAACGAGCTAGGCCCATTCTCACTTGTGCGAGACACAAAGACTCCGTGATCTTAGGCCCCCTTTCTTCTAAACGTTTTCGGTTTTACAACTCACGAGGAGAAATACATGTTTTAATGGTATGGCTTAGCTGTCAATGGAATATTAGATCATGTGCGAATATGGTCTCTCTTAAGCGCCATTAATCTTTTCTAAGACCACAGAACAAAAGTGGTAGATCTATCGGGTGTAACGAGCCCCACTCATGGGTCCTTGTGTGGCCGCATGTAGTGTTTTCTTATCCCAGCTGGGTGGACCAGAGGAAATCGTCTAGGGTTGAGTGCTTCCTATTTCGTCACACATATTAATGTCCTTGCAAAAATTAATAATCATCAAGTTCATTGATGTTTTAGATACCACATTATTATATACGAACTCTCAAATCTTAACGCGACGCAGACGTTGACAGTTATACAAGTTCCACAAATACAAAGTTTTCAGTTAAACATGCCAATGAAAATGGTTTATTACATTTTCTCAACAATATTTAAACCGGTTACCAAAAAGATCTATCTCAAATCTTTTTCGAACAAACTATGAACTCCCCAACTTTATATTGATTTTTTGCATGTTTCTTTCTCAGATCACATATTCAAATATGGCATGGATGGAATAGGAGAACCCATGGGGATTCGAGTACTCAGCGGGTGTTCACTTTCTAGAAGTCTTAACATTTTACACTTCCGCTGTGCAATGAAGATACCGGTCAGATCATGCCCAACTCTGATTTTAGCGGGTGTGACAGCACACCTTAGAAGATTCCAGTTTATTAAATGGGCTCCTGCGACTGTTCAAACACCAATTCCATCTAAAGAGAAAAGAAAACCGAGGAAGAACTTCTTTGGGCGTTAAAGTTGAATGTTTGAAGTTTTTTGAAGACAGACCAAGACTACGACAACATCCAAGGGGGAGTTTATTGATGCATTATATCTATTGCCTACGTCTTAAGGTTGTGTCTGTGTGGGCTGTTAGAGTTAAATTTGTAGTGTTTGTATTTAAGTTCGCACGAAGGTAAATTTACCTTCGTACGAAGGTAACTTACCTTCATACGAAGATAAACTTACCCTTGCACGAAGGTAGATCTCATGTCTATATATAGTCGTGTTGAGGTGTGAGTATGTAAAACTTTTGGTGAATGATATTGCGAAGCCCTGTCAGATTTCACGGTGATTTGTAACTTTTAAACAATCAATGAAATCAGTAAATTGATAAATAATCTTGTAATTGACACTAGTTAATATGGATTCCGCACATATGGACTAGATATTCTAATTAGGACCTTTGCTATTGGACAAAATGATCCTACAATATGGGTCATTCTTCACTAAGAAAACTGGTAAGATTTTTGGGCCAAAAGTGGTGAAAAAGATTGAAACAATCATAGCTGAGAGCAAAGCACAACTTGTTGCTCACAGGAGTGGCAATGTGCATGTGGTTGATATGTTGAAAGATAATCCAATGTCTAATGCTTTTCTATTCTCATTTGCTTCTAACAAAGAGACAGAACTATGGCATAGAAGACTTGGTCACACAAATCTCAAAACTATCACCACGCTCTCAAAACAAGGTCTTGTAAGAGGTCTTCCACCAAAACAATTCACATGTGATGAATATTGTGTTTCCTGTCTAAAATGTAAACAACATAAAAGTTCATTCAGATCCATTGATGAGTCCAAAACTAGTAAGTGTTTACAATTGTTACACATGGACTTGTTTGTCCCTATTAAAATCATGAGTCTTAAAAAGAAGAGGTATTGTCTTGTCATAATTGATGATTTTTCAAGGTTTACATGGACTTACTTTTTGCACTCCAAAGATGAGACTGCAGGTATTTTGCAGGACTTTGTAAGAAAAATTGAAAACCAATTTGATCTGCCAGTAAAAATCTTCAGGAGTGACAATGGAACAAAGTTTAGAAATAAGGAGTTGGATGACTTCTATGGGTCAAAAGGAATTGTAAGGAAAAATAGCATTCCCAAGACATTAGAATAAAATGGGGTGGTTGAAAGAAAGAAGAGAACTCTGATTGAGGATACAAGAACAATGCTTGCAAATTCAGGTTTACCCTTGTCTTTTTGGGCAGAGGCTGTAAACACTGCTTGCTATGTGCAAAACAGAGTTTTGATAAACCCTAGACATCTAAAGACTGCTTATGAAACTCTGTACAAAATCAAACCACTGACTCTTATTTCAGAATCTTTGGTTGTCCATGCTTCGTTTTAAACTTAAAAGATTCCATTTCAAAATTTGTAGTGAAATTAGATTGTGGTTATTTTCTGGGATACTCAACTACTGTCAATCCCTATAAAGTGTTTAACACAAGGACTATATGTGTAGAAAACAACTTTGAATGTAAAGTTCAGTGAACTTTATTCTTTAAAAATCCCAGCAAATCCTACTGAATGGTTTGATTTAGATCAATTTACATTTGAAGATGTGTCTATCAAGACTAACAATGCAGGTACATCACAATCTTCCCATCAAGATTATGAATATGACATTGTGATCCCACAATATAAAGTCACTTCCACCACCAGAGGAAAAATTTTCACAACTATCAAAACTCTCCCACTGCTACATTAATAGTTGTTGATCCTCAAACCTCTGCCGCCTCATCCAGTCAAACCACTGTTGACAAAAGTCCATTTTTTGTGAACAAAAGTCAACCCCCTTTACACCTATCCAACCTATACCTCCACCTCCATTCCAAACAGATGTTGGCTCTTCAAAATTGCCAACAACTGTTAGCTCAGATGATTCCCATCTGTAGCCTTCGCCTTAAAATGCCATTGTTCCATACAAGGGAGATCTAATCTACCTTAAAAATCACCCACTAGATCAAGTTATTGGCAACATAAATGAAGGGGTACTCACAAGAGCCAATCCCAAAACATTTGTGTTTTTACTGGTTTTCTATCTCTCACACAACCTGTCAAGTACCAAAAGGCACCAAGAGACAACAGTTGGATAGAGGCTATGCAAGAAAAGCTCCTATAGTTCAAAAGCCAACAAGTATGGGAACTTTTACCATTGCCTAAAGATGTATGTCCAATTGGCACAAAGAACAAAACAGATGAAAGGGGTATTGTTGTCAAAAACAAAGCTAGGCTTGTGGTTTAAGGTTATAGGCAAGAAGAAGGCATTGATTATGATGAAACATTTGCTCTAATTGCTAGATTGGAGGCCATCAGATTGTTCTTAGCTTTTGTTGTCAACCACAACAACAAGGTGTATCGAATGGATATCAAATGTGCATTTCTTTATGGTAAGATCAAGGAAGAGGTATATGTATGTCAACCTCCTGGTTTTGAAGATGCCTTTTATATAGATCATGTCTACAAGCTTAATAAAGCTTTGTATGGCTTGAAATAAGCACCCAGGGCCTGATATGAACCTCTACCCACCTTTCTCTATTTATAGGTTTCACAAGAGATCAAATTGATAAAACATTGTTTTTAAAATGGAGAGGAAAGGATTTGATGATTGTCCAAATTTATGTAGATGCATCATATTTGGATCCACATGTGATTCCATGTGTGAATAGTTTAGGGAACTCATGATAGCAGAGTTTGAGATGACTACCATGGGTGATCTTCAATGCTTTCTTGATCTCCAAGTTAACCAATTTCAAAATGGTACATTCATTCATCAAAGCAAATATGTCAAAGACTTATTAACAAAACTTGATATGAATGATTGTAAACCATGTAGTACACCCATGGCCTCATCAAAATTGGCCACCATTGATGATAAAGATGACTTGGTTGATCAAACACTTAATGAAAGCATGATTGAATCTTTATCGTACCTAATTGCATCAAGGCCAGACATCACTTTGCAACACGTGTCTGTGCCAGATCCCAGTCAGCACCTAAAAAGTCCAACCTTATAGCTGTGAAAAGGATATTTAGATACATAAAAGGTGCTCCCATACTTGGTATCTGGTATCCTGCTAATGGAAATATTGAGCTTCCAGGTTATTCAGATAGTGACTTTGCTGGTTACCATTCTACAAGGAACTCCACATTAGGAGGATGCTAGTTTCTAGGAAATTGTTTGGTTTCTTGGCAAAGAAAAAAGCAAGCAGCAATTTCAACATCAATAGCTGAGGCTGAGTATATTGTTGCTGCAAGCTGTACAACAAAACTCATGTGGATTCAAAATCAATTGCTGGATTTTGGTGTAACTGCTTTAAAGACTCCTCTCATGTTGGATAGTCAAACAGTTGAAAACAACACTAAAAATTCAGTTTCACATTCCGCAACCAAGCACATGGATATCAGACAACAGCTTGTGCGAGATTGCTATGAAAAAGGTTTGATTCTGCATCATGTTCCAACTAATGATCAACTTGCAAATGTGTTGACAAAAGCTTTAGACATATCCACCTTTGAAAGCTTGATCTCTAAGATTGGCATGCCAAGCATGGATTAAAAGCAAAATCTTGTTTTCCATGAAGAAAAAGCATTAAAATGTTTTCAGAAATTAAAAAATCCATCCTTAAAAATAGCTTTAAAATTGAATATTTCTCAATAAATCCTTAAAGTCTGCTATAAACCACTATTTCTAAAACCTTTGTTTGGCTAAAATTTTTTCCACTATTCAAAGGTCTCATTTGCTCTCATTAACCACCGCTTATCCTAACCTCTGATGTGTATCATCTGATAGACTAAAATCACCATTGTTCCAACCTCTATTGCTCTCCAGTAGAGGTTATCTAACAACTGTCATCCATTATCACAACAGAGCTTACCACGTGGATAGATGTTAGCCATCAGATCTTTTATACAGATGCGATGTCAGCATTCACTTTTTCCTTTATATATATCCCTGTTCCATCCAAACATAACTTTTACTGTCAAATCGAATTCACAATTCACAAAAGTGGTTACTACTACCATCTTCTTCTCTACTCCTCACCTCCCATCTCTTATCATGGCTCTGCACATCAAACTCCCTCATAACTACCTCCCTACTTTCGAGAAAACTGACAAAAATAAATCTTTTCACTCAATAGATGTTTTGACATCATCCAAATACAAAACAATACTCACTGCTGATGTACCAATCTATGTGGATACTCTTCGAAAATTCTGGGGTAATGCTGAAGTTCAAATTCAAAATAAAAAACCCTATGCTATCACTTCAAAGATCAGAGAAACCCTTGTTCAAATATCCCCATCTTCCATATCCACAACATTTGCCTTGAACGACCAAGAAGGTAATAATTCTTTTGAAAAATAGCCACTTCACACAGAGTTCATAGAAAGAGGGTATGAGGGTCAATTGACAGGAGTTACAATTTTTAAGCCTCAATTTCCTCCTGAAATTATATATTTTTTCCATGCCCTACAGATATGTCTCTCACCCAAGACCCCTTCATTTAAGACCACTTGGGATATGCAATTTTGAAAAAATCAGATTATAATCTATCCTAGGCATTGTTATTGGACTTGGTTGCAAATGTGAATGTTATAAAAGGAAACAAAAATAAAGCTTTTCTTATGTATCCCAGACTTTAAGCTATTATCTCCAAAAACAAGTGTCTAAAAAGGATTTTCAACAAGGAAATGCTTTGAAAATGAAAAGTCTTACAACTGAAACTTTTACCAGAATGCAAGACTAAGTGTCAAAAGTTTCTAAAACACAAGCAAAGGGGGGATGAGCCTAATTTAGATGAGTCAACATCAGTTGCTCAAACCTCTGTTGCTGAGCCCACTGCTCCTAGTGATCATGACACCACAACCCGGGGTTGTGAAACCCACACCAGCAAAATCCAAAAAGAAACCCCCAACATCCAAAAAGCCCACCAAAATAAAACAACATAAAAAGGCACATCTGGAAGATGAGATACCAGAGGATAACCTTATGGCAACACCAAAGCCAATTGAAACTGCTATTGCTACTTCCTCACAACAGATGGAAAGATCTCCACCTATCCAAACTCCTCCTACATCCTCACAAAAGGCTCAGGTTGTAAGCACAGGAACACCACCTTATGAAGCATAACTTTCACTTGAAAGTATGTTTCACAACCCCTCTCCCAAGGCTATCTATCTTTCAACTCCACAACCCTCCACTCCAATCCCACCTACATTTATACCTTTGTTTGATGCAATTGATAAAACTCAGACACAAATCAGTTCCTCTCAATCACGAATCACAGAGAGCAATCTTCCACAAGTAACTGAGTCTGAGAAAAATCAATTTGCTAGCCCACAAACAACTTAGGAGGCTACACCCCCATGAGTTACATGTAACTTTTGGTGGTAGTTCAAGTGAAGCAGCCACTATAATTGATGACACAACTGTGTTTTAGTTGGACAGTGGTTACATCTATAAGTCTTCCTTGAAGGCAACAACTATTGAGGCTACAATGGTAATCTTTGTTCAAGTTGGAAGTACTTAGTACCAAGAAAAATGGGCATATGGTTATGATAACATGAAGTCTTCTCCTGTTAAGGATCCAAATATAACTACCTCTGGTTAACGGTATTCATCCTTTCGCTTACTACATGTCCTTAGTCAATCAAAAGTTCGAGACTTTGGCGGGATTGAAAATCGAGGAGTAGAACTATTTATCGAGATGCGGGTTTCGTTCTTAACTTGATAATATCATTCCTTAAATGTGGTTGGTACTTACCAAATGAGATAAGAACTAAATCCAGCTTGTTGGTGGGGGTCCACTAGAATGAGTATAGTGAAAGTTTCATCAAGGTGAGGATGCCACTCCTAACATGGTGTATAATTTTGTGAAAATCGAGAACGTAGACTGAGAATCCTTCACCAAAGTGAGGGTTCTCGCATATTTTGGTGAAATCATCTCCTTTGTATAATAAGAGTGTTTTCGTGCCTTCGTGGTTGCGGAATAAGTGTCTTTAGGAAAAGTCATATGTATATTTTTGAGGCAAACGAATGATAAAGAAGAAGCATATAGGAAACATTTTGTATAATTAACATGAATAATCACGAATGGTCAAAGTTCAGGATTCCTAACTATAGACTAGGTCAAATCATGGAAAATTTTTCCTAATTCCCTATGGTTATAGCTCTGACACCAATCTGTCACACCCCAACCGATGGCGGAAACATCGGAGTGAGATGAAAACGAGATACGCAAGAGACTTCATAACGACTAATTGTGATAATATTTAGATAACTCAATTTCATTTCATACTAAAAAGGCAAGTACATCGTTTGAAATGGGAAGTACAACATTTTGGCAAATAAACGTAACAACATGAAGCAAAATACATAATTAAAGTCTAGGTGTGTTTCTAATCCACCCTAAGTACGTTTCTTCAGTCGTCATCAACTAGTTTCCTGCAACTTGTATTAAAATAAAATCAACAAAAGTTGGCGAGTATACAAGTTTGAATACATAGCATAATCGTGTCTAAAAGTTTTCTCATATCCAACATGGTAAATTGAATACATTGTTTATTATCATACTAGCATGTGTTAACCATATGTCAAACCCAAGTATATGGCAATGGTGTGCACCCTTGTCGCGAAACAACAAGGACGTAAATAGTTTACTTAACAATACCACAAGAATATCGACGGTGCGTTAATCCTATAGTGCTATAATTGTTAAGTGAGGCTAGCAAAGTTAATGAGCTTATTGAACATAAGTTTGAATATCCCATGTAATAACAAGAGTATAATAACTATCATGTTTTTAACGGATAGAGTGTGTATGTAAACAAGTTTAATCGTGATATGTGATTTGTAATAATGTGTACATGTTGCACCCAAAGTATGTAAAATGGAAAATGGGATAAAGTATACTCACGATTCGCTTAGTACATTCCACGAACGTGAGTTGAAGAGTCTTGAGTTAAGAATACCAAAGTTACCCGAAGATGGGAAATGGAGGTGTGTAAATTGTTGTTTTTGTTAATGGGTTAAATTCGGAGTTTACAAGTTAATGTATACAAATATAAGGTAAAGTAAGGAGCCCTGAAAGTGGTCATGAAAGGAGGTAGGATGATGAACATCCATTAAACCTCATTATATGATTCACCAAAGCACAAAGTCATCAACGTAGTTGTTGACTCGGTTGGTCATGAATAAGGTGAAAAATAAATATAACTAACTAAGTTTCTAAGTTGCCAAGTAAGAACAACTGTCATACCCAACATGGCAAATGTTGGAGGCGAGGCGAGGTTATCTTACTTTGATTCTTTGAAGCTATGTAGTATTTAATTAAATCACTCCAACTACCAAGTGAGCTAGCTAGATGTGTACATCCAAAGCATGGAAAGTGTTTGAGGACGTGTTGTAGCCTTGTTCACTTTGTGACTAGGAAGTTGTTTTAGTGACTTAGGAGCTGTTTGTTTACCTCTTAATGTGGCTCTTAATGGTTTAGACCTCATACTGGTTCAGCACTTAATGGTTCAGACTGTTTGTTTCACGAGCAAATGTATGAATGGTTCAGACATTGGCCTCTGAATGGTAAAGCATTATAAAGAGTCTGAATGGATAAGACCTCTATTCTGAATTGGTCAGACATTTGTCTCTGAACGGTTAAGCATTATACTGGCTTTTAATGGTTTAGACCTCTTACTGATTCAACACTAAATCATCTAGAAGTTGCCAAAAAGTCCCTTAGCGGTATGAACAAAAAAATCAACAAGCGAGGTAGTGGAAAAAGATTGGAAATCCAAGGCTTCCATGGTTCACACTTTCACCAAACACAAGTCTCACCATATTAGAGATGGTGAGCTTGGATGGCCTCAACACTTGTAGGTTATCTAAAACCTTATCAAAATAGGAAGTTTAGGAGGTTCTTGGACCTCTAAACTCATGGGAATCGACCCTATTCAAGCCCCATAACCATAGGTTTGGTTTGAAGCAAGATAGTTGCAAGAATCTTATGAAAAGTATAAGTTTATGAATGATTTATAAAAGATAGCTTCAAAATAGAAAGTTGGACCTCAAAATGGTAATGTTCCACCATAGTTTACCATGATAAACTTGTGGAAACACTCCTTGAGGTGTTCCAAGTTTCAAGAAGGAGAAAAGATGAAGAAATATGGAAGAAAGTAAGGTGGGAGCTCGCTTTTGGATGTAGATGAATTTTGTCTAAACTTGGTATTCCAATAGATTTAAGAGTGTTATGAGTGAGTTTAGAGTGTTGGAAAAGTGAAATGAAGGTGTAGGAGGCTTGGTTTTATAATGGTGGGTTAGGGTTTGTGTTTAAATGAAGTTATAAGGTGATTGGGTAAAGTAGGGGGTAGGAAAATTGGCCAATCCAAGAGCTAGAAACAACTTTCTGTGGATCAAGGTTTCTCGCTACCCGCGAGGAAAAAGGGGAACTTCTCGCCACCCGCCAGATATGTATTTTCAAGTTTTAGTTTTGTTGGGCCTATATTACCAAAGGTTTACACATTAGAGCTATTTTAGGCTTTAGATGGGTTTGTGGGCTTCCTAGTGCCTTGTGGGCCTAGGGTTGTAAATGGTGGGCTTAGTGAGCATTATAAATATAAGTCTTAGGTCAAGGTGAAAAGGTTAGAGAGTTGTATTTGCAAAACTTGTATCAGACACTTTGCTAGTGTATGCAAGTTGTTCTTAATTCAAAGTTTGTTCTTCTTCCTAATCATTATTTCCGCTACTGATTAGGTTAGTGATACCTGTTAGATCCGTTATCGGCACTTACAATTGGTATCAGAGCCTGCTGTTCAAATACAGGCTCTGGGTATCACTGATTGAAGAAGTTGTTTCGAAGTGGTGTTGCTCCTGTTCAGAATTGCTGCTATTCCGGATTACTGTTCAGAATCGTAGAATCACAGGTTTTTCTTCGAAATTGCTACTGTTCTGAAGAATTCGAAGACGATTTGAGGGTTTCGGATCTGCTACTCTTACGGATTCCGAAGAAGTCGAAGAAGATTCACATAGTTCTGATCTGCTAGTGTTACGGATGCCGAAGAACATGAAGGAGATCATCCATCTCGGATTGATCCCGGACTGTTGCTCAATCTGGATCACTGCTTTTTCGGATCCGAGATACTGTTGGTGGTTATCAGTTCCTTGGAAGTCGGATTTCTGTTGCTGAAAATTCGGATTACTGTTGCAATCAGATAAAGGATTGGATTCCGGATTCTCATCTTTCCGGATTCTCTATTCCGGATTCGCATTTAGAATTCTTTATTCCGGATTCTCTCAACTCGGATTTTTATTCCGGATTCTCACTTTGGATTTACAGGTTTTCGGATTCATCAACTCGGACTTTTCAGTTTTGGATTCATCATCTCAGAGTTAATTCAGATTTATCAATTTAGATTTATCAATTCGGATATATCAATTTGGATTTATCAATTCAGAATCCCACTATGATTTCGGCTGCTCAAGTTCAGACACAGTACCATGCTCAGTATCCCAACATGGTGTTCAGTCCTGCATTTCCTCAAGCAGTTCAGCAAGGCAACATTCCCCAATCTGCTGCACCAGCGCCTGCACCTGCTCAACCTGTGTCCAACCCTGCGTTTCTCACTAAAGAAAACAAAGAGACATTGGCTATTGCAGCTTCGATGATCAAGAGCTTGAACGCCTTTCTGGTAGGTGATCTGACTCCTCCATCCATTCTTCCAACCGAAGTTGATCAAATAATGGAGACCTGGACGAGATCGATGTGTCCTTGAATCTAGCAATGGTTGCCTTTCGGATTAACAAGTTTCAGAAGAAGTATGGACGACAACCATTTTCAAATATGAAGACTGGTCTCACAAAGTATAAACTCAGATGCTACAGATGTCACGAACCATGACTCTTTGCTAGGGAATGCAAGTAGCTGCCATCCGGGTATGTGTCATCCAGGGTGGCAGACATACAGAGCAGCGACAGACAGCTGGTCCCCGTCTCTCCCTCAATGTCCACTACGAGTCCCTCGAGCAGCTCGGGCGGGAAGCCAACAACATTGGTGGCCCAACAGCCCGAAGGATTCAACTGGGCAGATGCTGCAGCTCAGATGGAAACTTTAAATCTCTCCAAGAACAACAACCACTACATGATGGCGCAGACAACTGAAACGCCCGATCTTTCAGAAATGGTAAATCGAATTCTCTGGTCTGATAGTTGTCATTTTAAATTATCACAAATGCGCGCCCATAATTCAACTCTTGTAGCTGAATACCAACAAGCTGCGTCATAGAACATCGCCCTTAAACATAAGAACAAGCTTCTTATAGAAAAGGTCGAAGAACAGAAACAAGATATAGCTCAGCTAAAGCTAGACTTGAACCAACAACAGTGTTGGGTCTACGACTATAAGCTAAAACTAGCTGAAAAGGATGTTGAACTTCAAGCAACCTTAGCCAAGCTGAACTCCTTGACTGGGAAGTTTCATGAAAATGAAATAAACATTAAAAAGTTTGAAACTTCCAGCAAACTGGTCAAGGACTTATGTCATCTTCAGCTAAATTACCAGAAAAACTTTACTAAAGGTCTTGGGTATAATAGGGCACCTCCACCATATAATCATAACTATACAAGAATGCCTGAATCTGAGGCTGATCTAGAAAATGCAGAAAAAATGATTTATGGTAAACCTTCAGATTATCTTTCTAAACCATGGAAACCCTATTATCCAAAGTTCTCTAAACCAACTGAACTTAAGAGGGATGATGCTTCTGTTACTTCAACACCACTTTCACATGAATCTAGTGATCATCCTTCTTGTAGTACATATGATTTGGAGAAAGTAACTCCTAAGGAAGAGGAATTAACATCCTCCACAGAATCTAAAGGAGAAAAGTCTTCTAAAACTCAAACTAAATTCCTGAATGATACTAATGTGTCTACCTCATGTGCAGAAGAAATTTTAGTTGAGGATATCATAGAGGGTGATCAAGAGGAATGTCTGAATGCCAGTTCAGACAATTCGGCTGCGGATTATGAATTTTATAAGCCCACTTTTGACATTTTAAATAAATTTCTTGCTGAACAATTTAAATTCTCAGACAGTTTTGGTTGTGTTGAGAACAAAGACAGCTTTAATTCTTGTTTTTCATCGAATGCTGATGTTTTGAATGATACTATAACTGTAATAACTCTTGTGATGAAAACATGAATTTAGCTGCAGGTCCAACATCGACAGATGATTCGGTTTCATCAGTTCCAACTGAAGAGACCGGAAGTTCTTCTCCAAAGGTTTCGTCTGTTGATGCGAATCCCAGGGTTGACAGTGAAAAAGTCGACCGACCAACCGACCTTGTGAACATTGATGTTGGCATAATTCTAGAAGATTCGGGCGACTCAACTTATTCCAACCAAGCACAAGGGACTGATTTTGAAACGACAGATGATGAGCATTCTTTTTCCGATGATTCAAATGAAAATCTTAAACCTGATTTTGAATCGGATTCTCAAATTTTTCAAAATTTTGACATTCCACCTACATGTAACGTGTCAAGCTCATCTTCTGAAAATTCAGAAAAGGATGTCCCTGCAGAGGCACCCGTGTCCTCTACAGAATCTGTCATGAAATGTGATTTGAAAAGTAAGATTAAAAAACGGAGAACACACCGATCCAAAAAGAAGAAAACCAAACATGCGTCTCTGACCAATGAAAAGGCAACTACTGAGTCCCCTCATCACTCTAAGAAATTGACTCAGAAGCCGCAAATTGAATCTGTTAAGCAACCAACTGAACAGATATCAGACACAGTCAAGAACAACACCATGCATCAGCCGTTAGTACCCACAAGCAAGAAACTGACAAACAAATTGCCCAGAATTTCCCAAGCTGAACGGACTGTTTTCTTCCAGAAGAGGCAGACCTGTTTCAATTGTGGATTTCCCGGGCATATTGCAGAAGAAATTTCACCTACCTAAGGCTCGATTTATGGCTAAGTCTTCTGATCAAGACTGGAACTTGGACAAGAAACAATCTCTCAAATTCTTCAGACCTTTAGGTTCCCAGAATCCTTCTAGCACTCCAAGGCTTGTGTAGAAGTCTGATTCAGTAACCTGAGGCCTAAGACTTTGACCAAGACTCAGTCTTCTGTCCCCATTACAAACCAATCAAAAGCATCATCAACCTCATCCTCAACTAATTTAATTTTTCGTGAGGTTACTTACATTGATGCTAATGGCATGCCCAGATATTCAATGGCCTGGGTTGCAGCCTCTAACTAAAACTATTGAAATGTGCAGGAACAGCTCTAGTGAACTCTTGTCAGAGTATGGTATATTGACAGTGGTTGTTCCAGGCACATGACCGGAGACATCTCGTAGTTGAATGACGTTCAGTTTTTCGATGGCGGGTTTGTTTCCTTCACAGGTGGTGAGACATGAAATATTACTATGAGCGGAACAATTTGCAACGGAGCCCTCAGCTTCAAGAATGTTAATTACGTACCAGAATTGAAGCACAGTCTTTTGAGTGTGTCTCAACTCTGCGATAATCATTTGGACGTTCTTTTCACCAAGAAAGGGTGTTATGTGCTGAAACCCGGTCTTATTATTCTGGATGATTGAATTCTTCTTAAAGCTGCACGAAAAGGAAAGGCATAATGTCATTGAAATGAACAAGGCTCCCTCTGACAAGCTCACTTGCCTCTTCTCGTCTACAACTGAACATGATGCAATGCTATGGCATAGTAATGGATCATTATGAGCTTTCTAATGTCACATTAAGTCCTAAAAGGTTAAATTAAATTTTGAAGAGTACATATTATATCATAATGGATATTAGTCATTCGTATATGTCTTAATGGGATAAATGGACAATAGTCAATCATATATGTCTTAATGGGCGTCATTAGGCCTTAATAACTATGTTAATGGATCATTACGAGCTTTCTCATATCAAATTATTGCCCTTAATAACTATGATAGCTCTTAATGGATCATTATGGGCTTTCTTATATCAAATTAGGTTATAAAAGGTTAAAATCAAGTTGAAATGAGTCATTATATGACACAATGGACAATAATAGAACATATCTGTCTAGATAGACAATGTTGGACCTTAATGGTAATCATAGTTTTTAGTGGAACATTCTAAATGATATATGTATTAATGGACCGCATTGGTCATTAATGAATATCATAGCTCTTAATGGATCATTATTGGCTCGACTGAAGGTAATTAGATAACAATTATAAACAAACTGAAATCTTGGCTCGAGTTCGCTTCTATAACTTAGACGAGTCAAAGATCAGCTAGAGCTAGGCTCGCCAATGTATAGTAGTAGGTATATTATATATATAAAAATGATATGACTTTTTTAGGCTCATTTATGCTCGCGAGTGTATGTGAGATTTTTTATGTAAAAGTCGATATCGGGCTCGTTAACTAAACGAGTGATATTTTAGGCTCGAGCTTGAGGTCCGGTTTATTCGAGTTTTTTAGCAATCCGATCACGAGTAATTATCGAGCCGCTCCTTGTTGTTTATACCCTAAAGTTAATGCAAGCCTAAAAGTTATAATTCTCCCTAACTATTTCATCATATTCAACTAGGGATGGACAATTGATACTGTGTATATTCGATACCAATACCCATTTTCCCTGTTTTTCAATACTGATCCTAGTATTTATGGTTAAATATCAGTACCGTACCGGTATATTCATTACCAATATCAATTTTCCCCGCTTTTTGATATTGATACCTTCGATACCAGACACGTACCATCCTCATACCTCCCTTCAAACCTTAAAAATTATAATTCACGCTAACTATTTCATCACTTTTACCCTCCTGCTTCTCCCGAAATGTGTGAAACCCTAAAAATCCCACACTTTCACTGAATCACTTTGCTCGCTTCTCTCAAAATTCACCACTTTCAATATGCCGCTTTGTGAACGAGGATCGAGCTCCCGAAATGAGTAATCGACCAGATCACACTCAACTAGCAGAGGCGGAATTCATTGCTAGAGAGGTAGATATGACAAACAAGATAGAAATTACTGTTTAACTGCTTCTGATCTATGAAAGACGTTCACGGAGCTCCCGAAATGAGCAATCGACCTGATCACACTCAACTAGCAGAGGCGGAATTCATTGCTAGAGAGGTAGATATGACAAACAAGATAGAAATTATTGTTTAACTGCTTCTGATCTATGAAAGACGTTCACGTTACAGACGCAAGTCAACAAACTGACAGAGCTTCGCCGTATGAAATGACAAATCCGTTACCAGCTCTAACACAACACTTCTCTATTTATAGGTTGACATGACTCGTACTGAAGTGCGTGCACTAACAAACAAACAACTATGATTCGTACAAAATGGTTTTTCGTATGAGTGACTGATTTCGTACGAAACACACATCTGTTTCATGCGAATCACAGTGTAAAACATATAAATTTTACATTTTCTCATTTAAACATTAACTTGTAAACTTTATAAACATTACAGATATATCCTAGACGTAGGCAATAGACATTATGCACCAACAAACTCCCCCTTGGATGTTGCCGCGGTCTGGATAATCTTCAAAATCTTCAACTTCATTTGACTTAACCGCCCAAAGAACCTTTTCACCGGCCTTCGACGTTCCTCAGTAGCAATAGGCATTTGATCGGTCAGAGGACGTTGGTTCAAAAACTGAAAACTCCTTAACGATGCTATTCTTGAACGTTCAACGTTCCGGGCTTCATTTTCTTCAGTTTTCTTCGACTCCTTCTTCTCAATCTTTCTCCAGGTGTCTTCCAATTCGATCCTGAATGAATATCATTTGCAAAGCACACATTTACGACCTTTTGAAATTGAACTGCTTGCTCCTAATCCTTTTCTACAAAACTGATCTTGCTATAAAATAAACATTCAATCTCTTTCTTCGAACAATTTACTAGCCACATGGGGTCTAGTACTCGAATGCCTCCCCACAACCCAAATATTCTTTTGTGTGCTATGACGGCTTCGGTTAATTCCTCAGTTATCTTCCATGAATCTTCATATGGGTGTACATAAATAACAGCCTCACCTGTATTAGAATCGTAATGCCACCACTTGAAGATCGTATAGAAATCTTGCTCCATTTTGATCATCGGCATGTTTTTCAACACCATGGTTTCTTCACAATCAATGTAATATCTTTCCCTTTTGTCACTGGATCTTCTTTAATAATACGACGCGGATAATGCGGTTTCCAGTGAACAAAACCATGCTTCGCTTCAAATTGGTCAATCTCCACAACTTTTGATCATGGGACTTCAACTTTAGGTTTATCATCTTTGTTTGCACAAGTTCCTTAATGTCCCAATATGGCAGAGTTTTGATGTCACTTAGATATCGGAAGTATTAAATCCCAAATTCTCTCTTAATAGCATAAACATTCAGCTCTTCAATCCAACCCCAACTCAAAATATCTCCCAAAGAAATATCAGCATCTCTAGTAAAAAATGCCAGGGGTCTTTAAACTTTTGCTCAGCTAGACTCTCCCTAAACCATTTCTTCTTTTGTTCGATAATCTCAGATGTAGACATATTTTCAGGAATCGTTCCTTCTTTAACAACTTCTGATACTTTCTTTTGTAACATCTCAGAGCTATCTGCTGTAATAAATCGATAAACGTTGGTAAATCCTCTGTACCCTGAACGACATCATTAGCATCTTCATCAGCGTCACTTTCAACGACAACTTTATCATATACGTTTGCGTCTTCTATTTCTTCAAAAACATAAGCATTTGGTTCGAAAACATCTATCTCATTCAGTTCGTCTTCAAAGTCAAAATCGAACTTTTCTCCACTAATTCCGAGCATTTCGGTTATCTCTTCTTTCGAGTAACTATGCACAAACTCTCCCTCTTCAACATCATGCTCAAGATATAGAACAAATGGCTTTTGCATGACAGGAACAGAAGATGTAACATTCTCTGTGAAAATTCCTGCCTGCTAAGCATCTATCGATTCAGCAACTTTGTTTATCCCTTCCTCTTCAGCAATTTGGTTCTCAGAATCATCAAAATACTCGGAAAGATCAACTAATTCATTAATATTTGAATCTATTACACGAACACCTGATCCACCCACATTATCATCATCATTACCATCATCCGAATCACTAGAATCTTTATCATCAACGTCAACTTCTTCGGTATCTTCTATCTCTTCCTCCTTTTCTTTTTCTTCAACCGATTCTTTACTATATTTTCCTGTCTTTTTCATCAATCACTCTCAATGTCATTGGGAAATATCCAGAAAAGCTATATCAACATCAACAGGCTTTCCTATCAGAATAAAATTCTTCGGTTCCTTATACACTACGATATCCCAACACTGTACTAGCCCAGATTCAGCTTCTGGCACAGCTTCTTCAGTCACGGAATCCTCCACAATCTTACCCTTACCTTTCCCTAACGCATCAGATTGTTGTTTTGCCAACCGTTCTCGCTCTGCAACTCTTTCTCTTGCTTCTTCACGTTCTTGACTCCGTTCCATTATCACTGCGAATTCTCTTAATGGGTAAATGATATAAATTCTCGAGCTTTCTGAAAAGGATCATAAGAGTTTCAAACGTTTCATCCTTGCTTTCCAGAAAAAACACCTATGAAAATCGAGAATAATCATCTGTAACGACAAGACAATATAGATCTCCAGAAATACTTTTAACATTGACTTGTCCAAAAAGATCCATGTGTAGTCTTTCTAGAGGTAGCTTTATAGAATTCAACAGCTTTCTCGGTGTGATTTCTTATGCTGCTTCCCCTTTTTGCAGCTAAGACAATCATCTGATAAATGAAAACTTTTCAAATTGACACCCTCCACTAAGTCGTTATGCACAAGAAAATTCATCTTTCGAAGATGAATGTGCCCCATTTTTCTGTGCCATAAAATTGATTCTTTTTCGGTAGCTTTGGAAACAAAGCATTGAACTTTCTTTGATGTGGTAGAAGCAATGCTCATGTCAAGGACATATAAATCATTTTCTCGCGGAGCTCGCATCAGAATCCATTCTTCTGGAATCTTGAAACCGGGTTTTAGAATTAGACATTCTTTATCATTGAAATGTGTCGTGAACTTCTTGTCACAAATTTGCGAGATACTAAGCAGATTGTTCTCAAGTTCAGCAATATAGTTCACTTTATCAAACATACAACTCCGTTCGAGAGAATCCCTTCTCCTACAATCCTACCTCCCTGTGTTCCAGCAAATCCAACATATCCTCCTCGAATAGCTCTTACATCATTGAGCAGCGCAAGCATTCCTGTCATGTGGCGAGACGCTCCACTATCCATGATCCTTTTTGACAATATCGAACGTTGGAGCCCCTGCACACATGATCAACAAAATATATTTAAACAAAGAGACCCAAGCCTGTTTGGTCTTGGGTGGGTTTGGAATGTCGAACTTTAGACCCACTTTGTTCTTTTCAATCTTTTTAAGCTCAATGTTGTTTGGAACTGAAGGTTTGAGTTCAACCTTGGATGATTTGGTGTTAACAATTTTAGCAACTCATTTCTGTGTTTGTGATTTAGCCCTTTTGACATAAAATTTTGAATCTTTTTGTTGAATTTTTTGTGATGTTTCACCAATTTTAAACTTAGATTGGGGTTGAATAATTGGTTTAACATTTTGATGAGATTCAGTTTTTCTTTTAAGAATTTGTTTCGGCATAACCATGGGTGTTTTTTGCTTTTCATCCTTGGTGAATTTTTCGGAGAAGAAACTGGTTTTGAACTTTCTTGTACACAATATCGTGTAATATGTCCAACTTTCTTGCATTTAAAGCATGTCCTGCTGTCCTTATGAACAGAGGTATTCAAAACCTGTTTCTGTTTTTGTTTCTTTTTTTCTTTAAGAAAATCATCATTTGATTGAGTACCAATGATTTCCTTTTCCTTCTTGGTTGTTGTCCCAAACAAAATTCATTTTCTTTGTAAAATCCAATTTTTGGGACCTGTTAGTTTTAGTTGCTTCTGAAAACCCAAACCTGCTCGTTTGTTTTCCAGATAATCTCCATTTTTTAGATAGTAAGGTCGGTTATCGTTTTTTATTTACAATAGAAAGATGAATCATGTTTATCTAAATTGACTTACCTCCATCAGCTTGAACATTTTATCAACACAACCTCTTTTCACATTCTTGATGGGAAAATCCTCATCCGAAAATAGTTTATTAGATCCTTTCATTTTATAAACTATGATATTAGGATCATCATTTAAACTATTTTCTGATTTGTCAACAGATTTTGACTTCTCAGACTCAGCCACTTCAGATTTATTTGTTAACACTTTTTTAATCACATTTTCTACCACTTCAGACTCACATTCACCATCATTTTTAGTGTAAGTTATATCGATATCCTCAGGCAACTGTTTGGTTTTCAATTTAAGATTTAGCGCTTTTTCCACCCTAGATGGATATTTGCAAGCATAACTGTTCCACATGGGTGGAGGAACTGGATCGTAACTTTCACTCTTTGTTTCACCATTTTTAGATTCCTCAGTATTTTCAATTTTTGGTAAAATGTGATCTATGACATGAGCTTGTGGAATAACTAATTAACAATTTGTTAACTCGTTCGGTTTTAATTCTCCTTTTTTCAAGCTCACTTTTGAGCTCAGTAATAGTGTTTAGATGAATATTAATTGCCATTTGTTTATCCATCACTGTTGCTTTAAGCATCATAAGTGTTGCATCATTTTCTCTTAGTGCTTTATTATATTGTTTAACAGACGCACTCAATTTGTCATATGCTTCCTTTGTGGTTTTGTAATCGCTTGACAAATTGTCTGTTAAAGTTTGCAATTCAGCAAATCTTTTGTCTTTCGCAAGACACTCACCACATGGTTCATCACACTTTGAACAAGATTTTCCATTCTCAGATGATTTGTTTACCTCATTTCCATTCGCCATGCACGCTTTAATGATGGCTTCTTTCAGCAATTCCTTTTTCTCATCCACTTTGATATCTTCAACCGGTTTCTTTTGCACTTCATCTGTTGAATGTTGAGTAGGTGCGAAATATCCTGCAAAAGTTTTTATAACATCGTTAGGCAAAAGATGTTTGAATGGACCATTCAAAAGCTCCTCTTCCTCTGATGAAGTATGATAGTAATAATCGTCATCATCCTCAGGTTCTTCATCAAATGATGCCTCTGATTCTACTTCTGGTTCATCAATAATTTCAGCCACCAATGCGAAACTTTCTCCTTTCGAAATATACTTGTTCCAATTAAACCCTTCGTCTTCTTGTGTATCAACCAAAGCTTTATCTTTAGACTTGGGTTGTTTCTCTTCTATCGGCACGATTCTTGTTCTTGGCTGTGGTCGGTGGTAGATCGCTCTTTTGTAATAGTCGTCTGCGAAAGGATTCCGATTCCCTTGAACCTCTCAGTTTGGCACTCTCTTTTAAAGTGACCTTTCTCCCGACACTTGAAACAAGTAACTTTGATTTATCAAATCCAAGTTTCCCATCCAAACCTCCCAAATTTTCTTTACCAGTGATTTCCTTAAATCTCTGTGCTCGTCGATCGAAGCCATGCACCATTTTATATCTATCAACTCCATTTCAACTGGATCAATTTGGTCGTAGTCTTCTCGTGTCATTTTAGAATTACCAATCTTTCCAGCAACAAGACTATCATATGACTCAAGAACTGAAGCAAGTAGAGACATATATTGTTTTGTCGTCTTTTCATCAAAATTTTGTGCCTTCTGAAAGTCAACGACAATGTTGCATTGCATAATTCTTTGACTTGAATTGGATGATGGAGTGGATTGATTGTTCTGTGATTGATTTGATCCGAAAGAAGATTGTTAACTAGAAGTGTATTTGGTAATTTGGTGATGAAACCACTTGACTGAGTTGGAGGTGTGCTTGGCGAACTATATGCACTGAAAGCAGTTTGAATCTTTGGTGCTTGGATCTGGGTAGCATAACTGTTTTTGAAATAAAGATTAACATCTTGTTGCATTTGAACAGTCTTGTTTTTGGCCATCTTTTGCATCTCTAATTAATGACCTTCCAATCTTTCGATAAAGCGAGGCAATGAGAAATTACTGTATTCAACTCCATTCTTCAAGATGGTTAAGTAAGTCGACCATTCACCTTGTGGCAGAGAATCAGCTAGCTTATCAACAAGCTCTTCATTTGTCTTCACAATTCTCATTCTCTTCATATGAGCCACTAGATGACAGTATCGCTCAATTAGCTGCTTAACCGTTTCTCCTTTGATTAATGTGAATACATCAAACTCTTTGCTTAATAATGTCCTTTTGCTTTTGTAGAGTTGAGCACTACCTTGAAATTTGAGTCGAAGAGCATTCCATAAAGATTGCTCATCATCATCATGCTGCAGTAAAGCCAAGATGTCTTCTTTGATTGATTGCTGAAGAATGTTCATCATCTTCTTTTCGTTGATAAATCTTTCTCGTTCAACATTAGAGAATTGGGCAAGGGTCTTTTCAAGCCCATTTTTGCCAACTGGTGCGATGTATTTTGCCTCGATTGCAAACCAGCAAGTAAAATGGTTAGCTTGCACCCAGTTCATAAACCTCTCGCTCCAACTATCAAAGTCTTCCAAATTCATAAGCTTTGGAGGTTTAGTCATTGTTCACATTTCATTCTCTAAATTGATGTTTTGAGCTGCTGTAGTGGTAACAACCGATATGGCAAACGCATTGTAAAATTCCTCAGACATTTTTTCTGCAAAAAGTTAGAACACACTTCTCAAAAACAAAAAGATCAGATTAGAAAAACTTTTGTGCGGTCGAAAGAATTTTGTGCGAAACAAATAACAAAGAATTTGTACGAAACAGATTTTGTACCAAACAAAATTTTTCTCACAAGAACCACAATTTCGTATGAATCAGTTCATTTTTTACACGAAACAGGTGTTTTAAGTGAATGAATTTTTGTGCGGATGAATTTAGTACGAATCAAAACATTTAGTACGAATCGAGTTTGAAATTCTGAAAAATTTTTTAAGATTTTATGAAATTTTAACTGATTGTATGAAAATTTTGCAGCTGCTGGTTCGTACCAAAATTAAAACAACTGTATTTTGTGCGGTTCAAACTTCAAACTGATCAAATTTTATCAATTTCAACATGATTTAGTTCAATTTTCTGTCCGAATTATGGTATGGATTGATTAGATTGAAGATTAACTTGAATTACTAAAAACCTAGTCCATTTTGTCCATGAATTCGTCAGAAATTTGTCCAAAATCCAGCAAAGGTCAGAAAAATGATGAGGATGAAGATATGTCCAAGTCTGAACAGTAACTACTTGTTGTCAATCTGTAGATCAGATCTCATGGATCTGATACCACTTGTGAACGAGGATCGAGCTCCTGAAATGAGCAATTGACCTGATCACACTCAACTAGCAGAGGCGGAGTTCATTGCTAGAGAGGTAGATATGACAAACAAGATAGAAATTACTGTTTAACTGCTTCTGATCTATTAAAGACGTTCACGGAGCTCCAGAAATGAGCAATCGACCTGATCACACTCAACTAGTAGAGGTAGAATTCATTGCTAGAGAGGTAGATATGACAAACAAGATAGAAATTACTGTTTAACTGCTTCTGATCTATTAAAGACGTTCACGTTATAGACGCAAGTCAACGAACTGACAGAGCTTTGTCCGTATGAAATGACAAATTCGTTACCAGCTTAACACAACACTTCCCTATATAGGTTGACATGACTTGTACTGAAGTGCGTGCACTAACAAACAAACAACTATGATTCGTACGAAATGGTATTTTGTACGAGTGACTGATTTCGTGCGAAACACACATCTGTTTCGTGCGAATCACAGTGTAAAACATATAAATTTACATTTCTCATTTAAACATTAACTTGTAAACTTTATAAACATTACAGATATATTCTAAACGTAGGCAATAGACATTATGCAGCGACACGCTTCTCAAAAAATCGATTCAAGTCATCTAAATTTCTAGGGTTTCAAGATGACCAGATTTTGTTAGCCTCACAGAATATAGTTCGATATCTGCCGGATTCAAACCCTATCTCATGTTTGTAACAAGTTTATGTGTTGCTTTTCTAATTTTTCTTCACTTTCCTCTATGTATTCAAACTCATTATTCATGTTTGTGCTCGATTAGGTATTTGTTATCCTTCTTCTAACCGATCCTGCAAACAAGGGAGTTAATATTTTTGATGTTTGTATTCGATAAGAACCGTTGGTCTATAGTTCAGATTTTATCGATTAATGATTTGTTTTTGATTGCCTTTGTGATACTTGTTTGATTTTGATTTATGAATTTCTAACTGCTATTATTGTAATTTATTAAATGGATTCGTTTTTGTAAAAGAAATGGTTGGTGCTTATTAGATATCCTAAGCTTCAATTTATTGCTCATTTGCTTGGGTATTGCCCTAATTTACTATTGACGAATCAATAGTGTGATCTCGAAATTTTCAATCATCTGTAGATTTTGCATGGATACAAATTAGTTTTTGTCGTCATTTTTACACACAATCTAACTAGGTATAGCAGGCTGGCTCATCTAGATTATACTTGCGGGTATTGGAAGCCTGAACTGGCCATCAGTTGTATGCTGCATTATAGTTTTTGATCCAGAATTTACAGGTATTAGGAGAGCAGATGATCCACTTGATGACGTGGGTAGCTCAATCTTAATAAAATGACTTAAGCACAATATAGCTTAAAGGATTGAAAGGCAAAAGGGTTCGGAATCAACAAATTGTCGTGAACAGCAAAAAGAATGAGAACACTGCCTTTCACATCAACACTTTATGTGTATACTCTCCTGCACAAGCCACAACAACCATGTACAAGAATACACTCTTTTACCCGCAGGTTCAAACCCTTCAACCTACCAAAAAGGGCAAGCCTGCCACTGCAACCAAGGATCATCAGTCAAAGGTTTCTTCTTATAGGGAATCCCTTCCCTATAAAGCACAACCCCTTATCATTCAGGAGGTACACCAGGTCATCTCATGTCACTCTTGATCCCTGATCTTACTTCTCCCTCTCTAGAACTTGCTTTATGCTTGTTCTATTCTTCACTTGACACTACACCATCACAAGATATTAACATTCTGGGTTGAACACTTCTCAATACAGAATCCACAAGTGAACTACTAACAACGGTGATCTCTCTCCACGTGTTGCAAATGTGAACCCTTGAACCCTTTTGCCTAACCCGTCCAGTCACTATCCTTGGTCTTATATTTGTTGTAGCAACAAGTTGGCGTCCACCGTGGGCCTACGCTGGTTACTTTTCTTTAGAGACCAGTAGTGTAGCTCCATTCTCCTCAAGTTCACCATGTCTGAAAGCGAGTCTCCTGGTGAGGTTAATCAAGTATCATGAACTTCAACAGCTAACGCCGGCCAAACGTCACCGCTGCAACTACGCTGTTTTCCACTCCAGGAGACACTACGACGGAAATTATATTCCCAGAGTTCTCCTCTTTTCAGACACCAATCCCTACTCGCTCGTGGGTTCGCTCTCCCCAAGTCGGTACTGCAAGTACTCCGGAACACATCGACTTGACACTCGAGGGAGTAGCTCGAAACTTCTTACAGCTGAGATCCTTTCTCAACCAACATGTGAGCCAAGAAAGGGAAAAGGGGGTAAGAATAAGACTAGACTATGATGAGTCTGAACCTTCATTGTCACTCGGCCCCCACCTCTTCCTTTCACTAGCTCGCGTACGACCACCTCTCACTTCGAAGCTGGTCCAAGTGGGACGAACCAAACATTTAACCTAAGTCCTTATGCTTTTGGAAGACCAAGTCCAACTACTTTACCCTTATTCACTTCTCAACCTGCTGTGACTAGCACACCTCTTGGGCATGAGACCACTCTTGAACAGTTACTACGATCACCAGCTTCAAGTGTTCCCCCTCTAGTTGCTACTACATGGGAACAAGCCATGGCGGCCTTACTCTTGGATCGAAGTGCTGCCATGAGTGCTCCCACAGGAACAAATTACATGGTTACACCCGAAAGCCTTCAAGGCTTCAACCTAATTCTCCAGTTGATGACACAGATGATGGCGAAGTTTCCTGGCAACACTTCATCAGTCAAGTGTTGTCCAAGGAACCTCACACAACAATCCGGCCTCGAGAACAAAAGAAGATCTTGCTAAACCCTACAAGCCTAGCAATTTATCCTGTTTTTCTGAACGTTCAAAGCTTCAACCATCTGAATCCTCCACTAAAGGTATCGCCGACATACCCATCAAGCCTTTGGGCCAACTAACCCTCAATGTGTGTTTCAGTGAAGGAAAAATGGAAAGAACCAAACCACTCATCTTTGTGGTGATCAACATTCCCTCCAACTATGATGTTATCATAGGAAGGCCAGGGCAAAGTGCGTTTGGAATGGCAGTTTCTGTTGGCCAAGGCACCGTAAAATTCCCCACTAAACGAGGGATAGCAACCCTTCAACCAACACAAGAAGCTTTCTTAGTTGAAGGAGAGAATTCGAAGGAAAACAAGGATGACGAACAAGGATGGATCATTAACCCGAAATATCCTCAACAAAGGATAAGGTAAATACCAACCTTACCAAAGAAACCCTCTCTCATCTCAAGAATCTACTCTTGCACAACATGGACATCTTTGCATGGTATCCTAAAGACATGACCGAAATTCCCCGAAGTATCGCCAAGCACGAGCTCAAAATTCCATCTGATGTAAAGCCCATGCTACATCCAAAGAGAAGCCTAGCCCCAGATAGAAGCCTTGCAGCTTGTTAGGAGGTTGAAGGGCTTATTCAAGCCGGAATCCTCCGAGAAGTCAAGTATCATTCTTGGATAATCAACCCAGTAATGGTCCGTAAACCAGATGATTCCTAGAGAATGTGCATTGACTCCAAAGACTTAAATAAAGCATGCTCGAAAGATTGCTATCCCTTACCAGAAATCGACCTAAAGGTTGATTCGCTCATAGGCTTCCCTTTCAAATACTTTCTTGATGCCTACAAAGGCTACCATCAGATATAAATAAAGCAAGAGGACAAAGAGAAAACGGCATTCCACACCAACAAATGTATCTTTTGCTACCAAAAAATGTCTTTTGGTTTGAAAAATGCAGGGGCAACTTATCAACGTCTGGTAGACAAAGCGTTTTCTGAACAAATAGGTAGAAACATGGAAGCCTACGTTAATGATTTGGTGATCAATGGTAAAACTGAAGATCAAATGCTGGCGATATACAAGAAACTTTCCAGAACCTAAGAAAGATTAACATGAAGCTTAATCCTGTAAATGCTCATTTGGATTCGAAGAAGGCAAGTTCTTGGGACACATAGTGGGAAAACAAAGCATAAAGGCTAACCCTAACAAGGTAAAAGCCATCCTCGACACAAAGTCCCCACAAACCAAGAAATAGATGGAAAGCCTGAATGCAAAGCTTGTAGCCTTGAGCGTTTCACGTCCAAGCTAGCAGAAAAATCCCTGCCTTTCTTCAAAACCCTTCAAGGTGCACGAATAAGAAAGTCTTCCGATTGACAGGAGAGGAAGAGGAAGCTTTCAACCAAATGAAGCAACACCTGGCTTCACTTCCAGACATTGCCACTCTGGAAACAGGAGAACTTATCTCTGTCTATCTTCAGTTGCTTAGGAAGCTATCAGCGCGGTCCTGACCATTGAACGAAACAAAGCTCAGTTACCCGTTTGCTTCTTCAGTAAAACTTTAAAATTGGCAGAGATCAAGTACACCCCCATTGAAAAAACTTGCTCTAGCCCTGGTAAAAATAGCTAGAAGGCTTCGAAGGTACTTTCAAGCACACCCAATACAAGTGGTCACTTACCAACCCATAAAAAGTGTGCTTGAAAAACTTGAAACTTCCAGACGATTAGCCAAGTGGGCCATGGAACTAGGTGAACACAACTTCACCTATACTCCAAGGAAGGCTGTCAAGGCCCAAATCTTGGCTGATTTCATTGTGGAAATTCCAAAAGAAACATCAACGGAAGTTAACACAACTATAGCTGCACCATCTGACCCAGATGCTTGGAAGCTTATTACCGATGGAGCTTCCAGCCTTGAAGGGTCAGGGGCCGGCCTAGTGTTAATCAACCCCGAAAACTTAGAGTTTACATATGCTCCCCGACTTGAATTTTTGACAACCAATAATGAAGCCAAGTACGAAGCACTCATTGCCGGACTCAAGCTCGCCAAAAAGATGGATGTCCAAAAGCTTCAAGTCTTCACATACTCTTTACTGGTTTCAAACCAAGTAAATGATAGCTACATAGCTAAGGAACCTAACATGAAGAAGTACATGGAGAAAGCAAAGGAACTCATGAATACATTCCCTTCATGTAACATCAAATAGGTTCCAAGATCACAAAACAAGAAGGCTGATGCACTAAGCAAGCTCGCATCTCTCACATTTTCTCATCTCACCAAAAAAGTATTAGTCGAGGTATTAAAGACGCCATCCATCCAAGAACTTGAAGTGCAAAACGTAATTATAGAAGAAGGACCAAACTGGATGACCCCTTTGATCAAATTCCTGAGGAATGGTAATGTAGGCCCCGATAATCGGATCTAATCGATAACACACAAAAAAGCTTGTAGATCAAAGGATTCAACTTGCATACAAATTGTAATTTGTCTAATACAAGCCAATAGTACACCAAGAGCCCCCAACCGTAATACATCATTAACTATATATACTAGAGGGTTGCAGCTCCTAAACCCTAACCTTTTAGGCCCAAAACCTTTCACCAAGCCCAAAACATTAATCAACCCAAATGCATAAACCTACTAATGTCCTTACAATCTCCCCCTAGGTTTATTGTATTGGAACTAGCCTTACGCTTCAGATCATCAATCATGTGTAAACAATCATTTTGAATCACAGTAGCCACAACACTAGTCCAAGATTTAGCACACTCTTCATACTTGTCACTCACTTGAATTTGATGAGCTCCTAACATCAAGATACCCCCCCTCATGAAAACTAATTAGATCCAACATATCTGCCAGATGAAACGCTTTTTCTTTCGTCACAATAACAACTTCTACCATTCTTGGATCATAAGACCAATAAAATAGATTCTGCAGCACACCTTTGGGAAATTTTAGAGTGGCTGGAATAACCTTTTCATTGTCGGTCGGTGGCCAAATGATGTTCTTAAGCCTCTTGTGAGTATACGGGTCTCGAATGCCTGGACTTTTCTTGAGATATGACTCTGCGGTCTTCATTGTTGGAATATTATGTGATATTCCATGTTCGAGCTTAGAGTGAAACACCAAACCGGGACCTCGTAGGTTTGGATCTTCTTCAGAATACTGAGCTCTTAATAAGCTTTTCAAATCAATCTTAGTCCATGGTTCAAATTGTGATTGCTTGGAATAATATTCTCTATGTTCGCTCTCTCTTGTGATGATCCATAATTTTCTATCATGATGGTATATCCAACACTTCACTTCTGATTTATTTCCAACTTTGTTGTAATGGCTCGACCCAATTTCCATAACATATCTACAGATACTTTCGAAGGATCTTTTGGCTGGAAGTTCTCATCGAGTGGATTTACGTCTTAGTTCTTCATCACTATCATCTTTTTGCTGCTAGAGCATCTCTTTCGTGGCTGCTTTCACTTTTTTGATTTTTCAGCAGAGAGATATGCATTTAGGCCTACTTCATGTTCTTTATCGGCTACATCCTTTTCAGCTTCTGTCTTTCGTGATGAGCGACATTGATAGGGTCATCATCCTTATCAACAAACTTGCTTCCAATTTTTTTTTCCAATTTTGCCTTCATCTCATAAACTTCTAACAAAAGCAAACTCACATCCCCTTGTAGTTGCTCAATAGTTTGATCTCTGACAGATATCTGATTTTGCAAAGGGACTATTTGAGCACTCCTTAGTTCATTCTCTTGTTCAAGCAACACTACTCTGCGTTGTAGTCTGCTGACATCCACCACATCATCCTCATCACTATCCGACTGTTCAATAAATTTTATCCTTTTTGCAGCCATTCTCATTGCTACTTCTTCACTCTCTGATATACCAATGAGAGAGCTGCTTGCGTCATTATGAGCACCACTAGAGCTTTCGGGTTGAGGACTCGGATCATGATTAACGCTTGAACTTGGGGGCTTGGGAAGATTAGAGATATCTGGTGCAAAAACATTTTCCGGTTCATCATCTTTAGATGGTGCCTCGTTAGGAGGAATAAAACTTGGTGAATGGATCCCAGAATCACCCTTTAACGACACAAGTAAGGCTTCAAGATTTTCAGCTGTAATCAAATTTACTTCTCTCTCTGACTCAGCCCGTGCAGTTGCATCTTCCCTATCTTCATCAGAATCAATATCTTCAACAATGGGATCTGGTCGGCTTTGTTTTCCTATGACTTGAACATCGTGCTCTTCATCAACTATTCCGTTACAGGTTTGGGAGCAGCCACAATCTCTTTGAACTTTCCATGTTTGACAAGCTCGTACCATCCCATAAACGTGACCTTTATTGAGTCCCTTTGTTTGCATGCTTCTTCAAAGCAACTTGTTCCCAGCAGCTTTTAGATTTAAGTGGTTTGAGCCTTTAACGAGTTCAGGGTGCTTATTGTCGATGATCATCTGAATAAACCTCAGATAAAGCAGAAAAAACCTTTTCCTTCGTGCTCTCTAACATACTTTTCATGTTGTCAAAGGCGAAAACAGAAAAGTTGTAATCCCAATCATTTACTAAAGCGACAAGTGCAGCTATCTGAGTCTGGTTTAATTGTCTTGACCACCCTAGTTCTCAGAAATGCAATGTAGAAATATATGAGCTAGATATGAGCTAGACACCTCCAGTAAGGAGGAAAAAGCTTCTTCAGCACTGTAGGGTAAGCTTCTTCAGCACTGTAAGGTAAGCTCATTCATAACTCATTCTTCGAAGGGCCTTTGTCACGTTGTCTATGTCAAAACTAGTTGGATGGCGTTCACTATCTCCAAATTTTAGCGCATCTCAAACATCAGGCTCTGAAACTGTAATCTCTTTCTCTCTGGTCCTTGTTTCTATGAAAGCACCTCCACCTTTAACCTTCGCATTGATCCAAAAATCTTGAATCATGTCTTTGTCTATCAGTGGATTCAACTTAAGTGCGTGAGTGATCCTGCAGTTTTGTAGCCCAGAAACTAGTGAGTTAAATCTCTCTCTATACTCTGGTGGAGGATCCGACAGATAGAAGGCTTGATTATGAAATGCTTCAACTTCCAACTTGTGTCTGTCCATCATTTTTTGAGCCATTTTCTACACATAATACAAATATCATCAATTATAGCAAATATCAGTTACTTCTAAATTGTTACGGTAGGTCAAGTTAGTTGACTAGTCAGCAGTTCATAAGTAAAGGTCAGAGGGTCAAAAGAAGGCCAAAGGTTCAAAGGTCAAATGGACTCGAGTGACAAAGGTTCAAGTTAATGACCCCTTGTCATTTGAGATGCTTCCGAGATGCATCCGAGATGCATAGGTGTCTACCTTGAGAGGGAGAAAACGGAGATACAAGATGAAATAATGGTTCAAAATGGATTTGAAATAACTAGAGATGGGCCTTAAATAGTCTCAAAACATGTCCAACCCATCTCTGAACAGTTGATTCGAGATGTGACAATGCCAGGTCCATCTCGAAACAGTAACCAAACCAGTGAAACTAATTCGAGACAAGTGGGCCCACTCAAACAAAAATTTTAAATTCTTTTCAGGCCCTTATCAGTTTTAACCAGATCTGAACAATAATACCTTCTGAGAAAAGTTGCGATCCAACCAACCAAGTAAATAAAGTTACAAGATAACAAACTATTAGAAAGAAAATTAAACACCAAGATAAGGGGAGAGTAGCCATGAGATCAAACCAGTTCTGAACTGATTAAAGAACATTTTTTGGTATGAGCTTGGTCAAACAAAAACCATGTGATTGCTGATATATTTGTCCTTTAAACTCATCATCTCAATCTTCAAATTTCAACCTTGTGACTTTCTAAAGTGAGTTTGCAATAACTTCCATGTGCCCCGTATCAAGACATACCCCTGGAATCAAGGTAGCACAACAATTCATCGTAACAAGTGAATAAGGTCTTCCTATCTTCTTACAATGTCTGATTTGTTGGTGAACAGGTCAGTACAACGTACCACAAAGAGACCACACAATATCAGACAAGGGTTAGGCAAATACCTTGAATGGTACGATTTACTTTTAGGTTTTTCTCGTGAGAGATTTCCCTTTTAAGGTTTCGGCCCTTTCAATTAGGCTCTTTTAAGAATATCCTGACTGTGCCAAGGTATGCATGTATCTGGATGCAACAGAAGGGCAGTCCTGATATCCTAGATGACTTATCAGTATAAAGACTCAAAACTTCAGACGTTGGCTATTTATCAACACAGGATTTAAGACCATGAAATCATAAGCTGATGATACGTTACCCACAGGAGGTAAAGCTTGTACAAGAGTTAATCACTTGGTATCTTTTTAACGTTTGAACGATAAGCCTATCAACACATCACACAATCCTTGCTTTCAAAGCATCAAGACCTTACATGTGTTAACCAAGTACATTAGATTTGAGTAGCAAGGCAAGTATTTCTCCCCCTAAATTTGTGCAAAAAAAGAATCTTATGCACAATATTAGTTATTTGAACAACAAAAATTATTAATATTATAGTTCTTTTTTTAGTCAGTGAAACGCATCATTTTCAAAAGGTCCACAAGCACTTTGAATCTCGAGTTGCTGACAGGTTTTATAAAAAGATCCGCTGCATTAGCATCTGTGTTGATCTGTTCAATTTAATTAATCCTCTGTCAAAGCAATCTCGAATAAAATGAACTTTGATATCAATGTGCTTGGTTTTGCAGTGGAAAACAGGGTTTTTGAGAAACTGGACGTTGGCATCATTATCATAATAAATAGACATGTTAAGATAAGTGTGATATCCCGGGCTTTTCGGATAACTTACACGTGACACATGTCGAATAATGTATATGCTAAGTATTAAACATGCACGAGTTAAATGAATACGTGTTGTGTGTTGTGTGATTGTTTTAGTTATAGAGTAAGTAGGGTAGATATGTACATGAACTAAACCGAACCGCGACACGAACCAGCTTTGATTCATTGCGACTCTAGGAGGTAACAAAGTTTAAACTTTGAACTCAAGTCTTCGGCCAAAAGAAAACAAGGATCAAACCTAGACCTAAAGTTCTAACTACTCGGCCGAGAACAACCTAAACCGAAAACCATTGCATGCAAAACTCAAACTAATCGGCCACATGATTAAACCCAAACCAAACCGACCCACCCTAGTCCTCGGCCATAAGATCAAAACCAAACCGAACCAACCTAGGATCCTCGGCCACGAATGCTCATCTAAAACCGCAACCCTCATCTCCCTCTTTACCTATATATATCATCTATGCATGCTCCTTCAAAATACACAAAAACCCTAAAAGGGCAAAACAGCCGTCGGCAGCCGAAGTCTTCATCTTCTTCAACCGTAAACAGCCCTTTTCTTGTTCCCTTGATCGATAGTTCAGTCTTGATACACTCCATCTCGATCACAAACAGCATAGCCTCATTCCTCGGTCGCGGATCAGCCTTGCTCTTTTCTTCCTCTCGGTCGCAGCAGCAGCAGCCGTCTTCATCTTCACCTTCATTCAAATCGCGAGATCAGTCTTTGTTCACCTCTAGTCGATCAAACAGCCCACTTTATCAACATCCTTTCGGTCGCGACTTTCCTGGAACAGCAGGATACCCCTTGTCCAAGTCCCGGCTTGTCTACCTAGTTATTCAAGGTTAGGGTTATCCTTGATTACGAGATCATGTTCGGTTAAATATATGCTTGAATGATTAATTGATTAGTTTGTGTCGGGTCTTATATGTTGAATAAATAATCGGCTGTTTTGATTGTGTTCTTGTGTATAATTGTTTGCGGATATCATAAGTGCAAGTATGTTTTGTTTGTAAAAGCTAGAAGTAAGAACTAGGGCTTGCATGGATAGGTTATTAGTATTAGTCTATGATTAAAAATCGGTGCTTGATCGCCTAGATTAATCGCATGAATGGGTTACACGAATTAATGGTAACAATAATGCTGAAACAGGATGCTGAGTAATAGTTACAGCCAACTTCATCTGGCTGTAACTCGGTCGTTAGTTGTCGAAAAACGGATTTTCTGATGTCTAGAACGTAGAGATTTGAATAAGAAATCTAATGGCGCTGGATTCATAATTTTCTGAAGTCGTTTGATATTTTTAAAGGGCCAAACAAGTTCAGTAGCTAAAGCTGTGAAAATTCTGGAATTTTGTTGGTTGTTTATCAAGTTGGATTTTAAAATCAGTTGGGAGTTGAGTCATGATTTTTGTACAGAAACTAGGTAAGGAAATTTCCGGGCAACTCCAACTGGAATTTCGTTAATTGGTTGATCGATGATTTTTAAATAAATTCTTCCGTGGGCTGCAGTCAGAAAGTGATAAATCAGACTGCTGCCTAGTATATTAATATTTATGGTTAATTGGTAAAGGTTTAGGACTTGGGAAAATTATATAAATTTCTATGGTATAGATGTCACCTACTGTAAAAATATTGGAATTTTTGGAATGTTAGAACTATTTTATAAAAATCCTAGAAAACAGCTGAATTATGAGTGCTAAACTGGAATTTAAGAACTTGTGATTGTGTGCACCAAATTGTGGCATGAATTGACTTATGGTTATGATAAATTGTTTGATTACTATGATCACATGAGAATACTTGCATGCATGTTTGAGTGTTAGATATGTTGTTTGTGTGTATCACTTTGTGAGTAAATTGCGTGTGGAATTTGTATTGGTGTGTTCACACACTGACGTGGAATTAATTGGTTTGTTAGGACGCAACTAGCGGTCCCATCTCTTATAACATCTTTGCTACACTAACCGAGCAAATAAAGGTGAGTTCACGGCCCCTAACTTTATCCGGTTTTTAAACAACAGGGGGAGAAACATGTATACACTCTCAAACTCAATCTCTTTACGTTATACGAATTTAACGTCACATAACTATACGGTAACTAAGTTAATGTTAATGTAATGTTATGGTCACTAAGCAGCTTTATCACTTAAGTCCTCGACAATCTCCTCGGATCGTTAGTATTTGGGTTAAATAGCGGGGGAATTATAAGTAGTACTACTGGGCCCGACAAGCCCCATCCGAGCTAGTCGCGCTAGCCGACCGGGTATGGTCAACGGGTGAATAATTTGGCCTAACATCGCCATGGTCATGTGATAGGCCTGGCAAAACGGAGGCACAACAGTCAGCTTCGATCGCGAACACTTAGTGACATGACTTTAGGCTAGCTACCTATATATATTAACATTGAACTTAATTACGAATCAACTTAATATTCCTGGTATGGAATATTGGAAACAACAACTTAATATTCCGGGTTTGGAATATTGGAAGCAACAACTTATTATTCCGGGTTGGAATAATGGGACCAATACGTTATCCCGGGTTAGGGATAACGAGAGAAAACAAACTATAACCGAACAAACGAATTTATGGAAACCTGTGAACTCACTCATCTTTAATGTTGACACTTGTTTCTTTACAAGTTTCTCAGGACGCTAGGAGCTCTAGGTGCACGCACATGCATTGAACAAGACATCTTTTATCGAGTCTTATTTATTAATATTGTTTTGGGGATTTTTCATTTGTTTTGGCGTTTGTGTTGGCGCCGCTTCACTACTTATCTATGCTTCCGCTCAAACCTTAAAAACTGATGCTTCTGCTAAATATTGGTAATATAAAATCTACAACAAGTGATTTTGGAAAAACGTATTATCAAATCATATAGAGTCGTTCGACGTACTAGTGTTTTAGATTCTGGTTTGTTCACACGCCTCGCGGTAAAACTCCGCAAGTGGAAATTGAGGGTGTGACAGATTGGTATCAGAGCCACTAGCTATAGAGAACCAGGTTTGCATTGGAAGTAGACCTAAACTATAGCTGATATCACGACACTAGACTTAGTTTGGCACCGAACTATTATATCTTGTTATGCAATATACCACAACTGTGTTTGGTAGATTATACCTTCATAATAAGAAATGAAAACAACTCGTAACTAACTACACGACCTAACAGACAATGTCATCATCCTCATCGTCATCATCGTCCGACAGACTTACGCCACCAAGGGCACCAGGAAAGGCACCAATGGTGGAACCCATACCACCTTATGGCGTGGAGACACGCTCAGCAGCGAGGAAAAGGCTCGCTCTGGGGGAGGAGTCGTCGTTACGCCCAACTATTGCTTTACCGGTTGAACCGGTTAATCCTGTAGAAATAGGAATTGACATGCTTAGAATCCTGGTGCATACACAACAAAAACAGCTAGAAAGAATGCAGGAAACCATCCTGGCACAAGGATGGATGATCCGACACCTTACAGGAAAGACCGATTCGCTCGAGGAAGAGCATCGTACGAGCAAGATAGCTCGTAACACCATAGCCAGAGATCTGCGTGCTGAGCAGATAAGAGCCGACTGGCTGGAGGACAGAGTCCTGGAAAATAGTTGGAACATTCAGGAATTGCAAAATCAAGCACTTGCACCAGCACCGGCCCCTCTAGTGCCGGTAGAGGAGGATCCAGAAGAGGATCCAGAGGAGGATCCTGAAGAGGATCCGGAGGAGGACCCAGCTGAGGAAGCTGGAAATGCCGCACAGGATGACGGCAACGACAGTGACTTGGGGAATGGAGACGTAGACGACTGACACGTCTCGTTTATATTATTTGTTTTCCTTCAGTTTATTTATTTTCCCACTTGTGTTTAAACTTGAGACTTTATAGTGAATTCATATGTGTGATTTGCACTTTTGTAAGACGTTGAAATTTCAGTTAATCAAGTATTTCTTTTGATTATTTAACATATTGAGTTGACATAACTTACTAATTATTAAAGTACGAAGTAGGATAACTATATTGGATATATAGACTTATCGGGGTGTGCTTGTGTTGTGTTTCGAAGATCTAAATGGCGACTGGAAGACGTGGAAACCTTAACTTGACGCCCGAAGAACTAGCTGCCATGATTCAGGAGCATGTGAACGCAGCTTTAGCGGGTGTTCAGAACCAGCCGGCAGGTAACCATTATTAAATTTTCGCGTGAAAATCTAATAGTGAGACTAGTAAAATTCCTTGCTGACTTCCTATTCTCTGTCAGCAGGAGGGGGCTTTAACCCCTACAAGATGTTCCTGGACGCAAAGCCAAGCAAATTCTCGGGGGCGGAAGGACCCATTGGATTGGTCCGCTGGATCGAAAAATCAGAATCCGTTTTTGAAATGTGCAACTGCCTAGAGGCAAACAAGGTCAAATACGCAGCCTCAACACTGGAAGATGGGGCACTGACATGGTGGAATGCCCAAATCCAAACACGTGGACTTATAGCTGCGAATGCAGTGGCATGGGCTGAGTTCAAGGCCCTAATTAAAGAGGAGTACTGTCCACGAGACAGAGTGCAACAATTGGAGCAAGCTCTATGGAACCACAAGATGGTGGGATCGGAAATTGAAGCTTACACTGCAAAACATCATGACTTAGTATTTCTGTGTCCCGATTTGGCCAACATGGTGGAGAAAAGACTCGAATTCTACCTCGGGGGTCTGGTTCCGGAAATTCAGAGTATGGTAATGTCTAGTAACCCTGTAACTGAACATCAAGCAATCCGATTGGCTCACAGACTCACCGATAAGGCGGTGGAACAGAAGAAACTGCCAGCACGGGGTACAACTGAAGTTGCCCCGGATAACAAAAGAAAGTTTGAAGACTCAACTATTCGACAGTCTTCGTCATCTCATCCGCAGCAAGGGAACCAGAAACGGTTCAATCACTACAACAGCCACCGGGGTCATCAAAATCAGCCCAACAACAACAATAACAACCCGAATGCAAGCGGCTATGCGGGTCGAAAGCCGCAGTGCAACCGCTGTAATCTCCACCATAACGGCCCTTGTGCCGGAAACCGCTGCCAACGATGTGGCAAGGTGGGACATGCGGCAAAGGATTGTCGCGGGGAAATCATGTCCCGACAAAATCAAAATCAGCCCCAGGGTCAGCAGCAGGGTATAAACCGGGGATGCTATCAGTGTGGTAGCACTGCTCATTTCAGAAGAGACTGCCCACAGTTGCGTAACAACAACAACAATGGTGGAAACAACCACAACCACAATAACCACAACAAAAATAACAACAACCACAATAATGGGAACGGTGGCACAGGAGGTGCCAAAGGTCGTGCGTTTACATTGGACCGCGGAGAGGCCAGAAACGACTCGAACGTGGTCACCGGTAAGTTTCCCCTTAATGAACATTTTGCTTCTGTGCTTTTTGATACGGGTGCGGATAGGAGTTTTATATCTGAGTCTTTTAGGAAGAACCTAAATCTCACGCTTAAACCATTAGAGACCCCTTATGTTATAGAATTAGCCGATGGTAAATCTGTAGATGTGACCCAAATCGTATCCGGCTGTCAACTCAAACTCGCGGGCCACACTTTTACCATTGATCTGATGACAACTACCCTGGGCAGTTTTGACGTGGTAGTCGGAATGGACTGGCTATCCGACGTCCGGGCTGAAGTTCTCTGCTTTGAAAAATCTATCCGTATTCCGCTCTCTAACGACGAAATCCTGACAGTACAAGGCGATAAGGCAAGCGCCGTCACCAACATCATCTCATACATGCAAGCGCAGAAGTATCTTCGGAAAAAGAATTCCTTCGCTTTACTCGCACTAATTACCGAACAGCCTAAGGACGAGAAACGTATAGAAGACATCCCTGTTGTCCGTGATTTTTCCGATGTATTCCCAGAAGAACTACCTGGTCTTCCACCACATCGACAGTTGGAGTTTGAAATCGAATTGGCAAGCAATGCAACTCCTATCGCCAAGGCTCCATATCGCCTAGCTCCAGCCGAGCTGCAGGAGCTGTCCACCCAACTTCAGGAACTTTTAGAGAAAGGATTTATCCGACCAAGCGTTTCGCCATGGGAAGCTCCAGTCCTCTTTGTCAAGAAAAAGGACGGGACTTTCCGCATGTGCATCGACTATAGGGAACTCAACAAGGTTACCGTCAAAAACCGATACCCGTTACCTCGCATCGACGATCTATTCGACCAACTTCAAGGGTCAAGCTACTACTCTAAGATTGATTTACGGTCCGGTTACCACCAGCTACGCGTCAGGGTGGAGGATATCGCTAAGATGGCATTTCGCACTCGGTATGGCCATTACGAGTTCTTGGTCATGCCATTCGGTCTCACTAACGCACCTGCGGTATTCATGGACCTCATGAACCGCGTGTGTAAACCATACCTCGACAAGTTTGTCATTGTGTTCATCGATGACATACTCATCTATTCCAAAAGTGAAGAAGAACATGCGGAACACCTACGATTACTGCTAGGGCTGCTTCAACAGGAAAAACTATATGCCAAGCTTTCGAAGTGTGATTTCTGGATTCGGGAAGTTCAGTTTCTCGGGCATATCGTGAATGAAAAGGGTATCCACGTAGACCCTGCCAAGGTTGAAGCCATCAAAAACTGGGAAGCACCTAAGACACCGACGTAGATCCGCCAATTTTTGGGATTGGCTGGTTACTACAGACGTTTCATCGAAGGGTTTTCAAAGATCGCACAACCACTTACTACCCTCACCCAGAAAGGCATCAAGTATACTTGGGGTTACAAGCAAGAAGCAGCATTTCAATTGCTGAAGCAGAAACTTTGCAGTGCACCCATTCTGTCCTTGCCGGAAGGGACAGATGACTTCGTAGTGTATTGTGATGCTTCCATTCAGGGATTGGGATGCGTACTCATGCAACGCGATAAGGTCATCGCGTATGCGTCACGACAGCTGAAGGTTCACGAGAAAAACTACACGACGCATGACCTGGAATTGGGAGCAGTAGTGTTTGCCCTTAAGGTTTGGAGACACTACCTCTATGGAACAAAGTGCACAATCTTTACTGACCACAAAAGCCTCCAACACATCTTTGATCAGAAGGAGTTGAACATGCGACAGTGTCGCTGGGTCAAACTCTTGAACGATTATGAGTGTGCCATTCGGTATCACCCGGGTAAAGCTAACGTAGTAGCTGATGCCCTCAGTAGGAAGGAACACATGAAACCTCGTCGCGTACGAGCACTACAACTCACTATTCATTCGGGGCTACCCGATCAAATACGCGACGCCCAGTTAGAAGCAGTTAAGGAGGAAAACATCAAAGCCGAATCAGTGGGAAAAATGGAACGCGATTGGGAAGTAAAGCCCAATGGAGCCCGGTATTTCATGAATCGCATATGGGTACCTCTCTACGGAAACCTACGAGAGCTAGTCATGGACGAAGCTCACAAATCTCGATACTCTGTCCATCCGGGTTCGGATAAGATGTATCAAGACCTTAAAGCTGCGTATTGGTGGCCCAACATGAAAGCCAATATAGCCACCTACGTGAGTAAATGTTTGACTTATGCAAAAGTCAAGGTGGAGTACCAAAAGCCATCGGGACTACTCCAACAACCTGAGATCCCAGTGTGGAAATGGGATCAGATCTCAATGGATTTCATCACTAAACTCCCGCGAACCTTGGGTGGTTGCGATACAATCTGGGTGATTGTGGATCGTTTAACTAAGTCCGCACACTTCCTAGCTATTAAAGAAACGGATAAGATGGAGAAGTTGACTCGCATCTACATTAAGGAAGTAGTTTCTCGGCACGGTGTGCCAACGTCCATCATCTCAGACAGAGATGCTCGCTTCACGTCAAACTTCTGGCGGTCACTCCAGAAAGCGTTGGGAACCCGCCTGGATATGAGCACAGCCTATCACCCCCAGACTGATGGTCAAAGTGAAAGGACCATACAAACCTTGGAAGACATGCTTAGGGCATGCGTAGTGGACTTCGGAAATAATTGGGAAATCCACCTACCTCTAGTAGAATTCTCATATAACAACAGCTATCATACGAGTATTTCGGCAGCACCGTTCGAGGCATTATACGGTCGCAGATGTAGATCACCGGTCTGCTGGGCAGAAGTCGGTGACAGTCAACTCACAGGCCCTGAATTAATACTTGAGGCTACTGAAAAGATTGTACAAATCAGAAACCGCATGGCGGCGGCACGAGATCGACAGAAAAGCTACGCTGATCAACGACGCAAACCGCTCGAATTTCAAGTAGGCGATCGCGTCCTACTAAAGGTGTCACCCGGGAAGGGTGTAATCCGATTTGGAAAACGGGGCAAACTTAACCCACGGTACGTAGGCCCGTTTGTAATCTTGAAACGTATCGGACCCGTAGCTTACCAATTAGACCTTCCTGCCGAACTCAGTGGAGTTCACAACGTATTTCACGTGTCAAATCTGAAGAAGTGTCTATCAGATGAAACTCTAGTTATTCCATTGGATGAGATCCAAGTGGATGAGCAACTGCACTTTGTAGAACAGCCTATCGAGATCATGGATCGTGAGATCAAGACTAGAAATATATGAGCTAGATATGAACTAGACACCTCCAGTAAGGAGGAAAAAGCTTCTTCAGCACTGTAGGGTAAGCTTCTTCAGCACTGTAAGGTAAGCTCATTCATAACTAATTCTTCGAAGGGCCTTTGTCACGTTGTCTATGTCAAAACTAGTTGGATGGCGTTCACTATCTCCAAATTTTAGCGCATCTCAAACATCAGGCTCTGAAACTGTAATCTCTTTCTCTCTGGTCCTTGTTTCTATGAAAGCACCTCCACCTTTAACCTTCGCATTGATCCAAAAATCTTGAATCATGTCTTTGTCTATCAGTGGATTCAACTTAAGTGCGTGAGTGATCCTGCAGTTTTGTAGCCCAGAAACTAGTGAGTTAAATCTCTCTCTATACTCTGGTGGAGGATCCGACAGATAGAAGGCTTGATTATGAAATGCTTCAACTTCCAACTTGTGTCTGTCCATCATTTTTTGAGCCATTTTCTACACATAATACAAATATCATCAATTATAGCAAATATCAGTTACTTCTAAACTGTTACGGTAGGTCAAGTTAGTTGACTAGTCAGCAGTTCATAAGTAAAGGTCAGAGGGTCAAAAGAAGGCCAAAGGTTCAAAGGTCAAATGGACTCGAGTGACAAAGGTTCAAGTTAATGACCCCTTGTCATTTGAGATGCTTCCGAGATGCATCCAAGATGCATAGGTGTCTACCTTGAGAGGGAGAAAACGGAGATACAAGATGAAATAATGGTTCAAAATGGATTTGAAATAACTAGAGATGGGCCTTAAATAGTCTCAAACCATGTCCAACCCATCTCTGAACAGTTGATTCGAGATGTGACAATGCCAGGTCCATCTCGAAACAGTAACCAAACCAGTGAAACTAATTCGAGACAAGTGGGCCCACTCAAACAAAAATTTTAAATTCTTTTCAGGCCCTTATAAGTTTTAACCAGATCTGAACAATAATACCTTCTGAGAAAAGTTGCGATCCAACCGACCAAGTAAATAAAGTTACAAGATAACGAACTATTAGAAAGAAAATTAAACACCAAGATAAGGGGAGAGTAGCCATGAGATCAAACCAGTTCTGAACTGATTAAAGAACATTTTTTGGTATGAGCTTGGTCAAACAAAAACCATGTGATTGCTGATATATTTGTCCTTTAAACTCATCATCTCAATCTTCAAATTTCAACCTTGTGACTTTCTAAAGTGAGTTTGCAATAACTTCCATGTGCCCCGTATCAAGACATACCCCTGGAATCAAGGTAGCACAACAATTCATCGTAACAAGTGAATAAGGTCTTCCTATCTTCTTACAATGTCTGATTTGTTGGTGAACAGGTCAGTACAACGTACCACAAAGAGACCACACAATATCAGACAAGGGTTAGGCAAATACCTTGAATGGTACGATTTACTTTTAGGTTTTTCTCGTGAGAGATTTCCCTTTTAAGGTTTCGGCCCTTTCAATTAGGCTCTTTTAAGAATATCCTGACTGTGCCAAGGTATGCATGTATCTGGATGCAACAGAAGGGCAGTCCTGATATCCTAGATGACTTATCAGTATAAAGACTCAAAACTTCAGACGTTGGCTATTTATCAACACAGGATTTAAGACCATGAAATCATAAGCTGATGATACGTTACCCACAGGAGGTAAAGCTTGTACAAGAGTTAATCACTTGGTATCTTTTTAACGTTTGAACGATAAGCCTATCAACACATCACACAATCCTTGCTTTCAAAGCATCAAGACCTTACATGTGTTAACCAAGTACATTAGATTTGAGTAGCAAGGCAAGTATTTCTCCCCCTAAATTTGTGCAAAAAAAGAATCTTATGCACAATATTAGTTATTTGAACAACAAAAATTATTAATATTATAGTTCTTTTTTTAGTCAGTGAAACGCATCATTTTCAAAAGGTCCACAAGCACTTTGAATCTCGAGTTGCTGACAGGTTTTATAAAAAGATCCGCTGCATTAGCATCTGTGTTGATCTGTTCAATTTAATTAATCCTCTGTCAAAGCAATCTCGAATAAAATGAACTTTGATATCAATGTGCTTGGTTTTGCAGTGGAAAACAGGGTTTTTGAGAAACTGGACGTTGGCATCATTATCATAATAAATAGACATGTTAAGATAAGTGTGATATCCCGGGCTTTTCGGATAACTTACACGTGACACATGTCGAATAATGTATATGCTAAGTATTAAACATGCACGAGTTAAATGAATACGTGTTGTGTGTTGTGTGATTGTTTTAGTTATAGAGTAAGTAGGGTAGATATGTACATGAACTAAACCGAACCGCGACACGAACCAGCTTTGATTCATTGCGACTCTAGGAGGTAACAAAGTTTAAACTTTGAACTCAAGTCTTCGGCCAAAAGAAAACAAGGATCAAACCTAGACCTAAAGTTCTAACTACTCGGCCGAGAACAACCTAAACCGAAAACCATTGCATGCAAAACTCAAACTAATCGGCCACATGATTAAACCTAAACCAAACCGACCCACCCTAGTCCTCGGCCATAAGATCAAAACCAAACCGAACCAACCTAGGATCCTCGGCCACGAATGCTCATCTAAAACCGCAACCCTCATCTCCCTCTTTACCTATATATATCATCTATGCATGCTCCTTCAAAATACACAAAAACCCTAAAAGGGCAAAACAGCCGTCGGCAGCCGAAGTCTTCATCTTCTTCAACCGTAAACAGCCCTTTTCTTGTTCCCTTGATCGATAGTTCAGTCTTGATACACTCCATCTCGATCACAAACAGCATAGCCTCATTCCTCGGTCGCGGATCAGCCTTGCTCTTTTCTTCCTCTCGGTCGCAGCAGCAGCAGCCGTCTTCATCTTCACCTTCATTCAAATCGCGAGATCAGTCTTTGTTCACCTCTAGTCGATCAAACAGCCCACTTTATCAACATCCTTTCGGTCGCGACTTTCCTGGAACAGCAGGATACCCCTTGTCCAAGTCCCGGCTTGTCTACCTAGTTATTCAAGGTTAGGGTTATCCTTGATTACGAGATCATGTTCGGTTAAATATATGCTTGAATGATTAATTGATTAGTTTGTGTCGGGTCTTATATGTTGAATAAATAATCGGCTGTTTTGATTGTGTTCTTGTGTATAATTGTTTGCGGATATCATAAGTGCAAGTATGTTTTGTTTGTAAAAGCTAGAAGTAAGAACTAGGGCTTGCATGGATAGGTTATTAGTATTAGTCTATGATTAAAAATCGGTGCTTGATCGCCTAGATTAATCGCATGAATGGGTTACACGAATTAATGGTAACAATAATGCTGAAACAGGATGCTGAGTAATAGTTACAGCCAACTTCATCTGGCTGTAACTCGGTCGTTAGTTGTCGAAAAACGGATTTTCTGATGTCTAGAACGTAGAGATTTGAATAAGGAATCTAATGGCGCTGGATTCATAATTTTCTGAAGTCGTTTGATATTTTTAAAGGGCCAAACAAGTTCAGTAGCTAAAGCTGTGAAAATTCTGGAATTTTGTTGGTTGTTTATCAAGTTGGATTTTAAAATCAGTAGGGAGTTGAGTCATGATTTTTGTACAGCAACTAGGTATGGAAATTTCCGGGCAACTCCAACTGGAATTTCGTTAATTGGTTGATCGATGATTTTTAAATAAATTCTTCCGTGGGCTGCAGTCAGAAAGTGATAAATCAGACTGCAGCCTAGTATATTAATATTTATGGTTAATTGGTAAAGGTTTAGGACTTGGGAAAATTATATAAATTTCTATGGTATAGATGTCACCTACTGTAAAAATATTGGAATTTTTGGAATGTTAGAACTATTTTATAAAAATCCTAGAAAACAGCTGAATTATGAGTGCTAAACTGGAATTTAAGAACTTGTGATTGTGTGCACCAAATTGTGGCATGAATTGACTTATGGTTATGATAAATTGTTTGATTACTATGATCACATGAGAATACTTGCATGCATGTTTGAGTGTTAGATATGTTGTTTGTGTGTATCACTTTGTGAGTAAATTGCGTGTGGAATTTGTATTGGTGTGTTCACACGCTGACGTGGAATTAATTGGTTTGTTAGGACGCAACTAGCGGTCCCATCTCTTATAACATCTTTGCTACACTAACCGAGCAAATAAAGGTGAGTTCACGGCCCCTAACTTTATCCGGTTTTTAAACAACAGGGGGAGAAACATGTATACACTCTCAAACTCAATCTCTTTACGTTATACGAATTTAACGTCACATAACTATAAGGTAACTAAGTTAATGTTAATGTAATGTTATGGTCACTAAGCAGCTTTATCACTTAAGTCCTCGAGAATCTCCTCGGATCGTTAGTATTTGGGTTAAATAGCGGGGGAATTATAAGTAGTACTACTGGGCCCGACAAGCCCCATCTGAGCTAGTCGCGCTAGCCGACCGGGTATGGTCAACGGGTGAATAATTTGGCCTAACATCGCCATGGTCATGTGATAGGCCTGGCAAAACGGAGGCACAACAGTCAGCTTCGATCGCGAACACTTAGTGACATGACTTTAGGCTAGCTACCTATATATATTAACATTGAACTTAATTACGAATCAACTTAATATTCCTGGTATGGAATATTGGAAACAACAACTTAATATTCCGGGTTTGGAATATTGGAAGCAACAACTTATTATTCCGGGTTGGAATAATGGGACCAATACGTTATCCCGGGTTAGGGATAACGGGAGAAAACAAACTATAACCGAACAAACGAATTTATGGAAACCTGTGAACTCACTCATCTTTAATGTTGACACTTGTTTCTTTACATGTTTCTCAGGACGCTAGGAGCTCTAGGTGCACGCACATGCATTGAACAAGACATCTTTTATCGAGTCTTATTTATTAATATTGTTTTGGGGATTTTTCATTTGTTTTGGCGTTTGTGTTGGCGCCGCTTCACTACTTATCTATGCTTCCGCTCAAACCTTAAAAACTGATGCTTTTGCTAAATATTGGTAATATAAAATCTACAACAAGTGATTTTGGAAAAACGTATTATCAAATCATATAGAGTCGTTCGACGTACTAGTGTTTTAGATTCTGGTTTGTTCACACGCCTCGCGGTAAAACTCCGCAAGTGGAAATTGAGGGTGTGACAATAAGTCAAACCGTAATCCTTAAGCTGATGTTGCATCCAAATAACCAGGGTACAGCAAGCAGATGCTGCAATGTATTCTACTTATGCAGTTGACAAAGAAACTATTTGTTGCTTCTTGCATTGCGATGAACTAAGTCGGTCACCCAAGTATTGACAACCAGCTGATGTAGACTTCATATCACTGTCTGTTCCTCCAAAGTTACTATCAGAAAAGGCAAACAGATCAAAATTTGAATCTCTAGGATCCAAGAGGCCCAATTTTGGAGCACCCTTGAGGTATCTAAAGATTCTTTTAACAGTTGAAAGATGAGAAAGTTTAGGGTTAGCTTGATATCTGGCACATTGGCAGACAACAAACATAATGTCTGGTTAACTGGCAGTTAAGTACATCAATGAACCAATCATAGATCGGTACATTGTTGGATTGACCGGATCACCTTCAACATCCTCATTCAGCAAAGGTCGTTCGACAATGGGCGAGTCAATGGGTTTTGAGCTTGACATGTCGAATTTGGCAAGAACATCCTGAACGTATTTTCCTTGGTGGAGCAAAATTCCTTGAGTGTTCTGACGAACGTGTAAGCCCAAAAACATAGTCATTTCACTGAGAGAAATCATTTTGAACTTTTTTTCATCACGTCCTCAAATTCTTTGCACAACTCTTCATTTGTAGATCCGAAAATGATGTCGTCAACATAGATCTGAACAAGGTTAAGATCCTTGCCAACGCGTTTAATGAACAACGTTTGATCTATCATTCCCCGAACATAAACCATGAGCAAGCAAATGCTCAGTTAGGGTTGCATACCATGCATGTGGCGCCTGGTGCAAACCATATAATGCTTTATCTAACTTATACGCATAACCTTGCTTCTTTGGATCTATAAAGCCAGGGGGTTGAGCAACATAAATCTCCTCTTTGACCTTCCCGTATAGAAACGCCGTCTTGACATCCATTTGATAAACCATGAAACCCATGTAGGATGCATATGCTAAGAAGATGCATATGGCTTCTAGACGAGCTACATGAGCATACACTTCATCATAATCAAGGCCTTCAATCTGTCTGAACCCTTGGACCACTAACCGAGCTTTGTTTCGCATGATTACTCAAGTATTGTCTTGTTTATTTCTATACACCCAACAAGTAACAAAAGCTCGTTTTCCCTCTAGCAACTTCACCAATTTCCACACACCCAACTTTTCAAATTGATTGAACTCTTCGTGCATTGCGTCAACCCATCCAGGTTCCTGCAAAAAAACATCAATGTTTTTAGGCTCAATTTGTGAAATGAATCACGAATACAAACATGTGTTAATGGTCCCTGATCTGCTGCACGTTTGAACACCGGCAGATACTGGACCAATAACAGTTGTAGTTAGATAATTTTTCTGAATGCGCTGAGGGATTGCCACATCTGGTGCCTACAGATTAGATTCCAAGTTAGAAGCACTTCCTGATACATTCCAGATTGCTCCCCTCATTTGAAGCAGTAGTATGAATTACAGGAGGATCAACTGTACAGTTTAACGGAATCGGCTCTCGAAATGGTGGGGCTTCGTGAGTTGGATTTGGTGGAGTAGGGGATTCAACGTTGTTGCCATCAGAAGATTCAGAAGCCTTGTCATGCTTTTGTGAAGAAGAATGTACGTCCGTTGGACCTTCATGAAATCCCGGAGGATCCACAGGAAGTTTCTTGAAAGAATCTTGAGGCAGGACGACATCTTCTTTAACTAGGATAGGAATGGGTATAACGGTTTTTGAGACATCTGCATCAACAAATAAATCAGGTAGAATATTAAACGACTGAAAAAAAAAGAATAGTTATACAACCAATTAGGTCCAAGTCTAGCATCTTTAGGATTTTCTTCCAGCTAATCCACATAATATGTCTCCGTGAATTGTTTCTTAACTTTGTTGTAGACAAGATATGAAGTGTTCTTTGCATATCCGACGAAATAGCAAGGATCTCCTTTTGCATCAAACTTTCCTTTAGCATCCATGTTGAGTAGAACACAAGGACAACCAAAAGTTGGAAATGCTGCACTAAGGGTTTCTGTCCTTCAACTATTTCATAAGGTGTCTTCATGTGACGTTTGTTGATGAGAGCATGATTTTGAACATAGCAGGCTGTGATACTGCTTCTGCCCAAAATATAAGTGGAAGACCAGAATCAATCAGCACAGTATGAGCTGCTTCAATGAGAGTTCTGTTTTGCCTTTCTACGACTCCATTTTATTATGGAGTTCGAGCTGCACTGTATTGACGATCAATTCCTTTTAAAGCACAAAAGTGTTCAGCTCAGTGTTCTTGAACTCTGTTCCATTGTTGCAACGCAACATCTTCACCTGCTCGTTTGCTTGGTTCTCCATAAGAGTGATTAATTTCTTTATCAGACCTTCGGCTTCACTCTTTTGCTCCAAGAAAAATACCTAAGTGAAACGAGAATAGTCAATCAGTGATAACCAGGAAAGAAGATTTTCTTTCAATACTCAGCACATTGACTGGACCAAAAGATCCATATGAAGTAGTTCCAGGAATTTGGAAGTCTTGTGCACGAGCTTGGGCTTATGAGGCCTATGATGCTGTTTTCCACGAGCACAGGACTCACATTTTTCAATTTGCATGAAATCCCTAATTGGTAAATTTCTAACCATGCCTCCCTTCACCAGACGATTAAGATTCTTCATATTTAGATGCCCAAGTCTTCGATGCCCCAACATTGCATCATGTTCAGCAACTTCAGAGAACAAACATGTGACTTGATCAGTGGGGACTTTGTTCATATCGATCACATAAGGTTACCTCTTATTTCTGCTTCAATTAAGTACCAATCCTCTGGTATGACAATTCCAGGTTTCAAGACCACGCATCCACCTTTAGTAAACAAAACCTCTAAACCATTTTCGCACATCTGAGAGACACTGAGAAGACTGTGTTTAAGCTCAGGAACATAATTGACATCTGAGAAGCTGAGAACCCCCTTACGAACTGTGCCTTTCATAGTAACTCGACCCATTTCTCCCCCTTCAAATGTGACAAATCCACCATTGAAGATTTTGACATCATTCAACTGGGAGATGTCCCCGGTCATGTGTTTGGAAAAGCCACTGTCGATAAACCAAAGTCTAACAATAGCCCTCCAAAGTCGTTCCTGCACATAGAACAAGTTTAGTGGGATACGAGAACCCAGATTTGTTTCAATCCAGCTTGTTGGAAAATCTTAACTCCTGAGAAGATGAAGAAGTGAGATTTGGCAAGTGAGCGCTTCCTGACTGGGATCTAGCAATCCTTTTGGGTTTCCAAACCTTTAACTCTTTATTTGTTGAGAAAACATTTGATGAATCTGAAAAACCATTGGATGAAAATTAACCTCTTGAATGAATTTGAAAAACCATTTGAGTTTAAACAATTTTTATTGGCTTTCTTTTCTAGATTCCAGTCTCCATCAGAAGGCTTTTGATGATCTTGACATCGATGACACGTAGCCGTCTGATGGAGGGAAATTCTGGACGGATAATACCCATAAGGATGATGAACACAGTTTCTAGCTATGTGCCCCGGAATTCCACAGTTGAAGCAAGTTTGCCTTTTGGAGAAAAAAACTCTTAATTCAGCTTGTGTTATTCCGGGGGACTGATTGGGTCTTCTTTTTCCACTAACTTCTGATTTCTTGTGTGCATTTTTACTCATAGGAGAAACCTGCTCACAATTATTAGCACAAGAGTGAGTATTTATAGCTTTACCCTTTAATCTTCATTCAGTTAGTTTTTGAGTTGGGTTTTTCTTTTGACTTGCAACACTTGAGAACTCTTTTCTTGAACTTTCATTGTGCGCTTTTTTCTATTTTTTCTACATTGTCTTTTCTTTGCAGGAGAGGATTCTGTATTCTTAGTTTCATCTAAAACCTTTTCTTCTGAAACTAAGCTTTCAGAATCAAAGGATTCTTGATCACCGGATGATGAGCAAGTTTTGTCAATATCTTGACTGTCAAAACTGTCTTGCTCATTATCTGATGAGTTGAAATCTTCGGTCTGATTTATAGAACTATCAGAGGTTTCCTGTTCACAATCATTTACATTCAAACATTCTGTCACAATAATATTTTCAGTTTTATCAGATTTGAAGATATCTAAGGTATCCGTTGAGGTTTCAGGAGAACTGAAATAGTTATCTGAATTGCTCAAAACTGAATCCTCGGATTCTTTTTGACTATCAGTTAAATTATGAACTGAATCAAAAACCACATCATTTAAAATTGAAGTTTCAACATCATCAGAAAAACCCTTAGTCTCAAAAACCAAAGACTGAACAAAATTCCAAACATAGTCATCATGTTTATCACATAAAGAAACGTCTGTGTCATCAGCAATAATTGAACGTGAATCAGTATCCGCTTTTGATTGCTCCTCGTCTATCACTGACTCTGCACATTCACTAAAACAGTTAACTTTTCTTTCAGAATCAGAAGTAATAATGGTTTCCATAATTTCTTCAGATGAAGTTGTTATTGACTCTTCTTCATTTCTCAATTTTTCAAATGACTCGTTTGAGCACTCTTTATCATTAGTATTCATAAAACTTACTAGTTTTGAAAATCAGTTGGTCTGGCATTCTTATGTTTAAAAGGTTCCTAAGGGACATAGTCACCTGGTTTACCATACGCCATTTTATCATAATTTTCCAATTCTTGCTCCGTGAGCGGCATCCTTGAATGATTATGATTGTATGGTGGAGCAACTTGAGAATAACCCAACCCTTTTCCCTTATTCTCTTTGTATGCCATTTTTATATTGCACAGATTGCGAACGTGTCACTGGAATTATCAAATTTCTAATATTTAATTCATTTTTTTTGAAACTTTCCAGTGAGAAGTCCCCGCTCAACTCTTACCAAGTCACATTCCGAATTTTTTGAATCAAGTTTGGTTTTATAATCGTGAACCCAACATTTTTGTTGGTTTACATCTTGGTGGAGTTGAGCTATGTCTTTCTTTAGTGCATCAATATTTTCGTAGAGAATTTTATTATTCTCATGAAGACTAATGTACTTTGACATGCCACTGTTGTAATCATTAATGAGATTGAGATTATGAGCTCTCATTTGTGCCATTTTATGTTTGCAATCTTCTGAGCATAGGAGAGAACTTACCGTTTCAGAAAGAGATTTGGGCTCCTCAGTTTGTGCCATCAAGCATTTGAGATGATCTTCAGCTACTTAAGCAATCTTCATCGATTCCACTTGAGCTGCAGCATCGATCCAACTGAAACCGTGCTTCTCTTGAACCACTAGGGCCGTTCCTGCTCCTGATCCTCTTTAACTTGATGAACTTGATGATGTCTAAGCTGAAGAAACTGGAACCATGGACCTTTCTAAATTCCTAGCAGCAGCAATAACAGTTGCTTCATATCCCACGGGTGTCTTCCTGAAGTCTCTAGCAAAATGTCCAGGTTCATAACATCTGTAGCCTCTTAACTTATCCTTGACTGACCCAGTGCGAATGTTTGACATAGGACGGCGCCCATACTTTTTTCTGATACTTTTCTGCTTGAAAAGCAGCCATCGCCAGATTCCATGTTGCATCCAGTTCTTCAATGTAAGCATTGAAGCTACCAAGGCTAACTACTTGATTCAGATCAGTAGCAAACACTGAAGGAGGCAAGAGATCTCCGGCTAGAAATGCATTCAAACTGTAAGCATTGAAGCTACCAAGGCTAACTTCTCTTTATTTGTTTTGGTCAGAAAAGCAAGATTTTCAGTGGGGTTTGTGGTTTGAGAGTTTTTAGGAGCTGGAAGATTAATGGGACTGTAGACAACATTTGCATGCTGAGGTAATTGTTGAGCAATAACAGAGGTCGGAACAGCAGAGTTTGTTGGAAGAGATATGCCATAAACATAGTTCGTCTTTTGAGCTTGAAGCTGAGCTTGAGTCAAACGACTAAAAACAACATTTGGATTGCTGTTCATCAACGGGCTAAAGATAATATTAGGGTGACTATGAGACATCAGGGCAGTGTTAGAACCAGTAACCACTTCAGCCATCATAGAGTTCTTGTGGTTCAGTTCTCTTTGCTGGTTGTCTATTTCACATGATTTGATGGTGGCAATAAGTTCAGTAAGAGCAACTTCATTCAGATTCTTGGTACGTGTGATCATTGAAACAAAGGCATCCCAAGACTTAGGCAGAGAATTTAACAGTTGACGATTCATCCCACTATTAGTGATTGAAGTCCCAGCACTAACCATTTGTGAAATAAGTTTGATGAATCTCCTGATTTGATTTTCCATAGTTTCTCCGTAAATATGATTAAAAGAACTAAACTGCTAGTTCAATATATTTACCCTGCTTGCTTTCATATCAGTGTTTCCTTCGTACAGGTTTTTCAGAACATCCCAGATTTCTTTAGCACTCGTGCAGTTTCTGAAAACAATTGAGATGCCAGGTCCAAGTGCCATGGTAAGATTTTCCATTTCCTTATCGTCTTCATCCTTGATCTTCCGATCCTCATCAGACCATAAGTTTTCTCGTTTCGGAATTTGAGGGTCTGGATCATCTGTAGTAGAGCACATGATTGTTCAGGGACCATCACGAATGCACCTCCACATTCCTAGTTCTTTAGCATTGCAATACTAATCAAAACGCCAAGTCCATTCAAATGAATCATCACCATATATCAATCTTGGAATTTTGGTAGATGTTCCAATACTCTCGTCTAGTTCCTGATGCAATGCCAGTGACTGTGACTGAAGAGCTGTTAAAGTAGCATTGGTGAGATCTGCAGCCATCAAAATGTTGTGTGAATTCATTTTAAAGATGGTGAAAAAATATTAAACTGAGAAGTGAACAGTATCTCTGAATAGTAACGTTGACTCGGAAGAGTAACTTTGACTCGAATGGATAACCAATCCGAGATGAACAGTTGATCGAGATGCTAAAGTCAATTCGAGTTGCAATAGTTGATTCGAGATGCTACAGTCAATCCGAGATGCTAACAATTTGTTCGAGATACCTAACAGTTGATTCGAGATACCAACAGTTGATCCGAGATATCAACTATTTATCTGAGATGCTCAGTGATCCTATCCGAGTTAGTTAGGTGGATAATCTGAAATGATCCATGATGATTTGAGATGGTTTGAGATACACACACAAACAATTCGAGATAGACTGTGATGATCCGAGATGCTCAACAAGACTATCCGAGATAATCCGAGATGTTCAAATACTGATCCGAGATCTTCAAACACCAATGCGAGATGATCCGAAAACGAGCAGAAACATTGTGTGATATCAGATTTGAGCCTAGAAACAGGTTCAAATAGGCTCTGATACCAATTGTAGGTCCCGATAATCGGATATAATTGGTAACACACAAACAAGCTTGAAGATCAAAGGATTCAACTTGCATACATTGTAATTTGTCTAATACAAGCCATAGTACACCAAGAGCCCCCAACCCTAATACATCATTAACTATATATACTAGAGGGTTGGAGCTCTAAACCCTAACCTTTTAGGCCCAAAGCCTTTCCCCAAGCCCAAAACATTAATCAACCCAAATGCATAAACCTACTAATGTCCTTACAGGTGAATTACCGAACGATCAGACAAAGGCTGAGTGGGTTCGTATTAAGTCATGACAGTATGTGTTGCAAGGTTCTAGTCGTTTACAAAAAGGGTTACCATGCACCACTACTCGGATGCGTTGGCACGGAACAAAGCTAATATCTGATAAAAGAAATTCACAAAGGAATATGTGAGCCCACTATGACCCAAGATCAGTAGTTTCAAAATTGATGAACCTCGGATACTTTTGGCCCTCCATGCATCGGGACACCGCCGAAAAGCTGAAAAACATGAAGCTTGTCAGTTGCACGACCTAGTACCGAAAAGCCCCAAGCATGACCTTGTCCCTATCTCCTTAGCTTGGCCATTTCACAAATGGGCTGGCATTGTTGGTCCCTTCGAGTCAAATTCTTGCTGGTAGCCGTTGAATACTTCACCAAATGGCCGGAAGTAAAACCATTGGCCAAAATTTCGGGAGGACAGTTCATTGATTTTGTTCGGGAAAACACAATCTGTCGATTTGGGCTTCCAGGGGTACTAGTAACGGACAATGGAAAACAGTTTACCGAGAAGTCCTTTAGCTCTTGGTGCAAAGAGTTCAGGATAACTCAAGTATTTAGCTCGCTTGCTTATCCACAATCAAACGACCAGGTGGAGAGAACAAATCGAAACATTGTTGAAGGTATTAAAACCCGATTAGGAAGATACGACAACAACTGGCTCGAGGAATTTCCTAATATCCTATGGGCCATCCGAACAACATAGAAGACAAGTCATAAGAAAACACCCTATAGTCTAGTGTTTGGATCAGAAGCCGTGATCCCAGCGGAAATCAGAGTTCTAACACGATGAATGCTCAACATACACCTCGAATCAAACAAAACAAAGACCATGTTGAACTTAGAACTTCTTGAAGAAATTCGTGATCAAGCCGCTGTACAAGAAGCCAAGTATAAACAAAAGATGGAATCTTATTACAACACACGGGTGAAGCATGAACGGTTCAAACCTGGAGACCTTGTGCTCCGTAACAATGAAGCTAGTAAGAAAGAAAGTCAAGGAAAGGTTGGCCCAAAGTGGGAAGGGCCATACACCATCCTTGAAGCTCACAAAGAAGGGTCGTACAAACTGGCAGACGCTTAAGGTAAAAGGCTTCCCCATCACGGGAATGGCAAAAACCTTAAAAGGTTCCATGTTTAGTGAAAATGTCTATGTATTCCAAGAGTTGTTCTAATCTCCCCATGTAACAAAAGTTCCCTTGAATGAATGAATGAATGATGAAGTTTTTATCAAATTTGTCTTTATATCCTATAATCAGGTTGAAAACCTAGCAAAAAACTCCATGGCAAGGGCCATGAAAGGGGATGAGCTCCCAGGCCACATCGCTCAGTAGGTTCGAGGGTTAATGGACCTATATTAGGGGTGAGTTCCTAAATCAATACAACTCAATGAGACTTAGAAAATTTTTCAAAAAATATGTCTTATAGACGGGTTTGAACAACCTACACCAAATATTCCTTAAGCTTTAATAATGGCTTACGAACCAAAAAACACCAAAATGACTGTTATAAATAGGATAGGCAATGTGCCTTCTTGTTAATAGTACTCTTAAGGCTAAGTGACTGCAGCACTAAACCCATCAAGGTATAGGTACCAAAAGATGCACAACCAAAAAACAAAGACAACAAAACAAACAACAAGGGAATAATAGAACAACGTAACATAAACAAGCAACCATCACAACGGCCTTAAGGGCTAGTTAACCCACAAATTGTTCATAAGCCTTAAAAGGATGTTTAAAAAGTACACAACAAATTGTCTGAGATGCTAACAAAGCTACGAATAAATCAAACATCAGTAGAAGGCTTGGAAATACCAGCATTGTCAACTCTAACCTTCTTCCCCTTCTTATCCTTCGGGTCACCCTCGGTTGCCACCTCAGAAGCTTGGAGGCTTGCCTCCTAAAAGCCTTCACCACCTTCAGCAAAAATCTCTTCCGGGGTATGACGTTTCTTAGAAAGAGATTTAAACACCTTATCACAAACAACCTCATTTAGGCCATGAGGTTTCAGCTCTTGCAGAACGGAGAGAGGCTTGCCAGAGCATTCATAGACTTCACCCACATAGGGGTAAGTTGAATGCTCCATCTCCAAGACGGCATCTTAGAAGACCTTAAAAGCTTGCGACTGATAGAAGGAGGATTTATCTACAGGCTCCCCAGATCTACAGGCTTTGTAACCAGCAACAAAGCCTTGATGCCTCCCATGCACAAGGAGCTTGCTATAAACACCACCCAGGGCCCTGTTAAATTCAGAGGAATGAAGAAGATAAGTAACTACCTGTTGGAAGCTATGCTCAATAAGCCATTTGTTGTCGTTGGTCACTTGAACCAGCGAAGCCTCCAGCCACTTCTTCTCCTCTAAAGAGGCTTCCTACCAAGCATGCAAAGCCTCCACCTCCTTCTTTAAACCATTCACCTCCACCTCATGCCTTTGGGTAAGCTCACCAACCTTCGACACCCAAGCCTTTTCCTTCTCAGCAAAGGCCGCACTCTCATTCTTCAGCACAGCCATAGAAGCTTTCATTTCCTCCTTTATCTTTGAAAAAGCTTCAAATTCTTGAATCCTCTTACGAAATCGACCCACACTTTCAGGAATTAAGGCCGACAGATTGCAAGCAGCTAACATCATCTTGGAAATCATCCGATCATCCTTCATTGACAAGCATGAGTTTCGAACCCAAGGAGGAGCAAAGTGCGACAACACATCCTTACAAATGGATGAGGAAGCAAAACTATTATCAACCTTAACCTTCCAATGCTTCACATAAACCTCCTCAGAGACGGCATCACTAGAACCTTCAACAACCTTCCGAGAACTCTTTAACCCCACAACCTACTTCCCCGCCGCTTTTCTATCCTTACCAACAACCAACGGTAACTCCTTTTTCTCACCTTCAACTACAGCGTCCAAATTATCCGAAACCTCTATGTCGTCGCTCAACTCCACAGGTTCAGAAGCAGAGGGTTGTTCAACACCCTTTATAAAGAAGCGACTCGAGCAGCAAGTGGAAACTTTCACAACAACAACCTTGGAAAACCCTTTCACATTGTGAACATTCACGTAAGCTGAACCCTGAAATCGGTGCTCAGCACCTCTAACAACAGCATCATCACCCTCGGTGGGCTCATCATCCGTAAAAACAACATTGGATGTGTCATCACTTTTGATAAGGTCCAATGCAGATATAACTATCAATCAAAACAAAGAAGGGTATAAGTAACAATACAAGAAAAAACAAACAGATGCACAAAGAAAAAGCGCATATCCCGACCATCCCTCATGAGTACAGGGTCTCAATCCACTTTATCCCACAACTTGCTAATACCCAAAGCACCAACAAGTGTTCAGGAAAGGGACGAAGCCGTGAAGGACATGCCCTGATAGACTTTAAAAACAACTACTCAACTCAGATTCTGCCGGTTCCAACTCATTAAGGACCGCATCCGGATGTCTCCAGACCATTCTGAATGGAAAAATAGATTCGGAAACCCAAAAAACGGTCTTTCCAAGAACTAAGCGTAGTCACCATAGATGAGATTAAGCAAGTATCGATTTGAGACGTCTCAAACGTAAACCAATCACCGTTTTTAGCCAAACGGAAAAAAACGGCGAAAGGATTGTAACGATGGGTCAAACCCTGACGCTCGACACACGATTTCAAAGTCTAAAACCCTAGCAAGCCCTTGCAGATGCAGTTGCCCAAAAGAAACACGGTAATACTCTAACACGTTAAGCACAAAAGTATAAAAAGGATGACGAACATTGGAAACTCAAAATGACGACAATACAGAGCAATAGAACCGGCTGGATAATGATCTATAGATTTATCTAAACCCGGAGCAACCGGATTAAACCGCATATCAATACCCCATTGTACACAAAACGCTTCAACTTCCTCTTGTGTAAGGCGAGAAAAACTAACGGCTAAATCCTTTCGAGCACCCATGAGCGATGATCAAGAAAAAACAAGAACAAGGCAAGAAGAGATTAACCTGGGAGAAAGGAGTATTGCGATAATCTTGCGGTTAATGGAAGAAAATGTGAAAAAGTAATTAAGAGAGAAGGAGTTATAATAAAAGGACGGTTATAATTGTCTATTGGGCTAAGAAAACTGTTGCATGCAGAAACACCGTCAAATCAGACCCATCAACTTTTTTTTTAAATTTAAAATCCGGCTTTTTCGCCGCCTAAAGATAAAACTCGGATCCCTTCAAGCCTTGAAGCCTTTTACCAAACCAAACGTTGTGCAAAAGTTAGAAGCCTTTGAGCTTACACCCCAAACACCTCTGACTTGGGAGCTGCTGATATGGGTAGCTCAAGCTTAATAAAATGACTTAAGAACAATATAGCTTAAAGGGTTAAAAGGCAAAGGGGTTCAGGATCAACAAACCGTCGTGAATAGCAAAAAGAATGAGAACAGTTCCTTGTCACATCAACACTTTACGTATATACTCTCCTACACATGTCACAACAGCGCATGTGCAAGAATATACTCTTTTACCCGTAGGTCCAAACCCTTCAACCTACCAAAAAGGGCAAGACTGCCACTGCAACCAGGGATCATCAGTCAAAGGTTTCTTCTTATAGGGAATACCTTCCCTATAAAGCACAACCCCTTATCATTCAGGAGGTACACCAGATCAGCTCAACTCACTCTTCATCTCTGACAACGGTGATCTCTCTCCACGTGTTGCAAATGTGGGGGGGACCCGACGACCTGCGTTAGGCAAACCGGAACCTTTGAACCCTTTTGCCTAACCCGTCCAGTCACTATCCTTGGTCTTATATTTGTTGTAGCTACAACGCTCATATGCATTCTATTCGGTAGTAAGTTTTTAGTTTCTTCATGGTCTGAATATCTATATGGAAATTGAAAATATTTGAGTTTCTTTTATGGCAACAAGATTTGTTGCTCAGAACCTTTGTGTGGAGATTGGTATTGTCACCAAGGGTGGAAGCTATGGGTGGTCAGGTTTATTTTCAACAATATGTGTCCTCTAGCAATAACACGCACTATGGATCCAAACTTGAAGGTAAAATATAATAGTTTTTTAGTTGAGTAAATAGTGTTGGTAAGTATCAGCATGCTTGCTGGATCTAATATGTTATGGTGTTCTTTATTCACAATTCTTTTGACTGTTTCTATCACTTAAAGAATGTTTTTTTATTACTTATCAAATGTCTAAAGTACTCAGTAGCTTGTCACGAGTCTATATCACCTTTTAGATGCTGCTTAGCTATTTTTTGTGTTAGAGATTTGAAATGCATATATTAACCCTCAACTTGATCAGCAAAAGGGGTATTAAAATTACATCTTCAGAAGTCACCAACTTTGTGCCATTGCATGGTAATTTTTGTTAGCTTGCAGTTGAGCAATTATTCATGAATGGAAGGAGTGCTCTAGTGCAAGCCTCACTTTGACCAACTCTTCAACAAGAGTGGCAACTTCAACAAAATCTTCACATCACGTACGCTTTTTTTTTCGTTTTTTTATATTTTCTTAGGCGTATTTGATTATTTTAACTTGAATCTTTACTGTCTTTTTAATAGCTGCAAAGGCTGCTAAGAAGTTGTTTACAATGCTGGTAACTTTTATGTTTAGGTAGTCAACGTTTTGAGTTTGGTTATATTTTGGTGAAGGATTAGAATATATGTCAAGTAGAACTAGATATTATTATTATTATTGTATTATGTTTTGGGGTTGTAATTTAATTCTCTTTTTAATATAATAAGCAATTTTTGGCCTTCATTATTTTTTATACAGTTATTATGGATATATATTTTAAACTGTTCAACCTGTCTAGTACTTGGGTACCTAACCTAGTATATAGATATACTAGAAGGTCAAAACTGGACTTGCTATGATATGTAATCTGGTTGTGTCGATTTGATTGCACTTGTTTTGAAGAAAATTATAGGTCGGACTGCCAAGTGGGGTTTTCAAGGAAAGAAAAATCAAAACCGTCCGGGTTGGGTGGGTCGACGGACCAGTGGTTTGAACTAATTTCTTTTTTTTCAAAATCAATAGTTTGTATTAGTTCATGATTATAGTACATTCTCTAGGACACATTTGAAATGCAGAATCAAATGGTTTGGAATTTGGATGTAATAGGAGGAATCATTATAATTAGCAATGTATGTGGTCTGGTACTGTTATCAAACTAAGGCAGCAGTGGTTACTCTGTTGACAATATGGTTACTTTCTCTGATAATTGTGTCTCATTCTTTGTATCCGACTAAACAAATAACCTACGTTGTAAATCTAGGTGTTATGCAAACTGTTTGGTAACAAACTAAAGTGATACGTTGTTCATATGTGTTCAAATTTGAGTTTAATGTTTATATGGATAATCTACAATTGAGATGACACAATTTTCCAATTTGATAGCAAATTATCGAACGTGACGCACTTTTGCGTACTGAGCTTGTTTACCCATAACCACAAGAAGAGCATAAAAAAGGAAGCGTGCTGGACAATCTCAAACATCACTGCTGGAAATAGAGAATACGTTCAGCTAAGAAATCTGCAAACTGAGTTGTAATGGAATAGTATTCTATTTTTAATAAGCTTGTCGCTTAGATGTTAGATTCAGAAAATACCCATGAGTTTAAACTTTCTGGAGTTTGGTATGATGTTTTTTTTTCTGGCCAGGCCGCTATAGCAATTCTTTATACTTTTGACCCTATCGACCCATTCACCCAAAAGGAAATAATCTATTATATTGTTCTTATAGTTTGCTATGATGTTTCTTTTCAGGATGCGCTTACTATAGCAATTCTTCCCAACAACTCATGAAGGCAAATTATAATCCAAAAGCAGAGAGTATATGGACTTGAAGAAAACAACCTAGCAATTGTTCCTAGTTTAACCTAGAAATAGTTCCTCGTTTAACCTAGAAATAGTTCGTAGTTTATGTATATAGTCATTTCCTTTTGCAACTTTTGTAGATAGGTTATGGTTAGAAATTTATGTCTTTAGTATTTCAATTGAAAACTTATGTATGGAAATTGAGTTAACATCATTTGGTTTTAGGTTTTCTAGATTTGTTGATGTTTAATGTACTTCTGAGTTTACAAAATTGGGTAATTATAGGAAATAGTCACATAGAACAAAAATGTATATACACATGTGACCAAAGTTGAACAATAGTCACACTTAAAATTTAAAAATTTCATGTGGCTTTACATAAAGATTCGTCACACCATTGTGACTTTGTTCTTTTTGTGAGACTAAATGATAGTAAATGTGATGGAAAAAAATACTTGTCACCAAAGGTTAGATAATATTCACATTTAAATTTACCAAAAAAATAATTGTGTCTACAAAATAGTTTTTGGTCACACTTACAGTAAATTCATGTGACTATGTAATAGAAACGACTACATTTACGGTAAATTCAACAATAGTCACACTTATGGTAAATTCATGTGACCGTTGCTACCTTTAGTCATACTTAAAACTACAAAAAATTCGTGTGGCTACAAATAACTATTAGCCGCACCATACTCACTTTGTTTCTTGTTTGTGTGACAAAATGATAGAAAACGTCATAAGAAAAAAATATGTGTGACCAAAGGTTAGACAATAGCCACACTTAAAATTACAAAATTTCGTGTGGCTATAAATAACTATTAGCCACACCTAGTTTTAGAAGTTTTGAGACTGTTGATATTTGAGTTTAATAGTTTAGGGCTTGTTTGTAATAGTTAGATAAGTTAGAATGGCCAAATATGCACTTTTTGTAATATGACTAATCAAGGGTGGCGTATTTAGATTCCCAGCATAATTATAATTACGCCAAGTAATCAGATGTTATAAATATCAAGCACCACATCTTAGGTTTCCAAGTTTCTTGGACTAAGGTGGTTTTGTGGTATTCATTTGTGCAATCTTCTGATTCTTGTGCTTAAATCCGATATCTAGGCTCTTTGATTGTATTTATCATCATGGGATTACTAATCAACTTTGTTTGATTCATCTTTGGTCAAGATTCTTCATCTTATTCTTGGTTTTCTTACTTTTATCACTCAAATACCTAATAATTAGGTGTTTGTGTTTGTGTGCGTCACTCATTATCACTGTGATCCAAAGCTGATTTGAGACGCACAATTTGGTATCAGAACCTTTATGCTCTTGATTGACTGATATTTGTTAAGATTTTCAAGCTTTTGAAGGTTTTCAAAGCTTCAAAGCTTTCAAAAATTTTCAAAAGGTTTTGGGTGCAAATGGCTTGATTTGGTGTGCTTAATGATTGAGTTGTTGTTAATCAGTGTTTAGATTAGCATTTTGGTCATTTTGATACAAAATACCATGGTTTTTAGGCTGTTTTGGTGTGATTAGAGGGTTTTTGTTCGTACTAAAACCCTTATGGGCGTATTTAAACTCAAAGGTGGCGATATACCTTTGAAGGCAGCGTAGATACTATTGAAGGCCGCGTAATTATATCTACACCGGTTTAAAAATAGTGTACTTAGAAGAGTCAACGTATTTATCCGAAGGCGACTTCGGGTTTAGTGATAAATCGTTTGCGGTTTTATCACGGTGTTCGGCATTTTTAGCAAAGTAACACCTTTTAGCGTAACTATAGCGTATTTGTGCCCAACTCCATTTTAACCTGCTGTTAACAAATTGAACTCAAAACCGAATCAAAATGTCGTTAAATCTACTAAATCAAATTGCACGAGCTGAACTTGAAACCGAAACCGCAACCCGACCTCCAAAGTTGAAAGGATCGGCCGATTTCGGTAGTTGGAAGAACCGAATCAAATCATTCTTTGAGTATACGGACTATACTCAATGGATCTTTGTTACTGTCGGATCTCATGTCTGAATGACAGTTAGTGATGATATTCGTGTGATCAACAATGATCCCTCGACCTTCATTGATAAAGATAAGGCATTGATCTAACGTGACCGCCAGGCTTACGCCGCTCTGACAATGGCTTTATCAATTGATGACTGCGACACGTTCGAAGAATATACTACGGCAAATGAACTCTGGTTGGCCTTGATTGACTACTATGAAGGCAATGAAGAAATGATTCAAAACAAGAGAGACATGGTTTAGAAAGAATATGATATGTTCGAAAGCGTTCGGGAGAAATCCTGTCAGACCACATTAGTCGTTTGCTTTTGGACTCTCTTCCAAAAAGAGTGGACTCTCTTCCAAAAAGAAGGCTGGTAACCCCGTTACTAACCGTGCTACTATCAAGAAGCTTTTGGACTCTCTTCCAAAAGAATGGAGCTTGCAATGTATGATGATCAAAAGAGACTTCTTGAACAATCCGAATCTAGTCACGCTCTCAGATCTGATCAACACTCTTAGATCCTTTGAAATGGATGTCACCAAATGAGAAATGAATCAAGTTGGATACTCTTAGAAATCAGTCTAACCCGCTGATGGTCTCAAGAATGTAGCATTCCTTGCCTCAGGCGGTTCAAACTCACAAGCTACAAATGCATCTTACTTGAATGCTTTCGCAAACCTGCAAAGGCTCCACAGTCTAACGAGAAAGCTACTGTGGTCGGTGATGCTCAAGCTCTCAAGATCTTCACTAAACATGTTGCTCTCTTTAACACCTTTCTAATCAGCTATGAAGCCCTTATGTTAGGAGAGCTAAAACGAGACGTTTTTACTATTGAAGACATTTATCAGGTAGACCCAGATGATATGGAGGAAATGGACTTGAAGTGGCAGATGGCAATGATAACCTTAAAGTTGAAGAAGTTTCAAGACAAAACGGGAAAGAGGTTAACGGGAAAGAGGTTGTCACTTGGGAAGGCTGGGTTTGAAAAATCCAAGCTTTGTTGCTACAACTACAAGAATCTAGGGCACTTCAAAAGAGATTGTCCACTGCTCAAAAATGAAAACACTGAAGCTGCTCCAGCTAGAAGGACGATTGCTATTGAAGGAAATGACAATGCTGCTCCTAACACTCCAAATGTCACACCCTCAATTTCCACTTGCGGAGTTTTACTGCGAGGCGTGTGAACAAACCAGAATCTGAAACACTAGTACGTCGAACGACTCTATATGATTTGATAATACGTTTTCCAAAAATCATTTGATTAACCAATTATCGTAGATTTTAGATTGTCTTAGTTAGTTACTAAAGTTTAGCGGAAGCATTAGTTTAAGTGGTTGAGCGGAAGCATAAAATAAATAGTGAAGCGGGCGCCAACACAAACGCCAAAACAAATGAAAAACCCAAAACAATATTTGTAATTGAGACTCGATAAAAGATGTCTTGTTCAATGCATGTGAGTGCACCTAGAGCTCCTAGCGTCCTGAGAAACATGTAAAGAAACAAGTGTCAACATTAAAGATGAGTGAGTTCACAGGTTTTCATAAATTCGTTTGTTCGGTTATGAGTTTGTTTCCCCCCCGTTATCCCTAACCCGGGATAACGATTTAGTCCATTATTCCCAACCCGGAATAATAATGATGTTGATTCCATTATTCCAAACCCGGAATAATAAGTTGTTGTTTCCATTATCCCCAACCCGGGATAATATAGTTGTTGTTTCCATTATCCTCAACCCGGGATAATATAGTTGATTCGTAATTAAGTTCAATGTTAACATATATAGGTAGCTAGCCTAAAGTTATGTCACGTAAGTGTTCGCGATCGAAGCTGACTGTTGTGCCTCCGTGTTGCCAGGCCTATCACTGACCATGGCGAAGTTAGGCCGAATTATTCACCCGTTGACCATACCCGGTCGGCTAGCGCGACTAGCTCGGATGGGGCTTGTCGGGCCCAGTAGTACTACTTATAACTCCCCCGCTATTAAAACCCAATACTAACGATCCGAGAGATTGACGAGGACTTAAGTGATATAGCTGCTTAGTGACCATAACATTACATTAACATTAACTTAGTTACCGAATAGTTATGTGACGTTAAATTCGTATAACGTAAAGAGATTGAGTTTGAAGAGTGTATACATGTTTCTCCCCCTGTTGTTTAAAAACCGGATAAAGTTAGGGGCCGTGAACTCACCATTAGTTGCTCGGTTAGTGTAGCAAAGAAGTTGTAAGGGATGGGACCGCTAATTGCGTCCTAACAAACCAATTGATTTCACGTCAGTGTGTGAACACACCAATACAAATTCTACACTTAATTTACGCACAAAGTGATACACACAAACAACATACCTAACACTCAAACATGCATGCAAGTATCCTCATGTGATCATAGAAATCAAAACAATCTATTATGAACATAATTCAATCCATACAACACTTTGGTGCACACAATCACAAGTTATCAAATTTCAGCTTACATACTCATAATTCAGCTGTTTTCTAGGATTTTTATAAAATAGTTCCAACGTTCCAAAAATTCTAATTATTTTACAGCAGATGACATTTATACTGTAGAAATTTATATAAATTTTCCAAGTCCTAAATCTTTACCAATTAACCATAAATATTAATATACTAGGCTGCAGTCAGATTTATCGCTTTCTGACTGCAGTCCACGGAAGAATTTATTTAAAAATCACTGATCGTCCAATTAACAAAATTCCAGTTGGAGTTGCCCGGAAATTTCCATACCTAGTTTCTGTACAAAATTCATGACTCAACTCCCTACTGATTACAAAATCCAACTCGATAAACAACTAACAAAATTTCAGGATTTTCACAGCTTTAGTTACTGAACTTATTTGGCCCTTTAAAAATATCAAACGACTTCAGAAAAATATGAATCCAGCGCCATTAGATTCGTTATTCAAATCTCTACGTTCTAGACATCAGAAAATCCGTTTTTCGACAACTAATGACCGAGTTACAGCCAGATGAAATCGGCTGTAACTATTACTCAGCAACCTGTTTCAGCATATTGTTATCATAGATTCGCATAAACCGTCCATATCATTAACCTAGGCGATCAAGAACTGATTTTCTAATCATAGATCAATACCTATAACATATCCATGCAAACCCTAATCCATACCTCTAGTTTTTATAAACAAAACATGCTAGCAAACTTATAAGTTCCGAAAACAATCATACATGTAAACAACGATCAATCAGCCGATTACATTCAAACACATATAATCCCAAAACAAACCAATCACTTCATTCAAGCATATATATCCGAACATGATCTTGTAATCAAAAGATAAACCCTAACCTTTAATGACTAGGTAAATAAGCCGAGACTTGGACAAGAATGATCCGGCTGTTCAAGCAAGATCACGACCGAATGAGATGAGCAGTTCTGCTTGTCGCGACCGAGACTGAAAGGGACTGAAAGGGGAGGCTGCTCGCGATCAAAAGGGAGTGCAAAGGGGCTGTTTGCGGTCGAGGGGATGGAAGGATTTGTTGCCGTCGGCTGTTAGCTTTTAGGGTTTTGTGTTGTGAATGAATCATGCATGTGGGTTTGTATATATAGCGCAAAGAGAGATAAGGGTTACGGTTTGGGTTTAAATTCGTGGCCGAGGACTTGGGTTGCACGCAATGGGTTTGCGGTTTGGGTTGCACACGGGTTGGTTTGGTTTAAAACTTGGTTAACTCCTAGAGTCACAAGGAATCAAAGTTGGTTCGTGTCGCGGTTCGGTTCGGTTCGTGTACATATTTACCATAATTATTTTATAACTAAAACAATCACATAATCGCACATCACGTATTCACTAACTCGTACACGTTTAATACGTAGCATACAATTTATTCGACAAGTATTGCGTTTAAGTTATCCGAAAAACCTGGGATGTCACACCAAAGGCCTTAGTAGTGGAAGATTATGATTGGGCCAAGGAGGGCAAAGATCTCAACGGGATCGGCTCGACGTCTATCAAACTTCATTGACAACAAAAATGCAGGTATTCCCAAGGGAGATGAATCTGCTGACAAAGGATTGAAAAGCATCGTCAACATGACCAAGCCTGCAACTGACAAAGGAAAGAAAGAGGCTAGAAAATCTGAGTCAAAGGAGAAGGTTTAAAAAGCTAGCAGCAGTGTCAAGAAAGAGAAAGAACAAGCCCCTGAAGCAACAATGAAAGTTGAGTTTGCCAAAGAAAAGGAGGAAACAGACTTGGTAAAAAAAATTCCCTATGAGTTCAAATCAAACTTTGCTCACAACCGTGTTTCATTGTCGTGGCTCATTATAATTTTTTCAACCATGACCTAATCGATATGTAAAAATTATGTACTGTAAGTCCTGAAAAACGGGATCTAACAATATCACACTAAACTTGTTTGGTGGCGGAATCATACAAACAAGCTATGGATTAAAGATAGAAGAAATAAGATGAAATACCATGGATTAATGATTAACTTGCATACAAATTAGATTTGTCTAATACAAGCTAATAGAGAACCACCAAAAAGCCACTATCCCTAATACATCATTTACTCTTTATAGTAAGAGATTATTGCACCATTACCCCAAAACCCTAGGCCCATAAGCCTTCCCAAGCCCAAAACTATACAAGCTAGCCCAAACATAATAAATGACTAGTGCATAAACCTTAAGAACCTAACAATCTCCCCTAGGTTTAATGCATTTGTGTTGCCTTCAGCTTGAAGATCTGCCGTCTGCACTTCCTCCAAAAAGTGGACTTGCATCCACATACAACGGCTTCCAATCACGTTTGTCACTGCACTTGTCCACAATCCAGCCGAATTTGATGCTGCCGTAAGACCTTGATGTCTTCCTAGTGAAAGCTTATTATATCCGATGTATCTTCAAATCAGAATGAGCTTTCTTTAGTCACAATCACCGCTTCAGCCATTCATGGATCGTATGCCCAAAACTGGAAGTTCTTGAGCACTCCTTTTGGAAACTTTAGAGCAGGAGGAATGATCTTTCTTTTTCAGTTGGTGCCCATATCACGTTTTGGATTGTTCGTTTGGTATGAGGGTCACGGACTCAAGCACTCTTCATTCAATATGATTCAATGGTTTTCATTTTCTGAAAGTTATTCTTTACTTCCTATTCGAGTCTATCACAGAATGCCTAATCTTTTCCTCTCTGATTTGGATCAGAATCATGATAAGGAGCACCAAGTAGGTATTGTAAGTCAATCTTCATCCATGATTCAAACTGCGACTACTTTTAGTAATATTCTTTATGTCTGCTTTCTCAAGCAATTAACCACATATCTTTTTCATAATTGAACCTCCAGCTTGCCACTTTCGATTTGTTTCCGATTTTGTCGTAAATGCTAGATCCTAGCTCTATAACATACTGATCATATGTTTTCGTTGGATCTTTTAATTGGAAGTTCTCATCAAGTGGGTTCACATCCTGAATCTTCATGATTAGCATCTGCTTGTTGCTTTGTTTATTCGGAGGCAGTTTTCTTTTCTTCTTTTGAGCAGAAGCCAGGTAAGCAGCTAACCTTGCTTCATGTTCTGCATCAGTTGGTGCCTTTTCTTGAGCAGTTTGTTCGTGATGAGCTACGTTCATAGGATCATTGTCTTTGTCAGCAAACTCACCGCTGAACTTCTTTTCTAACTTCGCCTTCAAATCGAACACCATTGTCATCAATAACTATTCAATCGTTTGATCTTTGTTGGATACTTTAACTTGCAACGAGGTAATTTGAGCATCCTTTAATGCACAATCTTGTTCCAACACCATTACTCTTTGCTGTAGCTTCTTGACATTCACATCTTCATCATCGTAACCTTCTGATTCAATCAACTTCATATGCTCTGCAACATATCGCATTGCAGATTCATCATGTTCTGTAAACCCATCACAATAACTGCCAACTTCAAATTGAATGCCGCTAGAACTTTCAGGCTGTGATCCAGTGGTTGCTTTGAAGATAGAACTATCTGGAATGTCAGTTGCAGGGGCATCTTGCATAATTGGCTCGGGTATGGCACTTGAACTTGTGAGCATGAGATCAATAGGGGTTTCTAGTTTGGTTCTCTACTTCTTTCAGGATTCTTGTTCATTGCTTGGATCCTCTTTAGTGTGTATTTCTTCAGTAGGAACGATTACAAGAGGAGGGTTCCCAGAATCATCCTACAGCGAGGCAAGCAATGCTGTAAGATTCTCTGCAGATATCAGAATAAGATCTCTAACGGTTTCCTCAGCTTTCTCCGATTGAACATGTTCTAACTCAACTTCATCCTCTTCGTCGTCAGTTACTAAATCCTCTATCACCGGCTTCACACCAACTCCCACTATCAGTACATCATGTTCTTCGGCTACTATGGTGTTCAATGGTTTAGGTGTAGGTACAACTGGTCTAAATTTCCCATGCTTCACCAGATCAAACTTTCCAATAAACATAAACTTTGTAGTGACTCGATTCTTGCATGCTACTTCAAAACAACTTGGACCCACTAGCTTTAGATTTAGAAGATTATCGCTCTTTGCCAGATCAGGATATTTCTCGTTGAGGATCATCTGAACAAATCTTAGGTATAACAGAAAGACCTTCTTCTTGGGATTCTCTAATGCGTTCTTAATATTATCGAAAATAAAAGCTGAGAAGTTATAATCCTAATTGTTCATCAAAGCAACTAGAGCAGATGCTTGTGTCTGATTGAGCTGATCCAAGCCTCCCTTGTTCTACGAGATCCACTGCAAGAAGATGTGCACTAGAAATCTCCAAAATGGTGGAAACAACTTGTTCAACACCGTTGGATACAGGCCTTCGTAGCTCATTCATTGCAGGGTTTTAACGACATTGTCTCTATTGAAAGATGTCGGATGGTGAGATTGGTCTTCAAACTTTAGCACCTCACGAACCACTGCTTCCGAAATACTAACTTCCTTTTCCTAAATCTTCGACACAATAGCTCCTTTGCCATTGGCTCCACTTCTTTGTACTTTAGCGTTTAACCAAAACTCCTGAACCATGTCTTTGCAAATAGCTGGATTAATCTTCAAAGCATGTGAAATGTGGCAAGAATTCAATCCGACAATCATAGAATGAAACATCTCGTGATACTCTGCCGGAGGATTTGATAGAAAACACGCCTAATTAAGAAAGGGTTCCACCTCGAGCTTACATTTCTCCATCATCTTTTGAGCCATTTTTCTGCACTTTTAAACAAAAATGTCAAGTTTTATCATAAAAGTTAACTTAGTTACCTAGTCAGCCGTTCAATACTTTATTAAATTGGTCAACAAGTCAATAAGTCATAGCGATTCAGATTTAGGAGGGTTAAGGAGGTAAACCATAAGAAATACATGTCAAAAGTTCAAGAAGTCAAAATTGAATTGAACTGGTCAATTATTAGAAAGGTTCAAAACAGTTTGAAATGGTTAAACATGATTTGAATGGTCTGGGTCAACAGTGTTTCAGATGGTCAAGGGTTCAAAAGGTACTTTTGATGGACAAGGGTTCAAAACTCAATTCATGTTAACCCTTGTTAGTCATCCGAGATGGCCTGACATTTCAGATGGAATATGTCAGATTTCAGATAAACAGGATGTTTATTAGAAATGCATATAATGGATCCGAGATCCATCCGAAATGCATTCGGATGGAAAATGCATTCGAAATGCATTTGCATCCGAGATCCATTCGGATGAACCCTTGTTAGTCATCTAAGATGCCCTGACATATCGGATGGCATATATCAAATTTCGAATAAACAAGATGTTTACCAGAAATGCATATATTGGATCCGAGATCCATTTGAAATGCATAGTGGTCATTCGAGATTCATCTGAAATACTATGAAGTCCATCCGAGATCCATCCGAAATGCAAGTGAATCATCAAACCTATGAATTCGAGTTAGTTTTGTCCGAGAGGGATCCGAAATGCTCAGGTGTTAAAAATTATTTGAAATGATTAGAAATGCTCATTATATAGATTCGAATTGGGCCTATCCGAATTACTGGGCCTGGCCCAATTTGGAACAGTGGTCCGAAAAGCTTGTTTGGCGCATTTTGGAACAGCCGTCCATTCGAAATGATGGGCCTGTTCGAAATGGGTAGGCCCAATTCGAATCCATCCAAGATAGGTGGGCCCATCCGAAACTGTGATTCGACGATGTGGGCCCCTACTATAACTTGTTCAGAACAGTAACCCCTTTGTCAAAATCAACGATCCAACCAACCGATCAACCTTTTGGCATCCAAAAATAATAAAATAATAATAATAAAATAATAAGATGAGGAAAATTGCCATGGGATCAAACCGTTCTTGAATCGATTAAGGAACACTTTTCAGTATTTGCCTAGTCAGACTGGTCCACGCGATTGTCGATATTTATCGACTTAAACTTATCACCTCAGTCTTCAATTTTCAACTTCGTGACTTGATTAAATATAGAATGCTATAACATCACTGTGTCCCATATCATGATATATCCCCATGATCAAGGTAAGCACAACAGTTCATCGTAGCAAGTGAGTATCCTGAGATCATTATTTAGTCTTTACAACGTCAGACTTGTTGGTGTACAGGTCAGTACGTCATACCACAAAGTGACCAAACAACATCTGACGAGGGTTAGGCATTATACCTTATTCGGCATTTTAGACTTGTCGAGCCCAGGAATTTTCTCGTGACGAGATTCTTTTCTTTTAAGGTTTTGGCCTTCAATTTTGGGTCTTTTAAAGATATCCTGGTTGTGCCTAGGTCTGCATGTATCCAGATGCAACAGAAGGGCAGTCCTGTATCCCAGATGACTCATCAATATACAGACTCGGAACCTCAGACGTTGGCTATCTATCAACGCAGGATTTAAGACCATGAAATCATACACCGATGATATGTTGTCCACATGATGTACACCTTGTAGGATTTTGTCACTTGGTATCCTTTTGTCCTTTGAGCGATAAGCCTATCAACACATCGCAGTGGATCCTCGCCTTTTCAGCTTCGATACCTTACATGTGTTAATCAAATTCTTTAGCACAAAAATTTATTTCATATCCCATCAGGTAAATGTCCCCCTCAATTAAATATTTCTCCTCTAAATTTGGGCATAAGTAGAATACTTTATGCGCAAATTTATTTACAAAAACCCTGGTTTTTTTAACAATATCGTTGCTCAGTCGGTGAAACGCATCATTTTTTAAAGGTCTACTAGCACCTTAAATCTTTAGTTGCAGATAGGTTTTGTAAAAAGATCCACTGTATTGGCATCAGTATGGATCTATTCAAGTTTAATCAAACCTCTATCATATCAATCTCGAATGAAGTGAACCTTGATATCAATGTGCTTGGTTTTGGAGTGAAAACATGGTTTTTAATGATTTGCATAGCGACATCATTATTACAATAGATAGTAGTGTTCACATAAGTCAAACCGTAACGCTCGAGCTGGTGTTGCATCCAAATAACCTGGGAGCAGCAAGTAGAAGCTGCTACATATTCTGCTTCTGTAGTTGCGAGAGACACAGTTTGTTGCTTCTTGCACTGCCACGAGATGATTTTGTCTCCCAGGGGATGTGGACTTCATATCCATGTCCGTCCCTCCAAGGTTACTATAAGAAAAAGTAAATAAATTAAAGTTCAAATCCTTAGGATACCAGAGTCCCAGTTTTGGAGCTCCCTTAAGATATCTGAATATTCCTTTAACGACAATGAGATGAGAAAGTTTAGGATTAGCCTGATATCGAGCACATTGGCAGACAACAAACATAATGTCAGGCCGGCTCACAGTTAAGTACATCAATGAACCAATCATAGATCAGTACATTGTCTGATTTACTTGGCTTCCTTCAGCATCCTCATTCAGCAAGGGCTGTTCTACAATGGGGGAGTCCATAGGCTTAGAATCTGTCATGTCGAATTTTGTAAGAACGTCCTGAACATATTTTCCTTGATGAATCAAGATCCCTTGACTACTCTGACGAACTTGGAAGCCTAGGAACATTGTCATTTCACCCAATGAGCTCATTTCGAACTTCTTCTTCATCACTTCCTCGAATTCTTTACAAAGATCCTCATTCGTTGACCCAAAAATTATGTCGTGCTCGTATATCTGAACAAGAATAAGATCATTGTCAACGTGCTTGATGAATAGCGTTTGATCTATCGTCCCCCAAATGTATCCATGTGCAAGCAGATGCTCTGTTAAGGTTGCATACCATGCACGAGGTTCCTGGTGTAACCCATACAAAGCTTTATCTGTCTTGTAAGCATAACTTTGTTTATTGGAATCAGTGAAACCAAGAGGTTGAGCGACATAAATTTCTTGCTTGAACTTTCCGTACATAAATGCTATCTTGACATCCATTTCATAAATAGTAAATTCCATGTAGGATGCATATGCTAAGAAGATACAAATGGCTTTCAGATGAGCCACTAGTGCGTACACCTTATCATAATCTAGTCCTTCAATCTGCTTGAATCCTTGGACTACCAATCGGGCTTTATTTCTCACAATTACGCCAGTATCATCTTGTGTGTTTCTAAATACCCAGTGTGTTCCAAGAGCTCGTTTACCTTCACGCAGCTTCACTAACCTCCAAACTCCCAATTTTTCAAATTGATTGAGCTCTTTAAGCATTGCATCAACCCATCCAGGTTCCTGCAAAGCAACATCAATGCTCTTAGGCTCAATCTATGAAATAAAGCATGAATATAAACATGTGTTAATGGTTCCTGACCTACTGCAGGTTTGTACACCAGCAGATACAGGACCAACAATGTTAGTAATTGGATGGCTTCTTTGAACACGTTGTGGAATTGCTACAGCAAGGGCCTGCAAGTTTGGTTGCAGATTTGAAAAACTTCTTGATACTTCCCAGATTGCTCCCCCTCATTTGATGAAGCAACAGTGTTGATCACAGGTGGATCTACTGTGTAGTCAGATGGAATCGGTTCTAGAAACAGTGAAGCTCCTTGGATATTTGAATTTGAGGGACCCGCAGTAGTAAGCTGTGTGGAGGCTTCAGCGTTGTGAGCCGCATCATCAGGAGTGGCTGTTGTAGTAGATTCCGGAACCGACTATTGAGTTGGTGAAGTATGATGTGGTTCAGTAGTAACTTCGTGAAATCCCGGTGGATCCAAAGTAAGTTTCTTGAAAGCATCTTGTAGAGGCATAACATCATCTTTAGCTACATTGGGAATAGGTATCACTATACTTGAGACATCGGTAGTAACAATCACATCAGATAGAACATTAAAGGACTTAAACAAGGAAGAATAATCATATAACTAGTCGGTTCCAATTCGAGCATCTTTGGGGTTTTCTTCTACCCAATCCACGTAGTACGTCTCTATGATCTACTTCTTGATCTTGTTGTATACTCGATATGAGGTGTTTTTAGCATAACCAATGGAATAACATGGATCTCCTCTTGCTTCAAATTTACCTTTGGCATCCACGTTAGGAGAACACAAGGACAACTAAAAGTGTGGAAATGTTGTACAAAGGGTTTCTTTCCTTTAACTATTTCATAAGGCGTCTTCATGCGACGTTTGTTAATTAGAGCATGATTTTGAAGATAGCAGGCGATGTTCACTGCTTCTGCCCAAAATATCTGTGGAAGGCAAGAATCTATCAGCATCGTGCGAAGTTCGATTACGTCTTTCAGCGATTCCATTTTATTGAGGAGTTCGAGCTGCACTGTATTGATGATTAATTCCCTTCAAGGCACATAAATTGTTTAGCTCAACATTCTTAAACTCCATCTAATTGTCGCATCGAATGATTTTCACTCACTCGTTTGCCTGATTCTCCATGAGGGTGACAAATTTCACCGTTTCACTCTTTTGTTCCAAGAAAAACACCCAAGTGAAGCGAGAGAAATCATCAGTGATAACTAAGCAATAAGCCTTTCCTCTAATGCTAAGCGCATTTACAAGACTGAAAAGTTCCATGTGAAGCAGTTCAAAAATTTTAGACGTTGAGTGCACGAGCTTGGACTTGTGAGGCTTACAATGCTATTTCCCACGAGCACATGATTCACATTTCTCGATTTACATAAAGTCCTTAATGGGTAAGTTTCTAACTAAACTTCCTTTTGCAAGTCGATTAAGATTCTTCGTGTTCAGACGACCAAGTCGTCGATGCCACAACATTGCATCATGCTCGGCAATTTATGAGATAAAACATGTAACTTGATCAGTAGGGGCCTTATTCATATCATTCACGTAAGCATTTCCCTGGCTTTCAGCTTCAATCAAGAACCAATCTTCGGGTATAATAATCTCGGGCCTCAAAACTACGCATCCGCTTTTGGTGAAAAGAACTTCTAAGCCTTTGTCGCACATTTGAGACACACTAAGAACACTGTGTTTGAGTTCAGGAACATAATTGACATCTGAGAAGCTGAGCCCCCATTTCTGACCGTACCCTTCATAGTAATACTTCTAGTTTCTACTCCTACAAAATTGATAAATCCGCTGTCAAATATTTTAATGTCGTTCAACTGGGAGAGGTCTCTTGTCATGTGTCTGGAACAACCACTGTCGACAAACCAAAGTCTAATAACAACCCTCCATAGCCGTTCCTACACACATAATGGCATTATTGAGAAGCTGGAACCCAGACCATATTCGATCTGGGTCGATTATCACTCTTTGTTCGCAAAACCTCACGAAAGATCATATGACTTTTAATAAAGTTTGAGGTTTGTGAGGAAGAAGATGTAATGTTTGACGATTGTGAACACTGAGACTGAGATCTAGCAAGTATTTTGGGTTTCCAGGCTTTTTACTCAGTGTTGTTTGAAACAAATTTAGTTGATGTTGCGTTTAGTTTCTTGGACTGATTTTCGAGCCCATTTGTGTTAAAAACTTTTGCTTAATTTTCTTTGCTAGATTCCAGTCTCCATCAGAAGGCTTGGCTCCAGTGAATTGAGGTCCATAATGTTTATAGTGCGAAGCCATTTGATGATAGGTGTTCCTGTAGTGGTAAGACATGAGAGGACGATGAACACAATTTCTAGCTATGTGTCCTGGAATTCCACAATTGTAACAAGTTTTTCTTTTCGAGAAAAAGACATTCAGTTCTGCTTGTGTTATTCTAGGGAGCTGATTGGCTCCCTTCTTTCCACTAGGTGCTGATTTCATGTGTTCATGTTTACTCTTGGATGAAACCTGCTCATAATCGTCAGCACAAGAGTGTGTATCGATAATTTTACCCTTCTACTTACGTTCAGTTAGCTTTTGAGGTTGGTTTTTCCTTTGGTTTTATTTAATAGCATTTGGGGAAATTGCATCTTAAGTTTTCTTTTTGTGTTTTTTCTATTTTTTCGTGATCGCCTTTTCTTTAAAGGAGCAGATTCTATAGTCTTAGTTTCATTAGAAACCTTTTCTTTTGAAATAGAGTTTTTGGAATCGACTGAATCAGTTTCTTCAGAAACCATTTCATCAGATAGAAATGTTTCAGGATCGGATGATTCTTGTTTGCCAGATGATGAGCAATTTAAGTCAACAACAGTTTGACTATCAACATCTGATTCGGAATTTGTAGTCATTTCAGAATCCTTAGAAACACATTGCTCATTATCTGATGCACTAGAATCTTCATCCTGATTATCAGATTTATCATGCAATTTCTGTTTATCAACAATTTCCTTCACACAATCATACACAATAATATTTTTAACTTCATAATGTTCAAAGTGACTCTAAAGCATCAGTTGAGGCTTCAGGAAAACTAGAGCAGTTGCCTGAATCACTCAAAAAAAATGTTTTGAATTCATCACTAGATGCCCCAGACACCCCTGTAAAACAGTTAAATCACAATCAAAATCAAAAACCACAACATTTAAAGTTTCAGTTTTAACAACTTCTTGAGAAAAAACACTTAGTCTCAAAAACCATGGACTGAACATAGTTCCAAACGTGAATATCATGTTTATCACATAAAGAAACATCCGAATTATCAGCATCATTTGGATGTGGTTCATCATCCACTTCAGACAGCTCCTCAACTATCACTGACTCTTCAAATGCACAAAAACAATTAATATTGTCTACAGAATCAGAAGTTTATACATTTCTTGAGATTCCTCGGATGGAATTTTCATCGACTCATTTTCATTATTTAAATTTTCGACTAATTCATTTAAGTATTTTCGATTCATGTTTTTAACAAAACTCATGGGTTTTTGAAAATCAGTGGGTTTGGTGTTCTTTGGTTTGAAAGGTTCCCAAGGAATGTAATCACTTGGTTTGCTATACATCATTTTATCATAATTTTCTAGCTCTTGTTCAGTAACTGCCATTCTAGAATAATTATGATTGTATGGCGGAGGAACTTGCTTATAACCCAATCCTTTGCCCTTGTTTTCCTTAAAAGTCGGTTGCTCATTGCATACATTATGAACAGTGTCACCGGAAGTATCAAACTTCTTTAGTTTGACTCATTTTGTTGATACTTTCCATTGAGAAGCTCCAGCTCAGCTCGCACAGAGTCACATTTCAAAGTTTTTACATTTAATCTATTTTTGTAATCATGGACCCAACATTTCTGTTGATTTACGTCTAAGTAGAGCTGACTTATATCCTTTTTTAGTGCGTCAATCTTTTCATAGAGAATTTTATTGTTCTCTCGAAGACTAATGCACTTAGACATGGCACTGTTGTAATCTTTGATTAGGGCAAAGTTGTGTGCTCTCATCTAAGCAATTTTATTTCTACAATGTTCGGAACAGAAAAGTGAGTTTACCGAGTAATTTTTGGTTCCTCAGTTTGCGCCATTAAACATTGATGATTGACATCTTAAACTTCGGAAATCTTGAGCTGTTCCACCTGTGCTGCATCATCCACCCAGCTGAGACCACGTTGTCTTGAACCATTAATGCCTTTGCTGCTCCAGTATTTCTTGACTTGTTGAAGTGGAAGTTGAAGTTTGAGTAGGTGTAATTGGAACCAACGGCCTTTCAGAATTCCTAGTAGAAGCTGCCTGAGTAGCTTCATACCCCACTAGTGCCTTCTTACAATCCCTTGCAAAATGTTCCGGCTCATGGCATATGTAGCATCTTAGTTTGTCTCTCACGGATCCAGTGCGACTGTTTGACATAGGACGATGACCATATCTATTTTGAAACTTTTAAGCTTGAAATGCAGCCATAGCCAAGTTCTAGGATGCATCCAGTTCTTTTATATCTTCTTCTACCACCTGATTAATCTATGTAGCAAGAACGGATGAGGGCAAGAGGTCACATGCTAGGAAAGCGTGCATGTTGTTAAGCATAGAGGCTGCGAGAGACAACTTTTCTTCATTCTGCTTGGTCAGAAAGGCAAGGTTTTCTGCAGAGGGTGTGGATGGGACATTCTGAGATGATGGAGGGTTTACTAGACTGAAAACCACATTAGCATGCTGAGGATATTGCTGAGTAGTAGTGGGTGTGGTTGAGTTGTTCAAAAGAGACACGCTGTGCACATAGTTTGTCTTTTGAGCTTGCAGCTGAGCTTGTGATATCAGACTGAAAACAACATTTGGATTGCTGTTCGACACTCCATGAATAGGACTAAAAACAATGTTGGGATGACTTTGAGACATTAAGGCAGTGCAAGAACTGGTCATCACGGCAACAATCTTTGAATTCTTGTGGTTTAGTTCTCTCTCCTGATTGTCAATCTCACATGACTTGATTGTAGCAATCAGCTCAGTGAGTGTGACTTCATTCAGGTTTGTTGTACGCTTTATCATTGAGACGTCAGCATCCCAACTTTTTGGCAATGAGTTTAGAAGTTGTCGATTCATCCCACTGTTAGTGACTCCAACACTTATCATTTGTGAGACCAGTTTGACGAATCTTCTAATTTAGTTCTCCACAGTCTCCCCATAAATGTGATTGAACAAACTGAAGTACTGGTTCAACATGTTTACCTTGCTAGCCTTCATGTCAGTGTTTCCTTCAGACAAATTTTATAGCACATCCCAAACTTCCTTCGTATTTGTGCATTTTCTGACAACGATTGAGATATCCGGACCAAGAGCCATAGTAAGATTTTCCATTGCCATATCATCTTCGTCTTTGATTCTTCGATCATCGTCCGTCTACAGATTCTCAGGTTTAGGAATCTGAGTTAGAGGATCATCTTTAGTAGCGTACATAATGCTACGAGGACCATCCCGAATATACCTCCAGACCCTAGGCTCCTTTACCTTACAATAATGCTCAAAACGCTAGGTCCACTCAAAGTAGTAATCTCCATACAGCAACCTCCGAATTTTGATAGACGTGCCATAATCTGATCAAGTTCCTAATGCAATGCTAGAGTCTGAGACTGGATGGCAGTGAAGGTAGCGTTGGCGAGATCCGAAGTAGTCAAAACACCGTTCAGGTTCATCAGTTTGAAGTTTACTGAATAGGAATTAAGTAATTTTAAAAATTAAAAGTGAACAGTCCAATCAAAACAGTTCAATCGAAATGGTCCACTTGAAACAGTAGTTTATCCGAAATGCGAGTGAGATCAATTTGGAACAGTAGATTATCTGAAATGATCCAAGATCACTGAGATTATCCGAAATGTTATGCAGTTGATTCGAAATGCAAGCTTGTGATCCGAAATGAATCCGAAACTCAAGATATTTATTCGAAATGAACTCGTTACACAAATTGTTGATCCGAAATACACTCGAAACTCAAGCTATTTATCCGAAATGTATTCGAATCTTCAAAGGATGATCCGAAATGTATTCAAGTCTTCAAAGGATGATCCAAAAGAATGAGTAGATGGTCTGAAATGTGTACAAAAACTTCAAATATCGTCGAAATAGCAGCAGACCAGCAACAGTAACCGAGAGTCCTAGATTCGGCGGTTCTAGATGGAAGTTTGGGTATAATATCACTAATTCGGTAGAATGTTATTAAAAAGAGTATAAGCAGTGGAAGCCTAATGTTTCATGCATACCGAAAGAGTATACATCTTTACAAGCTGGCGAAATCCGGGTAATGCGTTTCCCCTCTGGGAACTCCAAAACTTATCTAACCACGAACACACAACACATATATATATAGACTTACTCACCTCGTGCAAAGTGAGTAATTGACTTTTTAAGAAGCGACTTCACTTTGTACGAAGTGAGCTTCTCTTCGTACGAAGTGAACTTTACATAACTCTCATATTCGCACTTAGGTTGTGTGTTCGTAACTAAAATATACATTATTCAACACAAGCTTTTTCTAGCCTTTTTGTATAATGATGGAAAAAAATGCACCAACAATTTCCCCCTTGGACGTCACTGTTGAAGCGTGATCTTGATCTTGAAATATGAGAGTCGTGTTTGAATATTCTACAACTTCAATCAGGCATCTTGAAATCTTTAATGATTCCCCCTTGATTGATGATCCAGGCTTGCATTATCTTCAAAAAGCACAAATTCCCTGTGAAAATAAATTCTCCAGAAATTAAACTTTAGATCTTTGTTTGCACGGTTCCCAACCTCCTCTGATTTGCTTAACTGACAAATTTTCTTGAATAATCAGCAACTCGGAATTAATTAATGCAAAATCTCCATTTCAACCTTAACCACACCTACGTTCAGTTTAGCGCACTCCTCCTATGCTCGATCCTTTGATCTTCAAGAACCCGACCGACAATTAATAGAAACTTCGAATTACCTCATCGGTAAACTTAAAATCATTGAATACCCACAAAAATCTTAAATCCTGATTTCCGTAATCACGTTCAAGCATACTCCTGAATGATTGATCAGCAAATCGGTAATTTGTACAATCAGCAAATCTTCATCAGAATCAAATCATCTGGTAACACATTCAGAACTAAGAAATATTCTTCTGCGATCAAAATCACATTCTTCCTCTTCAGTCACGATAACAGATACATAGCTATCTTCACCGGACAAGGGAAACTTAATCATCAAACATCATCATTCAACGACGGTTAGTCCAAGAAGAACAATTCATCAGCTTGAAGTCTAAAAATACTGGCACCTAAGACCTCATTAATCATTTGTGTATGCAATATAACTTGAATGACCTTAGATCTCGTCAGTAATTTTTGAGATGGCTAGCCTTGTTAACACCTAAGACCATCCCCAAACATTCGTTTATGCAATATAACTTGAATATCCTCGGATCCTCTAGGTATAAACAAAATTGCTACTTCTGCTAACCCGTCGCACAACAAAGATCAGACTCTAACCCTTAAGCATAAATCTGTATCACCATCTTAAAATTCTGAACCTCCTGTGATCACAAACTAATGAAATTAGATCTTCTGCATCCTCGGATAATCTTGAGTCAGAACTACTCAAATACTATTGCATAGTCACGAATTTCAAAATCCTGGAATCTTAATATATACATGAAAGAAATTTTTATTCTCATTTTTGCAAATTCTGACCGTACCACTGAATATCCCCCTCAAATGATCATCATTCTACACACTGTGACTACCACAATATCTTCGACCCTATGTAATCGTATCATCATATCTATTCTCTGAAGCCCTTGACGGTGTCCTCGAACATTCCGTATTTGTCGTTAAAATCTCAAAAGAATTTTCAATCACCAATTTTTTTCTGGACACTCGTGTCGTACACCGCGATCAAAAATGCCTTTTTTGGTTTCACTTCGAACGAGATGGATCCTCACTTCGTGCGAAGTGGATCCTTGCTTCTTGCAAAGTGGTTACTCGCTTCGTGCGAAGTGGATACTCACTTCGTTCAAAGTGACTCTTCTTCACACTTTTCGATCCAAAATCTTTATTTCAGCGAATCTCACGATGATTCTAGCGCAGATCTGGTCGAAAATCATTTTCTAACAATCCTATAGATTCAATTTTATTTTTTGTTCGTGGATTGTCCTTTTATTTGATGTTTTACATCAAAAGCCTCCTAAGTCCATAATCCATGTGCGTAGGTGATTCAATCGATGATTAGTTCAATTAAATCGGTACCATAGCTCTGATACCAATTGAGAGTCTAGGACCGGCGGTTCTAGATGGAAGTTTGAGTAGAATATCATTAATTCGGTAGAATGTTATTAAGAAAGGAGTAGAAGCAACAGAAGTCATATGTTTCATTCATACCGAAAGAGTTACATCTTTACAAGCGAAGTGACTCTTTTTCACACTTTCCGATCCAAAATCTTTATTTCTGCGAATTTCGTGTTGATTCTTGCATAGATCTGTTCGAAAATCATTTTCTAACAATCCTATAGATTCAATTTTACTTTTTCTCCATGGATTGTCCTTTTATTTGATGTTTTACGTCTAAAACCCTCCTAAGTCCATAATCCATGAGCGTAGGTGATTCAATCGATGATTAGTTTGATTAAATCGGTACCGTAGCTCTGATACCAATTGAGAGTCCAGGATCTAGCGGTTCTAGACACTAGTTTGGGTAGAATATCACTAATTCGGTAGAATGTTATTAAGAAATGTGTAGAAGCAGCGGAAGTCATATGTTTCATTCATACCCAAAGAGTACACATCTTTATAAGTGTAACACCCCGACCGTGTAAAACAACAAACCGCGATGGAAACGTCAGGGAGTCATGTCCTAGAACTATTGTTTCACAACACATGTTACATAAAGTTTTGTATTATTGAATTTAATTATTTACATTGTCTTGGGAGAATGAAATAAAAACATAAATATTGTCTTGCAAATTTTAAAGTCACTAAGGCCCAAGTCCGCCCTATGTGAAGCATGCTCAAAGTCAAACATTAGCTCCTGAAACACATGAGAAAATAAAACTTCAGCATAAAAATGCCAGTGAGTAACATAGGTTTGTGATGAAGATTCATGGCTTTGAATATTAAAAGAAATGTTCAACTATTACAAAAGTAGCCATGATCCTTTAAAAAATGTTTCTTTTAAGAAATCATATGATCATCAAATGATTTAAAAGAAATAATGCATGGTTAACTTAATAACCAAAATAACTCGTGCCTTGTATAAATGCATGTCTTGTATTTTGTTTGAAGCGGTTTAGATAACGCAATGTTATGTAATATAATGAAAGCACTTATATATAGGAAGTACCAGCGGCGTATCCACCATGTTTTTATGATATTACACACTTCTCGTCATTTAAATCACTTACCATGAGCCAACAATTGAGATGTCTTGTTTAAACCAATGTCATGTATAAACCAATGCCATGTATAAACCAAATGTCTTTTATAAACAAATGTATGTGTATAAACCAATGTCTTGTATAAACCAAATGTTATTTATAAACAAATGTCTATGTATACTAATGTTTTGTATGGCAAACAAAAGTCTTGTTTAAACCGTAAATTAAATGTCTTGTATGTAATATCCAAAATGTCTTGTATAAAACAGGTGTTTTGAGTAAACAAAGGTCTTGTTTAAACAAAAACTCTTGTCTTATAAATCAATTGCTTTAATTGTGTAGACACGTATATATGGATCGTTGACGGATACATTCAATCCTTGTTGACTGTCGGATAAACCCTTATAAAGATAAAGGTTTATCAAATGTTCATCAAATTCTTTGAACTTTGTGATTACGATCACATTGCAACGTTCAATATGAAGTTTGACTTGATCAAAATGGTTAGAACTGAAAGTTAAACAGCAAGGCAAATTGTTTGACGTTTAGCTCAAAATAGCTAAAATAATGAAAGAACTAGGAAGAGTACTTACTTGTGTTGAAGAACACTTTCAGAACTCAAGATAGGAGGCTTCCAAAGGCTGGAAACAAGTTCCAAGAAGGATAGATAGAAGAACTTCACACTTTGCTTTGAAGTATTTTGAAGAGTGTGATAAAAAAAGAATGAATCAAAGGGTATTTATAGTGTTTTAGGATCAAGGAGGTTATGACATGTGTTATCAAGTGTGGATTACTGTCTTTAACATGTGTTATCAAGTGTGGATTACTGTCTTAACATGTGTTAACACCAAATTGAGTGTGGCAAAATAAGTGCAAGGTGTCACAAATTGGAGATAGGTGGCCAAACTGTGACAACTGGCAAAATTCCGGTAATTCTGTACAACCTGAACAACTAATACACTATCTATTTACCGCACAACATGACTTAAATTATAGTTTTAAGTCTTAGAAGTCTAGGAATTCAACAAAATCATATCTTGGTATGATAATGAATTCGTCCCAGTCACAAACATATAAAACCAATCCTAGACGGATGACAAAGACGCGAACACACGATAAATATAAGTACTGATTACGGTACAGTCTGATATGACATGTTGGCGCGTAATGTCTATTGCCTACATCTCGGATATTTTGTTTATGTATATAGGGCTTAGAACGTCAGTTTGTATATGTAAATGTATATTTGGTTAGTAGATGACTCGTACGAGTGAGTTTCATGACTCATACGAGTGGCACTCTATCACTCGTACGAGGAAACCACTTGCATGAGTCACACTCAGTTACATACACTCCTGTGCGAGTCATGTCGACCTATAAATAGAGGAGTGTTGTGTCAGAAACTAAGAACTCTGTTGGTGTGGCGAAGCCCTGCTGAACTGTTTACTTGCTCTGTACTTGTTCACGTTTATCAATACAATCAACGATTTTTCAGTAGTAAATCTCACTTGCTTGTTTGTCAAGCTCAATAACAATGAATTCCGCCTCTGTTAGTTGAGTTAGATTGGTCCAGTGCTCATTGGAGGACAGCTGATCCCCCCTCACAAGTGGTATCAGAGCCTTGAGGTCTGATCTGAAGACAAACATCAAGTTTCTGCATACTACCAACAGTTTCAGATTCAACCTACTTCTACACTTTCCCATACTGATCTCGGAATTGGACGAATTCATGGACAAAATTGACTACGATTTAGGATATCACGTTAAAATCAATTCTAATCAATCCTTGACAATTTCAGATCTAAAATCGAACTTAATGATGTCAAAATTGGTAAAATTCATCCGTTTGGTGACCTGAGTTGTTTCGTACGAGGAGAGAGACAACGCGTACGGATGGCTGTCCGTACAATTTAAGTAATTCGTATGAATGAGTAAACAAATATTTTTAAAATCTACAAGTTAAAAAGTTAAAACCTGTGATTCGCACGAGGCATTCATTCGTACGAACAACTCACTCATACGAGCAAACGTTTTCAGTCGTACGAACATCCTGTTCGCATGAGTATCTTCTTTGTACGAATCATCTTGTTCGCACGAATCATCTTGTTCGCACGAATCATCTGTGTCGTACGAACTAATTTTGGTCGAACGAACTATTTTATTATTCGCATGAAGAAATTTTTATCATTCTAATCAGTTTTTGAAAGTGTGTTTCTAAATTTTTTGCAGAAAAAAATGGCAGAAGAGTTTTATAACGCATTTGCTGCTTCAACGTCACAACTACTGCAGCTCAAAGCATGAACCTCGAGAATCAGATGGGTACAATGATAAAGCCGCCAAAGTTGATGAACCTTGAAGACTTTGACAGTTGGAGTGAACATTTTATGAATTGGGTTCAGGCGAATCATTTTACCTGCTGGTTTACCATCGAAGAAAAGTATCAAGCTCATGTTGGAGAAAACGGTCTTAAAAAGACATTGGCTCAACTCTCGGATTTTGAAAGAGAGAAGTTAATAAATGAGAAGAAAATGATGAACATTTTACAACAAGCCATCAACGAAGACATATTGGCACTTTTGCAACATGACGATGACGCACAATCGTTATGGAATGCTCTAAGGTTGAAATTCACGGAAGTGCACAGTTACGAAAAGGGAATAGGGCGTTGTTAAGTAAAGAATTCGACATTTTTACTTTGATCAAAGGAGAGACAGTGAAACAACTGATGAAAAATACAGTCATCTGGTTGTGCAAATGAAGTGAATGGGAATCATGAAGACGAATGAAGAATTAGTTGATGAACTCGCGGATTCCTTACCACAAGGCGAATGGTCTACCTGTTTGAATATTCTGAAGAATGGTACTGAATATGGTAATTTCTCATTACCACGATTCATTGAGAGATTGGAGGGACACGAACTTGAGATGCAGAAAATGGCGAAGAACAAAGGCGCCTAACTACAACAAGACGTAAATCTATATTACAAAGGAAGTTCTGTTGCTCAGATACAGTCTCCAAAGATCCAAACTGCCTTCAGCGCTTACAATACACCAAGCACACGTCAAATCAACACAATGGTTTTCAATCGTTTTCTTCGGTCAAACCGAACACGCCTCAAAGCTCACAGTCATCACATGGTTCGAGCAATCCCTAGATCAACAAAAATAATCAATTAAATTATACTCAAAGGGTGCCTCAGTGCAATATCGCTGTTGATTTCTAGAATGCACAAATTCAACAAGAACACTTTCAAGCAACATATGTCACTCTTAGCTTCGGTTCTCGAATCTTATGACAGTCTTGTAGCAGGGAAAAATGGAAATTCAGAGATGACCAGAGAGGACTATGATCAGATTGATTTGGTCGAGATGGAGTTGATCGACATCAAATGGTGTGTGGCGTCTATCGATAGACTAGCACAGCGCTTCATGGAAATCACCGGGAAAGAGAATTTGGGAAGATTAAATGGAAAACTTTGCTTCGACAAATCAAAAGTCACATGTTTCAAGTGTCGTGAAAAGGGCATTTTAAACGCGAATGTCCAAACAGAGAAGCTCAGGGCAATCAAAACCCGTTTGCCGACGACTACTACAAGAAAGCCATCTATCATCGTACTCAACCAAAAACAAGAATGTTGCAAATCGAAGATAGACAGCCAAATTCAAAGACAAAGCGCTTGTCGTGACTCAAGAAGACGAAGGCTTTAACTGGAACAAGTACATCTCCAAGAATGAGAGTTTGGCATTGGTCGCAAACATTATCGAAGAACCTGAAGAATACACGGAGGCATCTTTTGACGAATCTCCCGAAGATTATTATCACACGTCATCAGAAGAAGAGGAATTGTTAAACAGTGCTTTTAAACATCTCCGGCCTAATGATATTTTTAAAACTTTTGCACGTTATTTTGAGCCAAGCCATCGATCATATTGTGAATAAAAGAAGAAGCCGGAAGTTGAAGCAAAGAGAGTTGATGAAGAGTTGGAAAAACCAACTGATGAGACCAAACAAAGCTTGTATGGAAAATGTGAAAGAGGTAAATGTGTCGAAAAGTGAGTATGTGATAGAAAAATTGTGCTTAAAATGCAACGAGCCATGCAGTGAATGTGTTGTAAAAGACACACGATACAATGAGCTCAAATGTCTAACAAATAATTTGTCAAATGACTATAAATCTACAAAAGAAGCTTACGAAAAATTAAGTAAATCTGTTAAACAATATGAAAAAGTGCTCAGAGAAAATGACAGAACACTTTCTATGCTTAAAGCGACTGTAGTGGACAAACAGATGGCCATTAATATTTATTAAACACAATCGCTGAGCTAAAAAGTGAACTTGAGAAAATGAAAATTGAAACTGAACGGGTTAACAAATTGTTAATCAGTTATTTGTAGAATGATCACATTCTACCCAAGATCGAAAGCAAAGAAGAATCTAAAAATGATGAAAACAAAAGTGCAAGTTACGATCGTGTTCCACCACCCATGTGGAATAGTTATGCTAAAAAACCAACGGGGGTGGAAAAGGCGCTCAACTTAAAATTGAAAACTAAACACTCAATCGAGCTGCCTACGAACTATGTAACTTACACAAAATCTGAAAATGAATGTGATTCTGAGGTGTTAAAACAGTGGTTGAAAGTGTTTTGAAGAGTGAATCTGAGAAATCTGAATCAGATGTCAAAACATCAGAAAATAGTTTAAACACTGATCGAAACGTTATCGTTTACAAAATGCATGGATCTGATAAACTATATTCTGATGAAGATTTCCCAATCTAGAATGTCATGGATCGTGTCGATAAGTTGATCAAGCTTGTTGAGGTAAGCCATTCTGATTTAGAAAAACACAATGTATCATTTTACTCGAAATCAAAATGTGTTAACAAACCCTACCATCAAATAAATAGAGATTATCCTGAGAACAGAAGGGATCGTTTGGGTTTTCAAAAGCAAATAACGAACAACAAGTCCCAAAAACTAAACTTTACAAAGAAAATCAATTTTGTTTTTGGGACAATGATAGAAAAAGAAAAGGAGATCATTGGTACAATCCAATGATGGATTCAAAAAAGAAAAAGAGAGTAGGAAACAAGTCTTGGATTCCTCTGTCTCGAAAAGACAGCAGGACGTGCTACAAGTATAAAAATGTTGGGCATATTGCACGACATTGTTCATAAAAATATCCAAAACCTGTTTCTAACTCCATCAGATCTACCAAAGATGTGAAACAAAAAGCATCCATGGTTGAACCGAAATAGATTTTAAAAAGAAACATTGAATCCAACAATAATTATTAAATCAACAATTCGACTTAATTATAAATTTGAAATTGGTGAAACTTCCACTATGAATCGTCAAAGTCAAAAGGATTCAAAGTTTTACTCAAAAAGGGCAAAACTAAAAACACAAACTTGGGTTGCAAAAGTCAAACCATCAAAAGTAGATCTGAAACCACCTGTTCCAACCAAAACAGAGCCTAAACAAAACGTAAAAAACAAAGTTGGTCCGAAATTTGTTATTCCGAACCCACCCAAGACCAAGCAGGCTTGGGTTTCTTTGTTTAAATAGTTTATTCCTCATGTCAAAATGGATTATGGATAATGGAGCTTCCCGACACATGACTGGGATGCTTGCACTATTACACGACGTCAAAGCTTCCGAAGAGGCTATGTAGGTTTTGTTGGAACACAAGGTGGAAGAATAGTCGTAGAAGGTATTCTTACGAATGGAGTGGTTTCGTTTGACAAAGTGAACTACATTGCAGAGCTAGAGAACTCATCTGCTGAGTATTTCGCAAATTTGTGACAAAAAGTTTACAACACACTTCAACGACAAAGAATGCTTGATTTTAAAGCTAAGATTTAAGATTCCTGAGGAATGGATTCTTATGCGTGCTCCAAGAGAGAATGATCTTTATGTTCTTGATATGAGTGTAGCATCTATAACATAAAAGAGGGTTCAGCGCTTTGTTTCTAAAGCAACCGAGAAGGAGTCTATGTTATGGCATAGGAAGATGGGGCACATTCATCTGAGAAAGATGAATTATCTATGCACAACGACCTAGTGGAGGGGGTTAATCTGAAGAACTTTCAGTTATTTGATGATTGTCTGAGCTGTAAGAAGGGGAAACAACATAAGAAATCACACCCAAGAAAGCTTCTAAATTCTATGAAGCTACCACTAGAGAGGCTTCGTATGGATCTATTCGGCCTAGTAAACGTTAAAAGCATTTCTCGAGATCTATATTGCCTGGTCGTTACAGATGATTTCTCAAGATTCTCATGGGTTTTCTTTCTAGAGAGCATAGATGAAACGTTTGAAAGTCTAATGATTCTCTTCAGGAAGCTTGAAAACCTGTATCACTTGCCTATCAAGAGAATCCGCAGTGACAATGGTACCGAGTTCAAGAACAAAAGGATGCTCGAATCTTGCAATGAAAAGAGGATTCTTCACGAATTCAGTGCCCCATACTCCTCAACAAAATGGAGTTGCTGAACATAAGAATCACACACTGATCGAGACTGCCAGAACCATGCTCGCTGATTCAAAATTTCCAATTAGTTTCTTGAGCGAAGCAGTCACCTCAGCGTGTTATACCATCAATCGTATGTTAACAGTCAAGCCACACAACAAGACTTGTTTTGAGCTGCTAAACCAACGGAAGCCTAACCTTGGGTTTCTAGAGCCTTTTGGATCCCCATGTACAGTTTTGGACCCGAATGGTAAATTTGGAGCCAAATCCTTGGAAGGATTTTTTGTCGGTTATGCTACTCCACAAAAGCGTGTCTTCTTGCCAAGTCTGAACCAAATTATTCTTGCACAACATGTTGATTATCAATGGTATACTACGCCTAGCAGAAACCTGGAGATCCATGGCTGTTCAACTACGAAGGCTTGTGTAATTCATTTGACCTACCAGACGTATCATCTGAAGAAGAACTTGTTATGCTCTTTCAACATCATCAAATCAAAGCAAGTTTCTAGACTTTTGGTGATTTCCACGTCACTTCCTGTCAACACTTCTGATGTAGGTCCGAGTACTACTCTTCAAGAATCTGTCTCTGTACCAATTCTGAACACTGCTGAATCATCTGCCCAACAACCGCCTAATGCTGACTGTGATTGTGAACCCACTTTTGACGACGGAGGATCTAGTTCTGATGAAGGATCTGAGCATATTGAAAGCTTCCTGAATGCTCAAGCTGATCAATCAAACGTCAGGAATGAAGCTACATCTTCTGCACCAGTTGTTGATGAAGTAATCACGAATTTGCAAACACAAGTGGATGTTACAAGAGAAGTAATGCCGAGGACACTTTCTTATCATCCATCAGAGAATATCATCGGCAACTTATAGACTTGAGTGCAAACTTGCCATCAATCAACAAGGATCTAAGCTGTTTTTATACCCGTATTGCTCCATTACAAACCCTAATTTGTTACAGTTGTTTTGTTTCATAGGTTGAACCTGGGAACTAGAAAGACGCGTTAAAAGAAGAAAGTTGGATGGAGGCAATGTAGGAGGAATTGCTTCAATTCTAGAAGCTAGGAGTCTGGAAGCTTATTAACCTACCAGATCATTACAAAAGATAAACACTAGATGGGTCTTCAAGTGCAAGCGTGATGACAGAGGAATAGTGGTTCGAAACAAAGCTCGACTTGTGGTGCAAGGCGTTCACCAGCAAGAAGGGATAGACTACACTGAAGTCTATGCCCCAGTCGCTCGTCTCGAAGCTATCCGCATATTCTTGGCATTTACTTCATGGAAAGGTTTCAAGGTGTACCAGTTGGATGTCAAATCTGCTTTCCTGTACGGAAAAGTCAAAGAGGAGGTGTATGTCGGCCAACCACCAGCTTTGTGGATCTCATATACAAAAATAAAGTCTACCTTTTGAATAAAGCCTTATATGGTCTACACCAAGCTCCAAGAGCTTGGTATGAAACGCTTTCAAGACATCTTCTTGACAATGGCTTTCTTAGAGGAACTGTAGATTCACCCTCTTTACCAAGGAAGTGGACGGTCATATGATTATTGTGCAAATATATGTGGATGATATTATCCTTGGATCGACAAATGATAAGCTGTGCAAAGACTTCGAAGAAATAATGAAGAAGAAGTTCGAAATGAGTGCGATGAGGGAGATGAAGTTCTTTTTAGGACTTCAGGTTGATCAATTGCCTTATGGTATCTTCATCCAGCAGACGAAGTATGTTCATGACATATTAGAGAAATTTGATATGACAGGAACTAAACCAGCATCTACCCCATTAGCTCCAAATCATGACATTTGTCCAGACGTTCATGTAGTCAAAGTTGATGAAACAATATATCGCTCCATGATCGGATCCTTGATGTATCTAACAACTTCCCGACCTAATATCATGTATCCTACATGCCTTTGCGCCCGTTTTCAATCCAGTCTAAGAGATTCGCACTTGCTAGCCGTCAAACGTATCATGAGATATTTGAAAGGATGTCCAAGCACCGGCTTGTGGTATCTCGTCACGACGACTTCAATCTTGCGGGTTACTAGGATTCTGATTTCGGCTGCTGCAAGCTTAACGCCAAATCTACTACAGCTGGTTGCTAGTTCTTCGGAACTCGTTTGGTAACGTGGTAATGCAAGAAACAGACCACGGTTGCTCTCTACCTGTGAAGCTGAATACCTTTCAACATCCAATTGTTGTTCCCAGATACTCTGGATCAACAGCAAATGAGAGACTTCGGACAGCAATTTCGTGACACGCCCATATATGTAATCACGTTGCTATTGGTATCACTAAAAATCATGTCAACACTCACGCACTAAACATATTGAGATCGGCACCACTTTATCCGTGACTGCTACGAGAAAAAGTTGGTTCGAATTGAAAAAATCCACACTGGTGACCAAAAACAGATTTTTATACTAAAGCATTTGATCGTTCAACATTTAAAAAACTTTTAAAATTAAATAGTTTAAGAAATCTGGCATCAAGGTATATTCATGAGGTTGAGTTTGAGGATGACGAGGACTTGACGTGATTCTCATAAGTATGACATGTTTCCTGTAAATATCTTTTCTTAAAAAATCCAAAAATATGTTTTTGATTTTAGGGGGAGAAAGTTTGGGAAAATACAAAAACGTTAAAAAGTCAAAAAGAGTTTGTGAAAAAAAGAGAGATCATATTACATCAATATGACAATCACAGTATGCTAAAGATATGGAATGTTTAAACAAGTAATTAAACAGGTCTTACTGAGGATGTGCCAATAGGCTTCACTCGTTCAGTAAATTGTTTTACAAGATATAAACTTAAAAGGAAAACTGAGTAACTTGTGGGTTAACATCTCTCGGATATATGGACATAGTACTCCGAAATTTCGTTTGAGAGAATGCAAAATTCTGCGAAACTAGGTCTTTATATTTAATCGATATCTAGGGTATTATCCGAGTTTTTCTGATTTTGCGTCAGCAATGGCCTAGAACTTGTATAATACTTTACGCATTATTCACCCACAAAAGCTGCACAAAATATTAGTATGTCATAAACATTTACGACATCTGCAGTTCAAAAGATTACTTTATGGAACACCACCTAAAGACGAGCCTTCATCTCTTTGTCTTTATGAAAATACTAATCTGAGCTCTCAAGGTCTCGCAGTTCACCCTATTTGCAGATATCAATTGGATATAATCACCTGTGAAATGATATTATAGGAATCTCGATGTGGAAATATATTCTGAGATGGGAAACACGGTTACTTCATGTTCCTTAATATTACCTAACATATCTTGAAACAATTGAGAAACGAATAGAGGTTTAAGTGGATTAGTATATTGGCTATCTAGGTAAATCGGTTTAAGAACCTTAAAGTTACTACCAAGATCAACGGTACTTGTAATGTGTTTAAATACTTGATATGATCCTCTAAACTCAAAACTCACAAAAATATGTACGTATATAAATCTTTACTTGTTCTTTCTTTTCAAAAATTTCAAAAAAGATTTTCAGCTTTTAGCAATTTATCTTATATAGTAGTCTACTGATGATGAAAATACCGATAGTCCAAGTCAAAGCGACGATTGCTGGAGAAAAGCTGAAGTCCACGGGTTGGGAGCTAATCAAGAAAAGAAAGATTTCCTGAACATCAACAAAGTTCATTAATTTGAAACTTTACATGTTAAAATAAATCTGTTTTGGTTAAAATGGTCAAACCAAGGTTATTAAATTGGACTTGGTAGACAAATCAGATAACCAGGGTAAATAACTTTGACTTGGTTAACTGAGTGGGTTATAAAACAAATAAAAATTTCCTAAAAAAGTCAAAAAGTTAACAAAGTGTGAAGAACTGACTCGTACGAGTGACAGAAGTCATCATTCACACAAGCCATTGCTCATACGAGTGACTACAAAATGAGTATAAAAGGTTCATTCATTCGCACGAGTCAGACTATTGACTCTGTGCAGTTGAGAGCGAACTTTGTGTGAACCATTTCTATTCACTTCATTTTCTTGATCTATCGTGTGTATCTAGACATTGGGGAGGTTGATTTGCACACCTCTTGCAATGGGAAAGGTACTAATGCTCATTTTAAGCCATTATAATGCCGAATTTGAACCAAACATACATAAAACATAGATTTAGGGAAATTGGACCGGTAAAACATGAAATGAACTTAAAAACTTAAAAATCGGCCCTTTTAACCTATAAATCAACCTTCAATTTGTTAAAATCAACATGTTTTAAGTTCGGTTTAACTAGGTATTATTTGGTACGGTTTACAATTCGTACGAGTATTCATTCCTACGAACAAGTTTTCAAAATGTAACTGTATCTTATCACTCGTACTAGTGAGTATTCGTATGAGTAGGATCCTTCAAGTTTAAGTCTTGATGACTCGTACGAGGCATCATTCGTACGAAGAAATTCTTGTCAAAATTTTTAAAATTTTGCTAAGTATAATTGTTCATCCATACGAATTAGTGACTCGTACGAATCAGATTTGTGTCTTGATACATGACTCGTACAAATAAGTGAGTTGTACGAGTGATTCAAAGTTGAAATTTTCTTGAAAAATTTTTGAAGTGTTTGAAATGTCTATGCTTGCAGGTCAAGAAATCTTCATTTTTACTATTCCATAATATCTCCTGTCTTCTGGATGATTCTATTCCAGAAATTGTTGCTTATATAGAACACGTGTCTGATGCACATGATTATGATCAAGTTGTCATAGAGGATGATTCTGATCACGATGATACATATATTGCCGATCAAGGTACAGATGACTCTCCAACTTTTAGCGAACTATTTGCAGCTGAAATTGTTGATCTTCTGAAGCGTAAAGTAGAAGAAGCTGCCAAACAAGGTACGATTCCTCAACAGATGTCTAGAGCTAAAATTGTAGAAATGAGGAAGAAATGGTGTAAAGAACACCAGCGGAGCGCAAATTTAAACGTCCTCTAGCATTCTTTACGCGTAATGCAAATATTTCTCTAGGGGATATTATTAGCTGGGGCTGGATCGAGGAGCTAAACGTCTATGCTATTAAAAGGGAGTATGGGATTCAGAATTTTAGATACTTGAGCGATATCAAGACCCTACCGTATTGGGATATTAAAGAGCTTGTGCAAATAAAGATGATAAATCTTAAGATGAGATTTCACGACCAACGGTTGTGGAAACTGATAAAGCTTGAGGCTGCACATGGTTTTACACACTAGAAGCCGCATTTCCCTAAGCGAATTACTAAAGTCGATCCCGTAACACAGGAGAAAGACGTGACGCTAATCGTAAAGAGGCCGAAAGTTATGAAGAATATGCCTCTTATAAAGATGGAACAAGACGTCTACAAGATCTTCAAATGGTGGCACTATGATTCGAATACAGGAGAAGCTGTTATATGTGTGCACCTAGATGATGGTTCTTGGAAGATCACAGAGGAGATAACTGAAGCCGTCATAGCACACAAACGTATATACGGGCTGTGGCGTGGCATTCGAGTACTCGACCCGATGTGGCTAGTTAACTGTTCAAAGATATTGAATGCTTGTTTTACAGTAAGATCAGCTTTGAAGAGACAGATAAAGAACAAGCACTCCAATTTCAAAAGATAGTTAATGTCTGTTTTGCCAATGATAAACATTCAGGTACGACCTGGTACACTTCATGGAGGAAACTGGAGGAGATTGAGCAAAGGAGAAAGACAAGAAGGAAGAAAGGATCGCAGAGCAAGCACGAATTGCTTCGCTAAGAAGTTTTCGGTTTGGCAATACATTTTACCGACCTCCTCCTACAGATCAAACACCGATAGCTTTTGAAGACTATCCAAGACTGCGGCAACATCCAAGGGGGAGTTTGTTGGTGTATAATATCTATTGCCTACGTCTAGGATATGTTGTTTATGTATATAGGGCTTAGAACGTCAGTTTGTATATGTTAATGTATATTTTATTTGGTTAGTAGATGACTCGTACTAGTGAGTTTCATGACTCGTACGGGTGACATTCTGTCACTCGTAGAGGCAACCACTTGCACGAGTCACACTCAGTTACACACACGCGAGTCATGTCGACCTATAAATAGATGAGTGTTGTATCAGAAACTAAGAACTCTGTTGGTGTTGCGAAGCCCTGCTGAACTGTTTACTTGCTATGTACTTATTCACGTTTATCAATACAATCCAAGACATTTAAGCAGTAGATCTCACTTGTTTGTTTGTCAAGCTCACTAACAATGAATTCCGCCTTTGTTAGTTGAGTCAGATCGGTCCGGTGCTCATCGGAGGAGAGCCGATCCCCCGTCACATGACAAAATTAAGACATAAGATATATCTGCACTGTTATACCATAAAATTATATTTAAAACACCAAATTGTCCAAGTCTGCAGCAAAATACAGCATTCCGGAGCACAAAACAGCAAATGTCTGAAAAACCAAAAATAAATATTCCTGGTTACGAATAATTAGAAATAATATAAAACCTGTATATAAATCATGTTGTTTAAAGCTATACAACTTGTTTAGTAAATACCTGACAACAAAGCTGATAACGGAACAGAACTCAAAATGACGAATTTATTAGTTTGGAGAGCTAGATTAATAAACAGGACAATAAAATTAGTACTAGAACTATTGTGTAAATAAAATTATATAAGTAACACGATATGTCAGTATTTTACCCGGTATAAGACCCGAACTAAATTTATCAACCGAACTATGAAATAATACGACTAGTAAGTTATTTTGGCATATTATAACATCACTTTAAAATGTTGGGCCATTAGAATTTATAAAAACTTATATATAAAACATTAAAGTTTATAAAGTTTATAAAAATTACAAGTTTAAAAAAAAAATAACCAAACCACCCCACCTCACGACTACATGGGGTAGTTTCCCAATTCCACTAAGCTTCATGATTCGTTGGCTAATTCTGAAGATTGTTACTGTGTACTGAGGTGTAAGAACATGATGACAACATCAAAACCAAAACCAAAATCACTTTCATTTTCCTTTCATTTCCATACACCAAAACACAACAACACCTCCATTTTGCTCTCTAAAAATCGGCCAAACACCACCATGTTCACCTTCAACTTTTAAAAATTTCAAACTCAAGAAATTCTAGATTGCATGAAGATCAAAGGATGATCTAAAGTGTTTGCAAGGATTAGGAGTCACACCTGGAAGCTTTGGAACTCTTGAATCCTCACTTTCTTCATCTTTTTACCATTATTTTGATCATCCCTTACCAAGTGCTAGTAGTAAGCTCCTTAACTTAAACTTTTACTTTATGTTTCATGAAAATATACAAGTTCATCTTAAAAGATATTTAAAAACCCACTTGAAAAACACTAATAAAACTATAATCACTAACATAATTATGTGGTTTTCTTGATGATTATGGATGATCTTGAAATAGTTATAAACTAGTAAACTTGAACCTTGCATTTTTATGTACAAAAAGATAATATAAACACAGGCATGTTTAGATTAGCAAAATTAATTAACAAAAATTGTCATGAACATGATTTTATATTTTAAGATGATCATACAAATTATAGATTATTAAATAAAAGTTATGATTTAGAAATTTTGTTAACAAGTGATAATAAAGTTTCCATTTTAAGAAAGTTTTAAACTATAACAAGTTCATGACATTTTTGTTAATACATTAGTATAGTACTTGTGATTTGATGTTGATTTGAGTTAGAAAAGTGATTTAAAACATGTTTATATAAACATGGGAAAACTTATATTTTAAAGGAAGCTATGGCAAAATTTTTATAAAAATGAATATTGATTAAGATGTCATTAAACTAAATATTTTGTGCTTAAAAGTAATTAGGAACTTTAATCTTGTTAAACAAAAGTTTGGGTGAAAAAGTTTAATATATAATTACTTATTTTTTCTTAAACTAAAAAGGAGATATATGTATATTTTTGATAAAAATATACACTTTAAAATCACCAAATATGTATACATATAGTTTTGTATAAATACTATATATTTCGATCATGTACGATCAAATACAAAAATATATAAATGTTCAAGTTTTGACAAAATAATATAGGGGACAATTCAGACAAAATAAAGTATATCGTATAAATGAAACATACGACAAAGACGAAACGAATAAAATGGTCGACGCAAACACAACGATCAAAACGAACAAATCAACCATCACACTTTATATTTAATAGGAGTTATAAAATTTAAACTTATATCTAGTAGTTTTTACAAATAAATTTTATAAGTTATAACAATTGCTAGTCATTTTTTTTAAACTTGGATTAAGCCCAACTAAACAAATTATTTAGGCTAAGCCCATTTTCATAAAACTATATTAGGTTAAACCCATTTTTATAAAATATATGAAGTAGCCCATTTATATAAATTAATTTGGGCTAGGCTCACTTGTATAAAATCAAACTTGGGCTAAGACCACTTTTAATAAATTAACTTTGGGCTAAGCCAACTTTTATAAAAATTAACTTTGGGCTAAGCCCACTTTTTACAAACTAATTAGGCTTAACCGACTTTAAACAAAAGTAGGTTGGGTTAGGCCCACATACATGAATAAATTGGGCTAGTCCCACACATAGTAAACAAATTGGGCTAGGCCCATTTACAAGTAAATAATCTAGAATATATATATGATATATATATATGTACCTACCAACAATTACAAGTGTGAATTCTATATAAAATACTTGTACGAAAAATTAAGAAAGCCTAAGTGTCTAATACATTAGAACACTTGTGGGTCGAGAAATGAACGAAGTATCAGAAACCAAATAGAGATTTGCACGGAACGCAAATCTGGGAGTTCATGTTTCCCCTTTTATTTAAATGTTTTTATGTTTCTTTTAAGCGTACGAGGATGTATACATGTTACATTTAGTATAGGTTGGTAATGAAAATATTTAGATCACGGTTGATAAGGCTCAAGTATTGGAACCATTAATGAATAACAAGTACCAAGGAACAAGGGAATAGATCTATTGGATTTGGGAGAGCCCCACTCTATTACGACAATAATAACAGATCGTATTACAGTGCTTTTGTGTCTAAAACGAGTGTCTCAGACACAATAAATCGTCAAGGGTTGGTTGCCACCTTATTCAGTATGTAGATCAGTGTCCTTGCAACACACTAATGATCTTACAAGTTTCATTAAGCTATACTAAACTAATTTATTATTTCAAATGTTTTTGATGATTCATTTGATACAAAATTTAATATGAATTCAGCAGTTTTTTGTTGACGTCGTTTTCAAAAACTAACATGTATTACAGGAAACTAGTGGACGACCTTCAAGGAAAAATATGTTCGTATGTTGTGAAGTAAAGATGTTATGTTTCATCCAGTCTTTTGTTATTGTGTTTATAAAGTCGTGTTTGAATTTTAAATAATGTTGTTAAACTTGTGGTCTGTTTCAAAACAAAAGGTTTTATTGAAAACTTGTGTTAAATAAAGCGTATGGATGAACATTTTGTAACATATTAAAAATTGTGGTTTACTTGGATTGAATGCAACGATTGCTGCTCTGGCTACACCTCGCACACGTTTCCACTACATCGAAAAGCGGGGTGTTAGAGACCTGGTATCAGAGCTTCAATTGTAGTGAACTAAGATTCTTTCGAGTCTAGTATACAATTTCAAAATAGTCTTTTTATGAAAGTAAGAAGTTGTTTGCGAAATTGTAACAAGAGTTTTCCCCACGGCATGTATACGAAGGTCCACTACTACTAAACAATAAATCAAAACAATAATGCAAGGACATTATACGAGATAGTCTTAGAGGATTAGACACGATAACAGTAAGATGAATCAGAATTATACATGACATGACTTACAATGAAACTAAAACACAATTGCCTAAAAATTTATTATAAGTTGTTCACATTTATGAGTTGTATGAATTATTTTGCCAAGACCATGTCTTCCGATTCCGACACCGATTCTACGAGATATGCCTCGAACACCGATTACATACCACTAGATGACCCTGCCCCACCTGTTATCATCATCATCATCTCCGATGACGAGCTTTTGGACGATGAGTGGATGAATATCGACTTCCAGCATTTCTCCTTACCTGAGTCTGATCATGCTGACATTCCTTTAGAGGATGCCTTACCTGAGTCTGATCATGCTGACATTCCTTTAGAGGATGGTGTACTGGTTGTACCCCACTTTCATGAGATGGTCATTTTTGGTCACCCTTAGGGTGAACATGTTGTTGCTTATGTCGTCATACCATATAATGGGGTAGATCCATTTGATGATGTTATCGATGAGGACGGACACCCCGTACCTCCTGTTGTTGATGCTGAAGATAATGTTATTCCGGTCATACATGTCGAGCATGTTGATGACGAGCTCGGTATTAGTGAGGACTTTGACATTGTTATGTTAGAGGTAGCCCAGCCGGAGGCCACAATAGCTGACATCACATCGTCTCCACCTTCCACACCCCTGACACTATCACCCGTGCTCTCACCCGACCCTACTTACCACCATCATCAGATACCTAACCTGCATTTGCTGATTTTGTTTTACCAGGCACATTTCTCCCTAACCATTCATCTGAGATTCTACCACCACTACCTTCATCAGGAGATGTTACACATCCTTTTGACCACCCTATGCCTCATATCTCCACTGGACCTGCACATTATACTCTAGGGAGTACTTCCCAATTTGTTAATCATGTACCCTCTCATCCTTTCCATGGTTCATATTCTACTACTATTACACTGACATTAGACACATATCATGACCCATTTGCTGTCGGGCCATCACACATTCCCTACAGTCATCCTATGATGGGATCTTTTTCTCATGTTCCACCTCCCACTACTGGAGATCCGTTTCATCCCACCTCGATCATGCATAGTACCAATACTTACCCTTCTCCTCATTTCACTTACTCTAATGTTCAGCCACCACTTTGCATGAGCCCATCAGATCCATATCATCCGAATCATATGACACTCACTATTGCTGAGTATAGACTCACCTCCACTGAGATACAGCTTGGTATCTTTTTCGATCGTTTTCGTGAGCTTAGTGCTCGGATGTCTACTCTTTGAGCACCTCCGAGTGTTCCTCAGTCATCCTCCTCTCAGCCACCTTTTCCCACATCATCCCCTCCATCACTACCACCGCTACTGACATCTCCACCACCACCATCCCCATTAGTACCATTACATCATTCCGTGCCACCTCTTCATCACTTGAGAGGCGCATTAGTGCCATTGAGGAGGAGGAGATGACGTACTTCCGCGGTGTAATCCGCGCATCTGCACCCCCACCCCCACCGTCTGTCTAGTATGGTATGTGATTGAGTTTTGGAGGTAGTATCCATACCAGGTTAGTAGAAGATAAAAGGATTTTGAAGATATATATAAGTCAACTTGAAGACTCTGAAGATGAAATGCGAAGAAAATATCCACTTTTGTTTATGTATTGTATATAACTTGTATGTCAGAGCGATGAAACTCCGAATTATTTTTGTACTTCGCAAAAATGATATAACAAGTTGACAATATATATATATATATATATTTGAAAGTAATTATCTTTCTTTTATCATGCACTGTTGATTATTCATTTTATATATGTCATGACGATATTTGTATGGATATCTCACGTGAGAGATGATTCGATTTATTTGACCTATATATATATATGATATAATTTATTCTATTTGGTCCATGAATGACAATATATATCTAAAATATTTGTCTAATTTCTTCTATATGATTTTACATATGAGATCATGGCACCAAGAAGAAGGAGCATACATCAACTCCAAACTCCCCTACCCACTTCTCAAGCTGAACTTGATGCTTTGTTGAATCAATGCATTGCGGATTCGATTGCTCAGCATGAAGCAAATCGCACAAATTCGAGAAATGAAGATAGGGCTCAAGCCCCACCAATTACATCAAATCCTACAAACGGTTGGTTACGTTAACCTAACATGAAATTTTCATTAATATTTTATTTACAGAATCGATATTTCTAACCATTTCGAGAACCAACATTTCAGGATGCACATATAAGCAATTTTTAGATTGCAAACCATTGAAATTTATCGACAAAGGCGGAGCTATAGCATTTGTTCGATGGATCCGAAAAGACATTTTGTAATCCGCATGAGTAATTGTTCCCCTAACCAGACTGTATTGTATGTTTCGGGAATGTTCATTGACGAAGTTTGTCATGGTGGAATTTGCAAATACAAACGTTAGGAGATGCAGCAACATACGGTATCACTTGGGAAAATCTGAAGGAAATGATGCGAGAGAAGTATTGTTCAAGGGCCGAACTACAAAAGTTGGAAACAAAGTTTTGGAATCTAGCGATGGTTGGTCTGACATATATGGCTATACTCAGTGATTTCACGATCTCTCATGGGTCGTTCCATATATGGTAACCCTCGAATTCAAACGTATCGAACGATACATTTGGGGATTAGCTCCGGAAATTCGAAGTATGGTTATATCGTCGCATCCAACAACCATCACCGAGACAATCATGATTGCAATAAGCCTTACCGAAGAAGCGTAAGAATGAATAAGTTTTCGAGAAAGAGTGCGGAGATGCCCAAGGGGACACATGTAGAATCAACCTCACACGGGAATAAGAGAAAGTTTACTCATTTCAAGAAGGGTTCCCGACCGAGTAACAAGAAAAAGGAAATTCCCACAGCAAAAAGGAATAAAGCATTTGTCGCAACAATAAGAAAGAATTGAGAGGTTATACAGGAAAGGCACCTAAGTGCAACAAGTGTAATTATCATCATTATGGTGGATGCCGAACCCCCAAATGTGATAAGTGCGGGAAGATGGGACACCGCACCAAAAATTGCTGGAGTAACAACAAGGGAAACAGGAATGAAGGCAAGATAAAATGAGGCTATGGAAATGGAAACGAGCGAGGAAAGAACCAAAGTTGCTATGGTTGCGGTGAATTGGGCCACTTTAGAAAGAATTGACCAAAGGAGAACAAAGGCCACAGGCGAGCCTCTGTAATAAGAGCTCATGAGGCACGTTAGGATCCAAATGTAATCATTGGTACATTCCCTATCGATAATCATTTCGCATATATTTTATTTAATACTGGCGCAGATTTTAGTTTCATATCTTTAGAGTTTAAGGAGATACTTGAACTAAATTCAAATAAATTAGATATTCCATTCACTGTCGAACTAGCGAATGGAAAGATGATTGAATCTGATGAGATTATTAAAGAGTGTTCTTTAGAGTTAGGTGGACAAAAATTCAACATCGATTTATTACCCATCCAGTTAGGTAGTTTGATGTTGTAATCGGTATGGATTGGTTATATAATAACCAAGCCGAAGTCGTGTGTTACGACAATATTATTCGCATTCCTCTTCCTAATAAGAAACACTTGTTATAAAATGGCGATAAAGAGCGAAACACCATTGCAATATATTTCTTGTATGAAAGCCCAAGAGAGCTTGCAGAAAGGATGTATAGCATTCTTAGCACACGTTGTTGACAAGAAATCCAAGGAGTCAAAACTTGAAGAGATCCCTGTTGTTAAGGAATTGCCTGAAGTCTTCCTAGAGGACTTGCCAAAAATACCACCACAACGACAAGTCGAATTCCGCATAGACTTAATTCTAGGAGTTGCACTGTAGCAAAATCCCCTACTGATTAGCTCCATCGGAAATGCAAGAGTTGTCCACACAACTTCAAGACTTGTTGGACAAAGGTTTTATTAGACCAAGCTTCTCACTTGGGGAGCTCAAGTTCAATTCGTAAAAAAGAAAGACGGAAGCTTTAAAATGTGTATAGATTATCGAGACTTGAACAAACTCACGATCAAGAATCGGTATCCGTTACCGAGGATCAATGATCTATTCGATCAACTTCAAGGATCAAGTTTTTACTCGAAGATTGACTTAAGGTCAGGATACCATCAGCTTAAAGTGAAGGAAGAAAGTATTCCAAAGACAACATTCCGAACCCGATACGGACACTACGAATTCCTTGTTATGTCATTTGGTCTAACAAATGCACCGGTGATTTTCATGGACTTAATGAACCGTTTGTGCAAGCCTTACCTTGATAAATTTGTGATAGTGTTTAATGATGACATATTGATATAATTCACGAAATAAAGGATCACGAACATCAGCTTAGGACCATTCTTGAGTTGTTAAAGAAGGAGAAACTATATGCAAAATTCTGTAAGTGTGAATATTGGCTTCATGAAGGTCCAATTTCTCGAACATGTAGTCAAAGAGAAAGGCATAAATGTCGATCAATAAAAAATAAAAGCCATTAAGAATTGGCGGGTTATTATCAAAGATTCGTTGAAAATTTCTCGAAATAACCTCCCTAACTCAGAAATATAAGAAGTTTGATTGGGGAGAAAAGCAAGAAAAAGATTTTCAATTACTTAAGGATAAACTTTGTGATGAGCCGATTTTATAAATTTCAGACAGCATAGATGACTTTGTAGTTTGTTGTGACGCTTCACATCAAGGTTTAGGATGCGTATTAATGCAATAAGAGAAAGTTATTTCATACGCATCACACCAATTAAAAGTTCATGAAAAGAACTATACCACACATGACCTAGAGCTAGGTGTAGTGGTATTTGCGTTAAAAATTTTGCGTCATTATCTTTACGACACTAAGTGTGCAATCTTTACCGATCACAAAAGTCTTCAACATATATTTAACAAGAAGGAGTTAAATATGCGCCAAAGACGTTGGCTTGAATTGTTGAATGACTATGATCGTGAAATTAAATACCATCCGGGCAAGGCGAACGGTGTCACAGATGCCCTAAGTCGAAAGGAACAAGTGAAGCCCCTTCGTGTACGATTATTAAGACTCACCATTCACAATAACCTTACCTCTCGAATTCACGACGCTCAACAGGAAGCCCCGAAGAGCGAAAATTTTAAAGAAGAGATGCTTAGAGGTACGGAAAAACATTTAGAACCAAATGAGAATGGAGCTTTGTACTTTGCAATCATAATTTGGGTTCCTCTTTTTGGTAATTTGTGAAACCTAATCCTAGATGAAGCCCATAAGTCCAAATATTCGATACATCTCGGAGCGGAATAAATGTATCGTGATCTTAAAGAATTCTATTGGTGGCCTAATCTTAAGAGAGATATTGCAACTTATGTTGGAAAATGCCTTACATGTGCAAAAATTAAAGCCGAATACCAAAAACTTTCAGGATTGTTAAAACAACCTGAAATTCCCACTTGGAAATGGGAACAAATTTCTATGGATTTCATAACAAAATTACCCAGGACCTCTCGCGGTCACGACATGATTTCGGTAATTATCGACCGACTAACAAAATTAACCGGTACGTGAGAAAGATAAAACCGAGAAGTTAGCCGAACTTTATCTTAAAGAGATTGTGGTAAGACATGGAGTGCCTGTTTCAATAATCTTTGATCGAGATGGTCGTTTCATATCAAGAATTTGGCAATCATTTCAAAAGGCTTTTGGATATCGCTTAGATCTAAGTGCGGCCTTTCATCCCTAAACAGATGGCCAAAGTGAACGCACCATTCAAACCTTAGAAGATATGCTTCGTGCTTGTGTGACTAACTTAGGCGGAAATTGGGATACTCACTTGCCTTTAGTGGAGTGCTCATATAACAACAGTTATCACACAAGTATTCAAGCCGCTCCATTTAAAGCGTTATACGGATGTAAGTATCGATCTCCGCTATGCTGGGAAGAAATAGGCGACAAACAAATGATAGGTATAGAATTAATTCAAGAAACTACGGATAGAATATTTAAAATCCGAGACCGTATTAAAGCACCTCAGGATAGACAGAAAAGTTATGCAGATAAACGCCACAAACCATTATCCTTTGAGATTTGACACAAAGTGCTATTAAAGGTCTCGCCTTAGAGAGGCATAATTAGATTCGGGAAGCAAGGAAAACTTAGCCTGAGGTACATAGGACCATATGAAATCTTGGAGAAGATTGAAATAGTCACATATAAGTTGAAATTGCCTGAAACACTTAGTAACGTTCACGACACCTTTCTTGTGTCAAACCTTAGAAAATGTCTTTCAGACGAACCACTTATTATTCCCACGGATGAAATACATATAGACGACAAACTCCATTTCATCGAAGAACCTGTCAAAGTTTTAGATTGGAAAGTCCAGAAAACAAGGAGGAGCCATATCTAACTAGTTAAAGTCTATTAGAACTCAACGCACGGACCTGAGTTCACTTGGGAACGGGAAGACGAAATCAAAATAAAGTACCCCCACCTGTTCGAGAAATCCTACGCAAAGGATGACATGACTTAAACTTCGGGACAAAATTTTCTTGAACAAGGGGAGAATGTGATATCGTCAAAATTCGGTAATTCTGTACAACTTGAACAACTAATACACTATCTAATTACCGGACAACATGACTTAAATTATAGTTTTAAGTCTTAAAAGTCTAGGAATTCAACAAGATCATAACTTGGTATGATAATGAATTCCTCATAGTCACGAACATATAAAACCATGTCCTAGACGAATGACAAAGATGCGAACACATGATAAATATCATTAGTGATTATGATATAGTCTGATATGACATAATTAAGACATAAGATATATTTACACTTTTATACCATAAAATTTTATTTAAAACACCAAATTGTCCAAGTCTGCTGCAAAATACAGCATTCCGCAGCAAAAAATAACAAATGTCCGAAAACCCAAAAATAAATATTTCTAGTTAAGAATAATAATGGGTGTTAGAAATAATATAAAACTTGTATATAAATCCTGTTGTTTAAAGCTATACAGCTTGTTCAGTAAAATCATAACAACAAAGCCGATACCGGAACTGAACTCAAAATGTCAAATTTATTAGTCTGGAGAGCTAGATTAATAAACAGGACAATTAAATTAGTACTCGAACTATTGAGTAAATAAAATTATATAAGTAACACAATATGTTTGTATTTTACCCGGTACAAGACACGAACTAAAATTTATCAACCGAACTACGAAACAATAAGACTAGTAAGTTATTTTGGCATATTATAACATCACTTTAAAGAGATGGGCCATTAGAATTTATAAAAACTTATATATAAAATATTAAAGTTTATAAAGTTTATAAAAATTACAAGTTTTAAAAAAAAATAACCAAACCACCCCACCTCACGGCTACATGGGGTAGTTTCCCCATGCCAGTAAGCTTCATGATTCGTTGGCAAATTTTGAAGATTGTTAGTGTGTAATGAGGTGTAAGAACATAATCACAAAGTCAAAACCAAAATCACTTTCATTTTCCTTTCATTTTCCAAACACCAAAACACAACAACAGTTCCATTTTGCTCTCTAAAAATCGGCCAAACACAACCATATTCACCTTCAACTTTTAAAAAATCCAAACTCAAGAAATTCTAGCTTGCATGAAGATCCAAGGATGATCTAAAGTGTTTGCAAGGATTAGGAGGCACACCTGGAAGCTTTGGAACTCTTGAATCCTCACTTTCTTCATATTTTTACCATCATTTTGATCATCCCTAGCCAAGTGCTAGTAGTAAGCCCCTTAACTTAAACTTATACTTTATGTTTCATGAAAATATACAAGATCATCTTAAAAGATATTTAAAAACACACTTGAAAAACACTAATAAAACTATAATCACTAACATAATTATGTGGTTTTCTTGATGATTATGGATGATCTTGAAATAGTCATAAACTTGTAAACTTGAATCTTGCATTTTTATGTATAAAAAGATAATCTAAACACATGCATGTTTAGATTAGCAAGATTTATTAACAAAAATTTTCATGAACATGATTTTATATTTTATGATGATCATACAAATTATAGATTATTAAATAAAAGTTATGAGTTAGAAATTTTGTTAACAAGTGATAATAAAGTTTCCATTTTAATAAAGTTTTAAAATATAACAAGTTCATGACATTTTTGTTAATACATTAGTATGGTACTTGTGAATTGATGATGATTTGAGTTAGAAAAGTGATTTAAAACATGTTTATATAAACATCAGAAAGCTTATATTTTAAAGGAAACTATGGGAAAAATTTTATAAAAATTAATCTTGATTAAGATGTCGTTAAACTAAAGATTTTGTGCTTAAAAGTGATTAGGAACATTAATCTTGTTTAAACAAAAGCTTTGGGTGAAAAAGTTTAAGATATAATTACTTAATTTTTCGTAAACTAAAAAGGAGATAAATATATATTAATGATAAAATATACATTTTAAAATCACCAAATAGGTATACATATATTTTTGTATAAATACTATATATTTAGATCATGTAGGATCAAATTCAAAAATATATAAATGTTCAACTTTTGACAAAATAATATATGGGACAAATCAAACAAAATAAAGTATATGGTATTGTAGGTCCATTGGAGGATCAAGATTAACCAACTTCCCTGTTTATATAATACACATACGAGTGTGGAATCCTCGTAATTATGCAAACTAAAGCAAAGTAAGAAACACAAGATAACCAAAGATTCAATATCTTGATTAATAGAAGAGAACTAGTACAAACACATACAAACAATGTTAATACAGACTCAGGAAATACTCTCTGTGTTCTTGTGCTTCAGTGTCTCTCTCTAGTGTCTAACTTTTCACTTGCCAACTTGACCAACTATTCACTGAGAAGTGCATGTCTATTTATATAGTGTCCACACCTAGTAACAGTACGAAGAATGTTGTTGGGCGTACGAAACACCATATGTCACGAAGAACATTCTCCAAAAGATGGCTTGTATGAACATGAACAGACTCGTACGAATCAAGCAAGATACTTGTTGAATGAGCCACTCGTACGACTGATATATGACTCATACGAGCAACATCTTGCTCGTACGATGCATCTCTCACTCATACTTGAAAGTGTTCTTCGGAGAACGTGCCAACAAACATGACGTACACAAGACTCAACAGTATGCATACATGCAACTGTTTTACGACATAAACAAACTAATCGTCGTACTAAATCATGATAGGGGGATATCTTGATTTGGTCGACACTACCAAACTATAAAGACACATTAAACAAAGAACATCCAATTACAACGTAACTAAGAACAAGCGACAGAAATAAAAGTGTATCAACAAACTCCCCCTTGGCTGTTGCTTAGTCTTCGTTCTTCATTCCTAGTTGCCTGTGTACCAACAAACTCCCCTGAAAATCTTCAATCCAACATTGATTAATAATCATGTCTTCAATACTTTTCCAGAAACATCAAACCTTTCCTGTTTCCTCTTGAGTGTTAGTGGAGGCAACTGGATCAGTCACGATCTGTTGTACATTAAACTCTACCATTGGAGTTGAAGCAGAAACTTTGGGTTGCGAGGATGAGGCTGAAGCATCAGGATTGCTAGGGTTTTCACTATCCTTATCACGTTTACATTTGATCTCCTATACTCTACATCTTTCATTCCACAGAATGTTCACTCGCTTTCTGCTCATTTCAAACACATCTTTAATACCATTAAAGCCTTCAACCAGTGTAGCATTACGAGAATGATACCATTATCTTCAGTCGTTATGCTTAGAAGTTAATGTTTCGGCAGATCGTTAAACGGCTGCACTAGTTCTTTCAGCCTATTCAACTCAATTCCCAGAGAGTTATCAACTGCTCTCATCTGTTGTAGCTGAGTTGCCCTTTCAGCATCTACATCCTTCAGCCGCTCATTTTCTTTTCTTAACTGCACAATTTCATAATCCTGTTTCTAATGGTCTCTTTCACATAATTTATCTCCAAGTGTTTTTTGACAACTATGTTCCGATTTGAAGACATAAACTCCGAATGCTTGTTAACTGGATTGCCGCAGCTTGCAACTAAGAGAACAGAAAATCCACTTTCTCATTCTATTCCATTTCAGAGAATAAACGACTGCTTCGTTTTGTATTTTGTTGATCAGTTGTGGACTGAGATTGTTGGACTGATGAAGTAGTAGGTTGTGATTGAACTGGAGTATCTTCAACCGAAGGTGTTTCAGCTGCTGTGGTATTTGAAGGTTGTGGTTCAGAGGTTGTAGTGGGTTCTGTCATTACAGGTTCAGTCTCCTCTGTTGTAAAAGTAGACTGGACTTCTGCAACTGGTTCCAGTACAGTTTCTTGTTGTTAGGTTGTAGGTTGTGTGATTTCAGGTTGTGCTGATGATGTTCCCATAGTCTTTCTGCTTTGTTTCTTTGGTCCCTTATCACCACCTGTAGCACCTACATCACTTGCACCACCATTACCATCATTATCACCGTCATCATCATCACCTTTTCTCTTTTGACGACCAAAGTTATCTTCGATCATCTTTTTCAAATTGGTTCTTCATTATCTGACTCATTGTCATCATGGCGCCACTTATTGTTTTCTGTGCAACATATTTATCATTTGCCAGAAAACTGATCAATTTTCGAGGAGGTGTGCTTTCCTTGTAACGTTTTGCTGCTACACCTCTAAAAATCATCAACGAATGTTCCATCATGATCTCAAGTTCTAGAACATTTTTGTCATTCTTTGGAAGATTTGGATGTTGGACATTTAAGATCATTTTGAGAAAACGAGGATACATCCAAAACTTATTTCCATCATATCCGATTCTTCTCAGTTTTCCTTCATGTTTGCAAAATATACTTTGAAACACTAAACGGTTTGTTCAATGTCTAAGCTATCATCATTCCAATCAAGTTGTTATTTGCCGTGTCATAGCCACTTCGTCTATTGCTCAAAAACTGAATTAGAATATGTAGAAAGAACTTGTATCGGAGTGGCAACCATGCTTTGTTTAGTTGTCCTACGAGAAAATCTCCAACACATTTCATTCGTAGCAAACATCCACGTTGACAATTCAACAAACTGAGAATGGAGCTTCAGGATCATCGCCAAGCTGTAATAATGAGTTAATGATTTCAACAGAGATATCTACGTCCAAGTCATTTACTTTTCCATAGATGAGTTCCTACCCATTCACTTCAACAACTTTAGCTGAATCCCAAAATTCCTTGATTAACATCTTGTATACTGTAGTCTTGTGCGTGATAGCATAATGTATCCTTGAGTCATGCGAAAACTTCATTATACCATTGTGCTCAGCAAATTTATCTTCCGGATCTAATAAAACCACCATGTTATGTCTTGGTTCTGACATAATTTCCACTTCTGACTTGTGGGTTTTCTTTTATGTTCCTTTTGTTCCATTCTGTACACATAAGACAACAACGATAAGAACATAAATTCATTAGGGAATATACAAAAAGTTTTATTCCAAACTTTCTGTATGTATTCCCTGGACGAAGAATTACTAATTCATACGAATATCAATTTATTCGTACGAAGAACAACTAATTTTTACGAACACCTAACTTAGAAAAACAAGTGATTTACTCGTACGAGTAACCGGCTCGTACGAGCGACATGTTACTCGTGCGAGTGGTATTTCACTCATACGAATCAGATTTATCTTGTTCGCACAAACAACTTCAAGAGAAGATTATTCATGAGGAACTTGTTTTTCGCTAATTTTTTTTTTTGCTTAAAGTTTATTGTTCATGTTAGACAATGTCACATAGTCATATATGTTCAAATTGTTCATCTTCAAGGTATGTCACCACTGTTAAATTATACCTTCAGGATATCAGAAACAACTTTTAAAGAGAGGTGAAAGGATGACGTGAGCTAGGTGAAAGTAAATTTCTACCAAAGAACTTCATCACCATATACCACATCAAGATACTTGTACGAAGAACCTTAGCTTGTACGAAGAACTACCATTTGTACAAGACACAAGTGGTCATTCGTACGAGGCACAATTACTCGTACGAGTGATCTCTGATTTGTACGAGTCCAAGTTTTTCAAAACTGGACTTTTAGTTCTTCGAGGACCTTCTGTTTTTCGTTGACCTGTTTAGATCTTTGCACATATCCACACTAATCACAAGTTAAGTTAGGAAAAGTGCTCGTTAAATAGATTTTGTTCTTTGAGATGAGTTTACCCGTTGTAAGAAAGTACTTTAAGAAGTTATGATATCAAAACAAATGATTTTTAGGGCGTATCTTGGTAGAAAACTTTTGAGTTTCCATCTTTGGCTAAATCAAAAATACTTACCAGTTAAGAATAAACTAAAATATCAACCAACAAATAAGAAAAAACTACATATTTACTAGACAATCTTTTTCAGAGTTTCCAGGTAAGAGAATCAAACCAGTTTTTAATCTTCCCAAAAACCAGTTTTGTTTAAAGCATCAATTAAATAAATAAATATTCTACTATGATTATCTATATTGTTGTCCATGAAGCTTAGCTTTGTAATCATGATTAGGAGATATTATTAATGTATGATTTATACTTACTAGCCGGTGTTCAACCACTTCACCATACATTCCCGTATCAAGATATGCACGAGAGAAAATCTTAACGGTGAGTAGACTACTTATCATCTATTTTGACGTATATGATGTGAGATACTCACTTATTTTGATTGAAAACAAGCCCTATGTGATTAAATCACTTATTGATGAGGAATTTGATTTTTAGATGCATGCAAGGCACAGGAGTAAGTCCGTGAACAGGTTAGTACCATCGTACCGACAAAGAGACGAACTTAGCTCCCTCATAAAGTGGTGATATTTTATCATTTATTTCTGGGTGGATGTGATATTTTTATCACTTATTGATGGTCGTATGCAGTATTTACACGTATGTATGGTATCATGGAAGTTCTAGACTTGTGTCACCGTTATTTTTCGGTAAAAGATTCAACCATGTTACCCAGATGATAAGCAAGCACAAAGACCACATATCTCAGAACCTCGGCATACTATCAAACGAAATTTCAGTTCCAAGACCATATGCCAATGAATGGTTCCCACCTGGCTTGTAGTCTGTTATGTTTAGATCAACCTACACATTTTAATCTTATTGTGAGCCTACCGTTACATCAATAGTAAAGCTACTTATCAATTCTCGTTTTAAGTTTTTAACCGTTTTGACAGATCACCGGTGTGTATCATCATCTTCTTTTATCTTTCCAAGAAATTCATTTTTTATTTTTTAATTTTTTGTTGTTTTTGTATTTTTCTAAATTTTTATCCCCTTAAATAAAGAAGATAAATAAATAAAAAAACTTACCTAAACAAAAGACATATTTTTGTATTTTCTCATGTTTTTGTATTTTTCTTGAAATTTTCTCCCCCTAAAATATAAAAATAAGAGAAAATAGAAAATCTTTTTATATTTTAGATTTTTAAGAGACTACATACGAAAAATGATTAGCCAAGGATGATTTACTCGGGTTTCACCTTGATGCCATTGACCAAAAGTAGATAATCAAAAAGAGATTTATCAAAAGATTTTGTAAACAGGTCGGCACGTTGGTGATCGGTGTGGATTTTAACAACATTGGTAAGTTTCTTTTCATAACATTCTCGTATAAATGATACTTAATCTGAATGTGTTTGGTTTTTGAGTGATTTACAGGATTACGAGTGACCTGTAAAGCAGCTTCGCTATCAACATAAATAGGAGTAGTTAGAAATTCAAAACGTAGTCGCGCATTTGCAGTTGGATCCATAGAACCTGAGAGTAGCAACATGAAGCTGAAATATACTCAGCCTCACAGGTTGACGTACCTACACAAGTCTGCTTTTTGCACTGCCACGTGACTAGGCGATTTCCCAAGAACTGACATCCTGCTAATGTTGATTTTGCATCAATCTTGCAGCCACCATGATCAGAATCACTGAATGCTGTTAAATCAACTTATCATCCGTAGGGTACCAGTATCCGGGCGACTCTTCAAATAACGAAAGATTCTTTTCACAGCCATCAAATGAGAAACCTTTGGACTTGACTCGTAGTGAGCTAGAAGACATGTTGGTTACATTATATCGAGTCTTGAAGCAGTATGATACATAAGAGATCTGATCATAGCACGATAAAGAGATGGTTCCACATGTTCACCCATTCCATCAGGCGTAACCCATGATTTTGAGCTAATGGAGTTCCCAAAGGCTTTGAGTCTTCCATCTGAAATCGGTTGAAAATATCCCTGACGTACCTGGTTTGATGGATGAAAATCCCTTCCTTAGATTGATGAACCTGCAAACCTAAAAAGAAAGTCATTTCTCCCATAGCGCTCATCTCGAACTTCTCTTGCATCACCTGCTCAAATTCTTTGCACATTCTCTCGTTTGTAGACCCTAAAATAATATCATCAAGATAAACTTGTACCAGCAATTAGTCCTCATTTTCTTCCTTGATGAAGAGAGTACATTCGATCAATCCACGTCGAAAACCATTCTTCAAAAGATAGGAAGACAACGTTTCATACCAAGACTGAGGAGCTTGTTGAAGACCATACAGCGCCTTATTGAGAAGCCAAAGCGTGTGAGGATGGATTGGTCTTCAGAACCAGGCGGTTGTTCAACATATACTTCTTCTTCAACCACGCCTTGAAGAAATGCACTCTTCACATCCATCTTGTAAACTGTAAACTTCTTGTAGGACGTATAAGCCAAGAAAATTCTTAGGCCTCAAGACGTGCTACTGGTGCTTAAACTTCATTGTAATCAATGACTTCTACCTGATTAAAGCTCTGGACAACCAATCTTGCTTTGTTTCTCACAACAACACCTCGGTCATCCTTCTTACATTTGTAAACCCATGTTGTACCAATCTTCTTGTAGTTTTCAGGCCTGTCAACCAATTTCCACATGCCTAACTTCTGAAACTGCGGAAGTTCTTCTTGCATTGCCTCAACTCATGAGTCTTCTTTCATTGCCTCCTTCCAAGATTTTGGTTCAACTTGGCAGGCATAGCAGGCAAAAGACCAATCATTTTTGTTCCCCAGATTCCCTAATAGCCGAAAACAAACCAGCATTCTGGTTGTTCCTTAGCTGATTACGTGTCTGCACACCACTCTAGACATCTCCTATAATATTTTGCTGAGGATGGGTATTATGAATGAGAGTTTCAGGAACATCAGGAACTCGAGAATTTATACCCAAATTGTTGATATTCAGATGAACAGCTAATTCGTTTGCTGGATTTGATGAAGATGTTGATGCATGACCTTTAGTCGTCCCTAGATTTTGCACATTTGACGTGACATCTGAAATTCAAGGAACCGGACCAGAAGTAGCTTCATTTGCATCATGGAACTCATCATCTTCTAAGGAAACATTGTAATCAGTAGCATATTCGAATTCCTTATTTTGAACAAGATTGTTAACCGACATAGACACTTGAGGGTTAACAATAATTGGTCGTACTAATGACAAGTCAACTGCAGTATCACTTTCCTATAGCATTTGAGCAGCTGCAGATGTATCATCAAAAGTTGGCAGATTAAAGGAGTCAAACAATCCATCATAGTCAAACATCCAAGGAGCACCCGGAGCGCTTACTGATTCAGTGTATCTTTGAACCTTAACTTCACCCCATTCTTCAATCTTTTTCGATGACAAATTCAACACTCTGAAATTAGGAGTAGCATATCCAAGAAAGTAACCTTCGATAGCCTTTGGTCTAAACTTTCCATGTGGATCAATCATAGTGCAAGGAGCTCCAAAATGTTCTAAGAAGGACACATTCGGTTTCCTTTTATGTAGCAGCTCGAAACATGTTTTCCCATGCCTCCTCACTGTAAGAACTCTATTCATCATATAACATGCAGTAATCATAACCTCTCCCAGAATTGAACAGGAAGTTCTGATTCTACTAACATAGTTCTTGCAGTTTCAATCAGAGTTCTATTTTTCCTCTCAGCGACATCATTTTGTTATGCAATGTAACGAGAACTGTACTCATGCAAAATGCCTTTAGAAGAACAGAACTAATCCATAGCATGATTCTTGAATTCGGTGCCATTGTTGCTTCTGATTCTCCTTATCTTCAAATTGTACAAATTTTCTAGTAGCGTTAGGAGATTCTTGAGGATTTCAGGAACTTCACTCTTGTGTGACAACATATTTACCCATGAAAATCTTGAGTAGTCATCAGTAACTACTAAGCAATATGAATCACCAAAGGTAGTCTTGTGTTTCATAGGTCGAAAGAGGTCCACATGAAGACGTTCCAGAGGCATATTCACGGTGTTAATCTTCATCACAGGATGAGATTTTCTAGTTTGCTTTCCCTTTTGGCACGATACACAGACGTCTTGTAAATGAAAGTTCTTCACTGGTACACCACTCTCAAGATAATTTTTCACCAAGTAGTTCTTTTTCCACAAGTGAATGTGTCCCATTCATCTGTGCCAAGAGATTGATTCTTTTTCGGTGGCTTTTGAGACAAAACATGTGACTTGTGCAGACGTGGTAATAGCTTGGCTCATGTCAAGAATATACAAGTCATTAATTCTTAGAGCCGACAGGAGAATCAATTCTTTGGGAATCTTGAAACTTGGTTTCAGCACATAACAATCGGTTTCATCAAAATGTACCGTGAACTTCTTGTCGCAGATTTGGGAAACACTCTGAAGATTGTGATCAATTTGACGAACATAATTGATCTTATCAAAACTGACAACACCATTGGAAACATTCCTTCTCCAGCGATGTATCCGCCCTTATCTCCAGCAAAGGAAACATAACCTCTTCTAATGTTTTTTAGATCATAAAGAGTCCTTAAATCACCTGTCATGTGCCTCGATGCTCCACTGTCAACAATCCAATGACTATTCACAGTTCCTCCTAGAACACCCGGCACATTTAAATACCCGGTCAGTTTGAGATGGGGACCCAAGCCTTAGTGGTCTTGGGTCGACCCTTATCATCAAGAAATGTGACTTCTATTTCTTGTTGATTTGGAAACTTTGTGCCTCCTCCTGAAACATTACCGGTCTTAGGTTTCCAAGATTGTTGAAATTTACCAGAATGACTATTATTTACATTTTTAACTACTTCTAGTTTTATCAAACTTGAAGAACTTGGTTTCCGTTCTGAGAAATCCGGTTTTAATGCTTTTTCAATTATTTTTACTTGTTTACGTCTCTGTTTTTCTTCTTGATCTTTAACAATACGTTTGTCTTGTTTTGGTGATATAGATCGACGTTGGCAAGTTGGTTCAGTAGGGGCTTTTTCAACAAATCTAGATTTTGCTGGGTTGGTACAATTTTTATTATGTAGCCAAACTCTCCACATTTAAAACATGTTCTCCTTTCAACAAAATTAGGAGATCCTGTTTTATGACTTGATGTTGAACTTGCGGGTCTGGAGGTACTTAGTTCATCTTCACATCCATTTGTGTGTTGAGTGTAATTGTTTTCACTGTTACGCTTTAAAATCTTGACTTGTTTTATAAAATCATCATTAGACATGCTTTCAAAAGTCACGATTTTATCAGTACTAGTTGAACCCACAAATTTAACATTTTTCAATTTCTTCTTGTAGCGAGCGCCTTTAGCTTCAACCTTTGGTTGTGATACCTTAGTTTTTCAGCTTGCTTTTCTTGTTGTTTTTCTTTTGAAACTGATAATGGTTGAGACTTGATTGGATTCTTCTTTTCCAAAAATTTGATTGTCGAATTTTCAAAAACTTGATCAATTGAGGTTGGATTTACATTTTTGATCTAAAAGTCTTTGTTTTCGTAAATTTTCTTAGCCTAAATCAAAAGATACAACACATTATTATTTTCATCTGTAGACGCATTTGTATTAACAAATTTCATTGGATCATTCCCATGATTTTCAACAGTTTTTATATTGGGACTAGTAGAAATCTCTATCCCATTTTCTTCATCAAGAGATTGATCCTGATCGATTTTCTCTGACTCATCATCTGACTCATCATCCTGCTCTATTGTAGAACGATTCTGATTAACAACTGATGATGAGTTCTCTGATTTTCTTGATTCAACTAAGGAATTGTCAAGCTTAAACCCTAATCCTGCTGCAAACTCTTCAGGATTAAGAGGTACAGATGGTTCAAAGCGTGGCATTTCCTCTTCATCGGGAAATTGGTATAATTGTGTTACATCGGGGGTGGACACGATTTATACCCAATGCATTTGACATCTCCCTTAAGCTTTTGAACGTCAATGATGTGATCAGGCACATATCGGGAGTTAGAATAACTCTCCAATTTGAGCTTAATTACATCATGTTCGCATTTGGTAATGGCTAACTCCTTTTTCATTTCTTCAAGGATATTAATGTACTTATTAATTCCTGTTTTGCTTGTTCAAAACTGTTTTTGTTAATCAAAACCGCTTTTCTTAAGAGTCTCGATTACAGATTTAAATTCCTTTTCGTTTCAAGTTAAAGCCAGATTTGTCTCTTTGAATTTTGACAATTCAACTACTAGGCTTTGATTGTGATTGTTTATTGTTTCAAATTTCGTTTATAATTCAGTATAGTCACTGCATATCTTAGGAGAGTCGGATTTTACCTGACTTGTTGAACCTGCAATGTTAGCCATGAAAGCGGTATGATGAGAGAAGGATGCATTGTTGGCAAAGATTTTCTCCATCTCCTTTAATGCAACTTCTGCTTTCCTTATTAAACCAGCCTTTTGAATTTTCAACTTTGCTGCTTCTTCCAGCAATTCATTGACCTCAGTATCAATTCTTTCCCTGACATCTGAATCAGATCCATAACCACCTACACCCGAGCTTTCTTCGTCAGAACTCCCATTATACCCCGAACTATCATCATCATTAGAATTTTCAAAGTTGTGAACATGTTTGATCCGCTTGATAATCTTGTCATAACATGCAGTTCCTCCTTGATTCTCGTTTCCCAATTGTATTGACCAATCGCATCCTTCGTCTGCTTGAACTACTAGAGCTCTGTTTGTATTGTTTGAAGGTCCAGACTGGTTAGAGTTGTTTGGGTTGTTAATAGCAACTATTCTTCTTTCATTATTAACTTGAGTTGTGTGGTATGGTTGTGATTGATTTCGGAAAGGGTTGTGATTTCCTTGTTTGCTGGGTCGAGTACATTGACGCTTGAAGTGACCTTTTTCATCACAGTTGTAGCAAGTAACAGCATCTTTATCAAAACCATATTTCGTATCTTTCTTGCTTTCCAAACTCGTTCCCCTAGTTTTGTTCATGTAACCTTAGCTCTTCTGAACGCACTTGCAAACGCCCATTTAATATCCATCAACTCCATCTCATCTCTGTCTATTTGTTTATAGTCTTCATTAGTCAATTTGATGTTTCCAATTTGACCAGCGACTAGTCCACAGTAAGCACTAACCATAGTGTTCAGAAGTTCCATATGTTCCCGAGTAACTTCTACACTGACCTTGGAAAGATGTGATGTATCAAGTCTGACGGTATTAGGATTTGCAGGTTGAAAGTTGTTACCAAAGAAAGCTTGTTGAGAATCTTGTTGTGGAACTTGAGGCGTAAGAACTTTAGGTTGTGGTAGAAAGGCTTTAGAATCAAATACTTGACCATAGGTTTGAGTACTTGAGCTGGCAGATTAATCTGTTTGAACTGGTGGTGGTAGAAAGGGGTTAACATTTGATTCAAATGCGATTTGTAGTTTTGGTTGCTGAGTTATGCTCACACCTGTGTTTATACCTCTAAAGTACATCACAGGGTTTTGTGGAACGGAAACCCTTTTTGCTTTCCGGATTTCTTCTTCATTTTTGTTCTCCAGTTTCTGTACAAATCATAAATACTAATCATATCCAAAACACCTGTATGCCTTAGTAAGTCGATAAATTGACTCCACTTTGGAGGTAAAGCGTCAGCAAAATGCATCACGATTTCTTGTGAGATGCTAACACTTTGTATGAATACATTTCACTAAGCAAATGGTAGAAACGCGTTGTCATATCATTCAGTGTTTCATTCTCCATGAACATGAAACCTTCAAACTCTTTCTTTAGCAGATTATGTCGTATTTTTCTGGTTGCAACATTTCCTTCTCCTCTTGCTTCCAAAGTATCCACAAATTTTTGGTGGTGGTACAGTACACAAACTGATGATAAAATCCTTATGAAGTGCTTGTGTAAGGATAGCAAACGCTTTCTTCTCTAGATCATAGGCCTTTTATCGTTTTCATCTAAATTGGCTAAGGAGGTTGGATTTGATCCTGCTTCTTCAAGAGATTCCTTGTATGGTGTAGTAAAACAGGTCCATAATTCTGTATTTTGACCGAGAACATACGTATGAAAACAAATTTTCCACGAAGGATGATCGTTCATATGGTTCAGTTTTGGTGGACGGTTATTACTTCCAGTTTCACTCTTGCTTATAAGAAGAGTATGAATGCTCTGTTTTTATTTGCTACACACGCCCATTAATTTGCGGTAATCATGGCTATGTGTTGAGGCATTAGTGATTTTACCCATGAGGTTGCGGAGCTTTGTGATGAGTCTTGGTTTGTGCTCGAACCACTCCCCCAATCCCAAGGATTAGTACCCATTATATGTTCTTGATTATGAAAATTAAAAGGTTTAAAGTGTGATTTTTGAAAATAACAGTCTCCTTTTAAAGTTCACAATTTTAAAACCACAAAGATTTGAAAAACTGAATCATGAAAAAGATCAAAGAAGCTTGTTCTTTGCACGAATTAGTGATTCCTACGAGTGTGAGTCCCAAAACAGATTCGGATCACAGTGGTTGATTGTTTTCACCCAGACAACTATGGATTAGTTGTTTGAATGTGCAAATATTAAGAAAAACCAAGCAATGAAGATGAAGAATCTTGTTTGGATCAAACAACCAGGGTTGTATATGAAATCCCAATAACATGTAATCAATAACAACACCTAGATATTCGGATGACAGCACAATAGCAAAAATCACAACACAAGAAGATCACCAAAATCTGTCCAAGAAACTTGGACAAGCCATTCATTCATGAACATATTTATACAAACTGACTACCCAGCGTAATTAATAATTACGCTGGATAGTTAAATACGCTGCCAACATTTAAGTTTCATACAATTACACTTTTGACCTTTCAACATTGTCTAACTAATATAAACCAGCTCAAACTATGGATAATCAAGTACCAACGATGTCAAAATGTTCTAACAATATCCCCCTAGACCATTGCGTGCTTGAGTTACTTCAATCTTGTTTCTGAGCTTCAGGGTCTGCGGCTGATTCTTCGTCCTTGTTTTGTGCAGCTTGAACGGTAGGTTGATCTGTGGATGCTTCGATTGTTTCTTCAGAGCTTAGATTAACAATAGCTTCACTTGACAGTTGTTGTAACTCCGTAGTGGCTTCATATGTGGATGAAACCAGAGTTTGATGGTGAGATGCAGCTTGAGATGGAGAGGAGGCTTTCTGTTGTGATGATGACTTATGCTTTCTCTTTCTTTTTCTTGCCTCCTCCTTTTTTGTCTGCTTCTAAATTCTGAGAACAATTTCCATCATCTCTATCTTCCTTTCTCGAGCTCGTTCCACAGCCCTTTGGAATAGAAATTCCTTCTTCTCTGTACTCATGTCCGGCTCCAACGTGGATTTTGTGACCAAAGAGAATGTTGAGATCGGAGAGACAGAACATGAAAACATCCATCGGGTCTAGAATTCCAATATCTTCGTTAGACGCTAATCGGATCACTGCTTCTCCTGTCTTCCCATCGTAAAACCATTTCTTAAAGTGTGTAAGCATGACAGGCTGTTCAGGTGGAATTTTGACTTTTGTTTCGACCTTAGCAGGATCAATCATCCATGTAACCATTCCTTTTCCTGTGATGGGATCTTTTGTCGTCTTTGATACTCTTCTTCGAGGTCGTTGTGGCTTGAAAACTGTGAAGGCCCGATTGCATTCTCTTAAAATGAGTCTTTCAAAGTCAGCTCCGATGCTACTGTTGGTCGGGTTTATCAGGTCTAGCCTCCCCAGTTCTCGAATGTCCCATCTTGGAAGGCTTTTCATGTCAGCTCCAGTCTTAAAATACTGAATATCACCACCTCGTCTCTTTACGATGAACATCCCTTTGAGATTGCAGTACTTCCAGCTTACTATTCTATCGGTGACTTCAGATTTTTCAATGGTGACCACCTGATAGAAGTCTAGAAGCTTTTCCCTTTCTTTTCTGAACCATTCTGGATGCATTGGAGTTACTGCTTCACCATCCTCAGTTTCATAAATAGTATCATCTTCCAAACCCCACTCAACAAATCTTGCTGGCATTTCATCTCTGTCTACCTCCTCCTCCTCACTTTCGTCATCCTCAGTGACATTCACAGCCGAATCTAGGCGCCTTTTCTTCTTTTCTGCAGCCTCAGCTCTTTGTCTTTCCTCTTCAGTCTTAAACTTCTCATAATCAAAAATATCAACAGATGAGAACATCGTGTGGTATGTTCACTTTGGTGCAAAGTTCTCTGATCACACGGTACATCTTTTCCATCCCATCTTGCTGAAATCTCACAAATCTCGTCTGTTCTTTGACGTATGCGTGAAGCTCTTTGTTTTTCTTTCTTTGTTCCCTCAGCTTCTCACGAAGAACGTTAGTGTTGCTTACTTGATGTTTTAGCAGACAGATTTCCTGAGCCGGACCTTTCCCAATATCTTTTGCTAGCTTATCGTACAAGTCCTGAAATGGACTAGGTCTGCGAGGAGCCTGTTGCGGCATTTGTCTTGGTGGTTCCTCTGTCGAAGGTCCTTCCCCAGTTTTCTTACGCTTCTGCAGGGGAGATAGACTTGAGGCTTCTGGATCAACAATCAACTGATCTACAGACACGTCTAATTTGCTCTTTCTCGGAGGTGATTGTCACCGGTGTTTCAGATTCTGTCATATGACGTCTCTTTCTTCTAGTTTCTCTCTTTTCTCTTTCTTCGGCCTCATGAATTGCACGAAGATTCTCTATATGCTCGCGATGTTCTCTAGTGCCTCCAGCCCTAAAACTGCTTTCCATTAATCGTTCTTGAGGAGCACTATCTTTCTGTTTCTTCGAGGAGTCCCCTTCCTTCATATTTTTCTTTCCTTTATTATTTCTGACTAGCTGCTCGGTTTCTTCTTCTTCCTCCTCTACTTCCTCATTACTATCTCCTTGTCTCTTTTTCTTTACACGTTCTCTGTATTTCTCATAGGCTGCTTTCACGACAGGATATCTTTCCTCCCTATACATCCACTGATGCAACAGTACCCATTCCTCAGTTTTTAGCTCGGTGATCTGATGCCCTGTTGGAAGATGGAACTTGTATAGGTCGCTGTCATGAGGAAGATTTGGATGTTGGTTATTGATGAGGAGCTGAACAAAACGAGGGTACATGGCTCATGTGGAGGAATTTGCATTATCAACCATGCAGTAAAAAATGAGGCCAGAGATATTGAATGACTGCTTTGTGCAGAGGCTAAGCATAGCAGCCGACCATTACAAGTTCAAACCGTCATATCCTCCTTTCCTATGTGCCAAGCTCATAGCGAATACATGAAGAATGAATCTCCAGTCCTTGGTAAGCCCCTTTCTTTTGATCTCATTTTTCTCTCTGAAGTCTCCAATATACCTCATCCCTTTTTAGCCCATCTAGGATGTCGTCCTTCTTCATTCTGAGCAAATCATTGTTCTTGTCTCCAAGACTGAGGACTCTGCGTATATTTTCCTCTGTAACTACTATCTTCTTATTTCTGACTGTAGCTGTGATTCTTTTAATTTCATTGGCGGTCGACACTTTGGCTGTCTTCTAAAACTCTTCGACGTGGATGCTGTAGATGATCGGATCGGCTTTTACAGCGTAGCTGATCCTACTTGAATTTATCCACTCTGCTACATCTTCAAAATCGATTGGAGGTGGGACCAGCTTGCATGGCTGATTATGCTTTCGAGTTTTATCCCAAATAATCTCATTCACCATTTCTGAAATCAAAAACAGGCCAAGTTAGATTTTGTTCGTAGAAGTATATACAAATATATAATAATAATATAAAGAAATATATAAAAGAAACTGACAAATCCGCTGCTAACGCCGGGCAAAACAGTTAAGTTCGCCGGACACAGGACTAAGTTCGCCGAACAAAAGAAACTGACACATCTACACTGAGTAAGAATTATTTACGCTGCACACGACTTGCGGAGTTAAACTTTGACACGAGAATAAGTCCAGGGAAGATAATTATCTACGCTAGATTACCGGCGTAATTGTCAATTACGTCGGTTGCTCGAACTCGCGTTCAAGACTTAAATCCTCTGGTTCAGGTTTGTGATAACTATGCCAATTTTAAATTATCTACGTTGCATTCATAGTAAATACGCTGGCTTCAAAGATTTCTTGATAAACCCCTTAAAACCGGATAATCCAGATTCAAATGTATATTCATTTCGATCTTATTTTAAGATCAACACACTATATCAACAAATACTCCACATTATAAGACCTAGAACATACCGATATCGTTCTAAACGAAATATGATTGGATTATTCAGTGATGATTAAACAAGAGTGTTTGGGTTTTCGGAGATGGATGAAGAAGATGAAGAGAATTTTGAAAAAGGTTACACAAAAACGAAACTGAAAAATATATATATACATGATACCTTCCAGCGTATTTATTAAATAGGTTGGAACAGCAAATACGCCACGTTGATGTTTGAAAGATATCTTAATCTTTAAGAAAACTTAGAAACAAATAAGCTCGAAAATTTAACATTTCTGGAAAAACGTGCCCCTTTTTAATAAAAAATAGTGCAAGAATTTTAAAAATTTAAACTTAAGAGAACAGTAAAATTGCAATCTGGATCCTGAAAGTTGTTTTTGGGTCCGGAAGCCTCCTTTTTCACACAGTTTATGCTAACTTACTTGAATCCTGTGACTTTCCTGCAAAAGATCATACTGGTAACACTTCGTCGTTTAAGCTGAAATGTTAGTTATATATATATATATATATATGTATATATATATATGTATAAAATTAAGGCACAAGAAAAACTGTCAGTATGTTTATCCTTTTAAATTCATGCACCTATCTTTCAACATGCGATCGGAGAGCCTTTTTATCATGTTGCGGTAAAATTGACAAGAAATTCAATGTACCCCCACTCATGCCGAAATCGTCAGAATGTTGTGCCCATGAGTCCCACGTCAGGACATATCCCCGCAATCAAGGTATGCACAAAGATTCCTCATAACAGGTGAATATACTGACTTCATTTGTTTTTGAGATTTCAACGTTAGACAGTTGGTGTTCAGGTCAGTACTTCCGTACCGCAGAGAGACCAATGTCTAACGAGGGCTATGGCAGATACCAAATGTGGTACGATTTATGCACTTGAATAATTATCAATGAGAGATTCATTTGTGTAGGGTTTTGGCTGCATAGGCTCTTTTAGAAAAGATATCATAGCTATGTCTAGGTCAGCATATATCTAGATGCCGCAAAAGAGCAACTATGATATCCCCGACTGATTAGCCAATATAAAGACCCGAAATCTCAGACTTTGGCAATCTATCAACGCAAGATTTAAGACCATTAAGCCATACGCCACAACGTGTTACCCGCAAGTTGCACAACATTGTGGCTATTCAGAATTTTTTGTGAGATCTAGAGTTTTATCTCCGTTTCACAGTTTACTTCAAGGTATTGCTGAATCTACCGACACATCGTTGCGTGAGGCCTAATGTTTTTCTGTTTTAAGATCGGAACAAAAGTGTTAGCAGATTTTCTATCATTTCTCGTGCAGGTGCCAAAGAAAAGATTTAGACTCAACAATATTTTCTGGAAAACTTCCCCCTTAAAATTTTATTTTCGAGAATCCATTGCTTTAAAAGAAATTTTTTACTTTGCAGAAAATCTTTTTGCTGGGCACATTTTATGAGATTGTTATTTATTATCAAAACCGTTTTTTTTTACCAAAAGTCAGTTCCACTCAAGGAAGTTCACCGTTTCCAACCAGGTTACCAAATGGTTGAATCGAGCTTTATCGAAGGCTTTCGTAAATATATCGGCTTTTTGTTGTACTGAATCCACTGGTACCGCTTGGATGTATCCTTTCTCGTACGTATCTCTAATCACATGAATGCGAATTTCGATGTGTTTCGTTCTGGAGTGGTGGATAGGATTCTTCACAATCCCCAGACACGCTTCATTGTTGATGAATATTGGAGTCTTCATGATGTTGATCCCATAATCCAACAACTGATTCTGTATCCAAAGGACTTGTGAACAGCGACTGCAAGCTGCCGTGTATTCAGCCTAAGCGGTAGATGTAGAGACTGTTGTCTACTTTTTTGCTCTTCCACGAGATAAGACGATTTCCTAAGAATTGGCAACCTCCAGAGACAGATTTTCTGTCTACTTTGCAACCTGCATGATCACTGTCAGAGTAAGCAATTAGATCAAAGTTACTATCTTTAGGATACCACAAACCAAGCTTTGAAGTTCCTTTGAGATAGCGAAAAATTCTCTTGACGGTAGCATCATGCGATTCTTTGGGATTTGTCTGAAAGCGGGCACAGAGACAGACATCCCACATTATGTCAGGACTACTGGCGGTTAGATACCTTAACGAGCCAATCATTGAGCGATAGAGAGATTTGTTTACTGGCTTTCCTTGAAGATCTGAAGTGAGTTCCGTCTGAGCAGCAAAAGGAGTGCTGGCGGATTTGCAGTCATTCATGCTATACTTTGAAAGAATACCTCTGACATATTCAGCCTGATGAATGAGGATACCATCTTTCTTTGCTTCACTTCCAATCCTAAGAAAAACGTGAGTTCTCCCATCATACTCGTTTCAAACTTCGCTTTCATCAGCTTCTCGAATTCTCTGCAAAGGGCTTCATCTGTCGACCCAAAAATGATATCGTGTACATAGATTTGAACCAACATCACATCTTCTCCAATCCTTTTTGTGAAGAGAGTCATGTCAATTTTGCCTCTTGAGTATCCACACTCCAGAAGATATGTTGACAAAGTCTCGTACCATGCTCTAGGTGCTTGGTGAAGACCATGGGGAGCTTTGTCAAGCTTGTAGTATTTCGTGGGAGAATGAGGATCTTCAAAACCTGGACGTTGACAAACATAAACTTCTTCTTTCACTTTCCCATACAAAAAGCATTCTGTACATCCATTTGAAACACCTTAAAGTTTTTGAATGAAGCATAGGCCAAGAAGATTCTGATGGCTTCTAACCGTGTAACAGGTGCAAAAACTTCCTCGTAGTCAATCCTTTCTTCCTGTCTAAACCCTTGAACCACTAATCTAGCCTTATTCTTGATAACCACACCATGATCATCCATCTTATTATGAAACACCCACTTGGTACCAATTGGATACTTTCCGTCTGGTAGGTCAACGAGTTCCCAGACTTTAAGTTTCCGAAATTGTCCCAATTCTTCCTGCATAGCTTGTACCCAACTTGAATCTTGAATAGCTTCTTCGATATCCTTTGGGACAGACTGCGAAAGAAAGGCTGCATACAGTCCTGTGTTGATGTTATGTGTTTAACCACGTGTTCGAACTCCATCTTCAATAGAACTGATGACATTTTCAATTGGGTGGTTTCGATTGGTCTTGTAACCTGCATTGGTGTGAGTTTCAACTTGTTGAGGCAGATTAGAGAAGTGTTCGTCGACGTGGATGATTGGAGTTTCGTCTTCTTTGGATGGTTCGTCTATAGCCTGCTGTGAAGAAGAATCATCATGTGTAGATGCATTCTCAGCAGATGTGTCACCATTTACTTTGACACCAGAATAGTAGGAGAGGCAGAGATAGGGGTGAAACTGGTTGTAAACGGAGTAAAACCAATGTCTGAGGCATCAAACAAAGGTTCCAACAGAGTGGATTCTGCAGGTTCGGAGACAGTGATGGGTTCATTGATGCTGAAAGTGTTGAATATAATATCCACGTCATAAAACCAATTGGGAGCGCTTCCAGTGTTAGTGGAGTTTCCTTCTTGAAAATCAACGTAGTATGATTCAATCACCATCTTGGTCCTTTTATAGTAGACTCGATATGCCTTTTGAGAAGATGAATATCCCATGAAGTAGCACACGTCACCGACTGCATGAAACCTGATGAGATTGTCTTCAGTGTTGAGAAGTGTGCATGAACATCCAAACGGTCTGAAGAAATCTATCAGAGGCTTTCTTTTGAAAAGTAGTTCATAGGCTGTCTTTTCATGAGGTTTGACGATAAGAAACACGATTCAAAACATAGCATGCTGTGTTGACCGCTTCAGCCTAGAAGATTATGGGAAGCTTAGAGTCGACAAGCATAGTTCTTGCAGCTTCGATGAGAGTTCTGTTTTTGCGTTCTGCTACTCCGTTTTGCTGAGGAGTCCTGGCAGCAGTGTATTGGAGGCGAATTCCCTTATCTTCATAGAAGGAGACAAACGTATTATTTTTAAATTCAGTTCCGTTGTCGCTTCTAATGGAGTTGACTTTCAGCTTGATCACGTTTTCAATCATGGGAATGAAGCTCTTCAGAATGGATGCCGTTTTGCTTTTGGCTTCAAGAAAGAATACCCATTAAAACCGTGAGAAATCATCTGTAATCACCAAACAATAAGATCTTTTAGCTAAACTTTTAACGCAAATTGGGCCAGAAAGATCCATGTGAAGTAATTGCAGAGGAGCAGATATCGTATTCACTGCTTTGGACTTATGAGGCTTTTTATGCTGCTTTCCTTGGGCACATGCGATGCACTTTTCTGAAAAAGGAAAATCTTTCATAGGTAAACCTCTTACTGGATTTAATTTAGAAAGTTTATTTAGGTTCTTAAAATTCACATGCCCAAAACGCCTGTGCCACAGCAGTGATTCCGATTAGATGCTTTTGACCTAAGACATGTCATTGACTCGTTTGATTTGGCATTCTTCAAATTTAGCACGTAGGTGTTATTTTGACGGGGAGCTCTAAGCATGATCATCTCTTTTGGGAAGGAGTAACCGGGTTTGAGGAATAAGCACTCCGTGTCATTGAACAACACCATGATTCCTTTGTCACGGACTTGTGAAACACTCATAAGATTGTAACACAATTCTGGAAGATAATTCACATTCTCCTAAGTGAGTGCTTCTGACACTACGTCACCCATTCCGGCGATTTTTCCTCCCTTTTCGTCTCCGGCAAAGGATATAAAGTCACCATCAATAACTCGAAAGTTGGTAAGCATATCCTTTAGCCCGGTCCTATGCCTGGGGCAACGGCTGTCTACGTGCCAGATATACTCCATGAGCATCCGAAGCCATTTCCGAATTTTATTCTGTTATAACAACAACAACAACAACAACAAAATGTGTACGATTAGCTAGTTTTTGGAACCCAGACTTGCTTTATATTCGTTCTATCATGATTTTTAGCAAGAGTGTTGTCTTTTCTTTTCCAAAAACAGATTGAATCAACTATGTATTTTACTGATTTCCAGTAAAACTTTTAATTAGATCTTGACTAGGTTTAGAAAATTTCTTGCTTTTACATGTTTTGTCGTATGTCCTAAATGACCACAACGAAAACATTGTTTTTGACTCGAAACTTTTCTTCCTGGGTGCTGAGTGTGAAGATGATGTATGTGATGAGAGTCTGGAGCATTTTGATGATGTGACGTGGCTTGAAACTTTAGCTTTCTTCAGTTTCTCTTCAGGATAATGTTTATCTTCAATGTCGACTTCACTGTGCTGACTGTTTGATGTGGAAATTGATTCTTGACTTTCATATGACCTTTCTTCATCACTTTCTGAAGTTGTTGTGCTTGAATCTTCAGTGAAATCTTTATCAGTCTCTGATGTACCTGCAACTGATGGAACAAATTCTAGAATTTCCTCTGTAAGGAATTTTCCAAAACTGTTTGTCTTTAGCTGTGACACAAATATAGGAGATTCAAGCATAACATTTTCATCATTGAGAGTAAAGTTTAGGTCATGACTCTCAACCTTGGTAAACCCTTGGTTGTGAGCCTTAAATATAGGCACATTGCCATTACAGTCATTCTGAATTGTGAAATTAGGCATACGGCCATTACAATCATCCATCCTAGATAAACTATTAAAGTTATCTCGAATAGAAATTTTGTTCGTCTTATCACAATTCCAGGCGAACTAGTTAACAGTTGAATAGCTGTCGCCTGAATAGCCTATTCCTATTTTCATCCTTCCACAATCATCTTCCCCATCGCACACATCTTCCTTACTATCGCACAAATCTGCATTACTTTCAGAAGGGTTAGTGTTGTTTTCGTATTTATAAAAAATATTTTGATCCAAAAGATCATTTTTATTGATTATGTCGTTCTTAGGGTGAGGAGATGGCATAGGAACATATTTTTTGCTGTGCGGAGGAGGAAATAATTTTCTTTCGTTTCCGAATTTATCTTTATATCCAATTCCATCCTTTATGAATGTCGGTCGTTAGCAGTTTACAATGTCAACCAGTGCTTTTTGGCTAATTTTCCATTTATCAATGATGATTTGTAACTTGTTGTTTTCGTTTTGAGATTTTTCTAGCTTTTTGGTCAAATCATTTATGATAAAGTCTTTTCTGAAAACAAATTCCTTTAGAGTCTGCATTTCAGCTATGGTTGAATTCAACTTTCGCTGATATGCAGCCTCATTTTCTTTTAGTTCTTGATTAATTTTCAAAACTTTTTCTTTTTCTTTAATTACATCACGGTTGAGTGATTTGTAGTGTGCCACGACGTTCAAACATGGTTTTGAGCACATATTTGCTTTAAATTCATATGTAATGCTGTTTACCAAATCCTTATCTTTGGCTTCTGATTTCATGGCAGCAGAGGGTGTTCCAACCGCTGCATTCTTGCTGGTACTGATGACTTCTTGAACATCAGGCTTCGACTCATTCATTTCAGCTTTCTGTTGTCTCTTCTCTGAGGTAGGAGAGGTGATGCTTTTCAAACCAGTGCCATCTTTTGGAATCTTGGAGTTTTGTTTTTCAACATCATTTGAGGCAGACATGGCCGAGACAATGGTAATGTTTGCCATGAGGGCCCTGTTTACTTCACCTTTTGCCTTAGCTATCTCCTCCGACCAATCATAATCTTCCACCACTAAAGCCTTATGATTATTTTCAGCAGCGTTATTGTTTCCTTCAATGGCAATCGACCTCCTTGTCTAGTTGATTTCGGGATTCTCGTTCTTCAGCAACGGACACTCTCTCTTGAAGTGGCCCAAGTCTTTGCAGTTATATCATCTAAGCTTAGATTTTTCAAATCCAGCTTTTCCAAGAGCCACATCTTTCCTGATTTATCTTGGAATTTCTTCAATCTTAGAGTGATCATTGCAATCTGCAATTTCAGATCCATCTCCTCCATGTCGTCTTGATCTACTTGATACATGTCTTCTGTTGTTAGGAATTCTCTCTTCAACTCTACTGACATAAGCGCCTCATAACTACTTAAGAAAGTATTAAAAATGGCTACATGTTCTGTGGAAATTTTAAGTGCTTGAGCGTCGCTGGCCACGTTGGTCTTCTCAGAAGATGACGAGGCCTTTATAGAATTTGCGGAAGCATTTGAATAAGATTCGATAGCACTTTGGGGATTTGATCCACATGAGGTGACAGGAGCAAGAAATGCCATATTCTTGGACACCGAGGTTGCAGCAGCTTGCTGAGACAACTTCTGAGAATATCCAGTTTGATTCATCTCTCGTTTTACGATATCCATTTCTAAGGCTTTTAAAGTGTTAATCAATTCTAATAGAGTAACTGGAGTTGTGCTGGTGAGGAAAGTTCTCTTAATCATCATGCATTGAAGACTCCATTCCTTTGGTAGAGAATATAGCAGCTTCTTGATTGATGCATAATTTGCAACTAGGTTTCCCACCTTCTTCATCTTGGTCAACACCCCCAGAAATCTGCTTATGTGGTCGGACAGGCTTTCGCCACGAATACTTCCAAACATATCATATTCTTTCTGCACCAGGTCTCGTTTGTTCTCTCTGAGTTCCTCATTGCCCTCATAATGATCGGTAGAGCCAACCACAGTTCATGTGCCGAGGTGTATTCTTCAAACAGATTGTTATCATCCTTTGATAGAGCCATAGTGAGAGCAGCGTGAGCCCTCCTGTCACGTTGAGTGAGTGTCCTATCTTCATCTGTGAATGTTGAAGGACCTTCATTGATAGTACGAATGTCGTCACGTATTATCTTGGGAACATGCAGGCCCACAGTGACTGACATCCATTGAGTATAATCGGTATACTGGAAAAAGGACTTGATCCTGTTTTTTCAGCTGCTGAAATCTTTAGAGCCTTTCAACTTTGGTGGCCTTGTAGCGGTTCCAGTTTCTAGTTCGGCTTGAGCAATTGGATTGAGTTGATTGAGAGACATGATGGATGAAAAATGATCAATTACGCTGAGATTTACTGGATCAGAGAACAATTACGCTCGCTAGAAGGTAATTACGCTAGATCAAAGATTAAATACGCTGCACTTGGAAACAAGTACACTGATGGGATCGGCGATTTTGTCCTGCAAAAAGCTAAATCTGCTGGATATTCGAAAACAAGCAAAGGTTTAGTTAATTTCACTGAACACCATGATAAAATCGCTGAGGATTAGTATCACTGATTTCGAAGTCGCCTTTGAGTAAATTCGCTAGACAATTTCACTGCCAATATGATAACTACGCTGATTTAAGACCAGCGTAGTTGTTAACTACGCTGAATTCAAGTTAAATACGCTAGATTCAAAATAAAAACGCCAACTTCAAATATATCTACGCTAGCTTCATCATTAAATATGCCTAGAAGGGTTTTAGTACGAACAAAAACCCTCCAATCACCCAAAAATGACTCAAAATTCATGTTTCTTTGCAGCTAAATGACCAAAACGTTTACAAAACTACTGATTAACAACTCCCCAAAGATTAACCACACCAGATCAAGCCATTTTAAACCCAAAAATTTGAAAAACCATGAAACTTTGAGAACTTTTGTAAAACCTTCAAAACTTGACAAATCTTAATAAAAACTCAAACAATCAAGAGCACAAAGGCTCTGATACCAAATTGTGAATCCCAAAACAGATTCGGATCACAGTGGTTGATTGTTTTCACCCAGACAACTATGGATTAGTTGTTTGAATGTGCAAATATTAAGAAAAACCAAGCAAAGAAGATGAAGAATCTTGTTTGGATCAAACAACCAGTGTGGTATATGAAATCCCAATAACATGTAATCAATAACAACACCTAGATCTTCGGATGACAGCATAATAGCAAATATCACAACACAAGAAGATCACCAAAATCTGTCTAAGAAATTTGGAAAAGCCATTCATTCATGAACATATTTATACAAACTGACTACCCAGCGTAATTAATAATTACGTTGGATAGTTAAATACGCTGCCAACATTTAAGTTTCATACAATTACACTTTTGACCCTTCAACATTGTCTAACTAATATAAACCAGCACGAACTATGGATAATCAAGTACCAACAGTCTCAAAATGTTCTAACAACGAGTCACGCTTCTTCGTACGAACCGGGTTGTTCGTACGAATACACTCTTTCGTGCGAACAATCCGTGCTTCGTGTGAACAAGATCCTTCATGCGGATGACTTGGTCTTTCGCACGAACAGTTTTGTTTTTCGTGCAGATGGGTTATTCGCAAGGATGTTTTTCGCAGAGAGGAATCTTTTTGCAAGGTTGGTTGGTGAAAATTTCCTTTTCTAACACAGACTTGTTTTCGAAAGTGGTCAGTTGTCTACACAATTTGGTAAAAAGACAAACATTCCATATCAGCTTTTCAGTCAAAATAGTCAAGTCAGAATGTCCAGAGATTTGGTCCACCCTAAAAGAATATTCTGGTGAGTTTTCCGGCAGTGTTTCTCTTGAAGATATGTCCAACAGAATTTTGATAGAAAATTTTAAGAAAAACCAGATCCTAACATGTCTCCATGTATTCTAACAAGGTTTTTATGAAAATTTTCTAGATACAACAAGTTTTAACTAAATTTTAAGTTGGTTATCTTTTAAAAACTTAAGTTTCCTGTTGATAGTTCAAGAACACTTCTAGAAACTAACACAACTAGCTCAAACACAACACTAAGCTTGGTTTCAAACAAGGAAGAGAGCCAAAGCTCTGATACCACTTGTAGGTCCACTTGGAGGATCAAGATTAACCTACTTCCCTATTTATATAACACACATACGAGTGCGGAATCCTTGTAAGTATGCAAACTAAAGCAAAGTAAGAAACAAAAGATAACCAAAGATTCAATATCTTGATTAACAGAAGAGAACTAGTACGAACACATAAACAATGTTCATACAGACTCAGGAAATACTCTCTGCATTCTTGTGGTTTAGTGTCTCTCTCAAGTGTCTAACTTTTTCACTTGCAAGCTTGACCAACTATTCACTGAGAAGTGCATGTCTGTTTATATAGTGTCCACACCTAGCAACAGTACAAAGAATGTTGCTGGTCGTACGAAACAACATATGTCACGAAGAACATTCTCCAAAAGATGGCTCGTACGAACATGAACTGGCTCGTACGAATATGGACTGGCTCGTACGAATCAAGCAAGATACTTGTTGAGATGAGCCACTTATACGACTGATATATGGCTCGTACGAGCAACATCTTGTCATACGAAGCATCTCTCACTTGTACTTGAAATTGTTCTTCGGAGAACGTGCCAACAGACATGACGTACACAAGACTCAACAGTATTCATACATGCAACTGTTTTACAATACAGACAAACTAATCGTCGTACTAAATCAAGATAGGAGGATATCTTGATTTGGTCGACACTACAAAACTATACAGACACATTAAATAAAGACCATACATTTACAGACGTAACTAAGAATAAGCGACATACTCAAAAGTGTATCAACAAGTATAAATGAAACAAACGACAAAGACAAAACGTATAAAATGGTCGACGCAAACATAACGGTCAAAAATGAACAAATCAACCATCACACTTTATAATTACTAGGACTTATAAAATTTAAACTTATATCTAGTAGTTTTTACAATAAATTTTTATAAGTTATAACAATTGCTAGTAAATATTTTAAAACTTGGATTAAACCCAACTAAACAAATTGTTTAGGCTAAGGCCATTTTCATAAAACTATATTGGGCTAAACCCATTTTCATAAAATATATGGACTAGCCCATTTATATAAATTAATTTGGGCTAGGCCCACTTGTATAAAAATCAAACTTGGGCTAAGCCCACTTTTATAAAATTAACTTTGGGCTAAGCCCACTTTTATAAAACTAAATTGCGCTAATCCATTTCTATAAACTATTTTTGGGCTAGGCCCACTCTTTCATTTTAACTTGGCTAGGTCCATTTTTTACAAACTAATTGGGCTTAACCCACTTTAAACAAAATTAGGTTGTGCTAGGCCCATATACATGAAATAAATTGGGCTAGGTCCACTCATATGAAACGAATTGGGCTAGGCCCACACATAGTAAGCAAATTGGGCTAGGCTCATACTTACAAAACCTATTGGGCTAGGCCCATATGTAAATAACTTTTAGATTGAATTTTTACAATTAAATTATGGGCTAGGCTCATTTACATGTAATCAATCTAGAATATATATATATGAAAGAAATATATATATATATATATATATATATGTGTATACCAACAAAGAAAAACACACAATTACAAGTTTGAAATTCAAGATAAAATACTTGTAAGAAAAACGAACGAAAGCCTAAGTGTCTAATACATTAGAACACTTATAGGTCGAGAAATGAACGAAGTATCGAAAATCAAATAGAGATTTGCACGGAACGCAAATCTGTGAGTTCATGTTTCCCCGTTTATTTAAACGTTTTTATGTTTTTTTAAACGTGCAGGGATGTATACATGTTACATTTAGTAAAGCTTGGTAATGAAAATATTTAGATCACATGTGGATAAGGCTCAAGTATTGGAATCATTAATGAATAACAAGTACCAAGGAACAAGGGGATAGATCTATTGGGTTTAGAAGAGCCCCACTCTATTATGGCAATAATAACAGATCGTATTAGAGTGCTTTTGTGTCTAAAACGAGTGTCTCAGACACAGTAAATCGTTAATAGTTGGTTGCCACCTAATGATCTTACAAGTTTCATTAAGCTATACTAAACGAATTTTTTATTTCAAATGTTTTGATGATTCATTTGATATAAAATTTATAACATGAATTCACCAGCTTTTTGTTGACTAGTTTCAAAAACTAACATGCATTAGAGGAAACTAGTGGACGAACCTTAGGGAAAAACATGTTCCTATGTTGTGAAGTCAAGATGTTATGTTTCATCCAGTTTTTTGTTATTGTGTTTGTAAAGTCATGTTTGAATTTTAAATAATGTTATTAAACTTGTGGTATGTTTCAAAACAAAAGGTTGTATGTAAAACTTGTGTTAAAAAAAGCGTATGGATGAACATTTTGTAACTTATTAAAAATTATCGTTTACTTGGATTGAATGCAACGATTGCCGCTCTAGCCACACCTCGCAGACGCTTCTGCTACATCGAAAATCAGGGTGTGACACAAACTTGGTGATGAAGCAAACTTTTTTTGACAGTTTTGGCCCCTGGACGTGTATTGTCGCGTTTTGTCATTTTTAACCCCTCTTAACATAATATTTAGGTTATATAAAGGCGTTAAGGCATGTGTAGCTTGGATTTTGTCCGCAAATTTCCTGGATGTCGGTTGGTTTGATTGTACCATTACACGTTTCGTAAACAAAGTATTAAAACTTTATCGAACACGAAAATCACCGAATTTGTGCGATGATTGACATTTTTGTATTCTTACCAATAAAATGCAAGATTTTATTGAATAAAAATGTTCGGATTGTGTAATGATTAAAAAATATACGATCTCGCAAATAAAACACAAGATTTTATTAAATATGAAAATGTTCTGGAATTGTTTAATGACTAAAAATGTACAAATGTCATAGTCTCCCCTACTTTATGATATTTCGTCCCGAAATTTAATTAGAGGAAGCTTTTGCGAAAAGATGTGGGTATTTTGCCTTCATTTGATCCTCTCGTTCCTAGGTAAACTCTAGGCCATGTTTGTACTCCCAACGAACATTAACAATCGGTATGTGTTTGTGTTTGAGTTTCTTGACTTCACGGTCCAATATTGTTACTGTTTTTTTCGACAAAGTGCATTGTGTTATCAATGCGAATTTCATCAAGAGGGATGTGGAGGTTTTCATAAACCAAGCACTTTTTCAAGTTAGACATGTGGAAAGTTGGATGAACATTCCCAAGCTTAGGTGGTAGCTCAAGTTTGTAGCTCACCTTTCCGATCTTCTCAACGATCTTAAATGATCCCATTGTCTTTTGTTTCAAGCTGAAGCTCGAGATGATGGGGTAGTCCGTTTTTCAACAAACCTTGGGTTACACAAGTGTGTTGGGCTTCAAAAATACGTGTTTGGATATCAGATCGAACTTGAACACAATGTATGTGACATCCCGGTTTTTCAGACATCTTAAACGCACTACTTCACGGTTATTCGTTCCTACGCTAAATTGATTCAGAGACTTAAATTGCACGCTCGAAATAATTACGATAACTTCGTGAACTTATCAAGTGAATTACGTGCTATGTGTATTAAACGTTTATAAGTTCGGTGAGTTATTATGCCATGTTTCGAATTCGTGATTTTTAGTTATAAAATATAGATATAGTAAATAGATAAATGAATCGAACCGAGCAGCGAAACGAGTCGACCTCACTTCCTTGCGACTCAAGTAGTTAACCGAAACTTGAGGACCAGGTTATAGACCCAAACCGACCCACCCAAACCCATGCGGCCGCGAGCACCCACCCAACCGCAAACCCTTCCCCTTTTTCTTGACCTCTTGCACTATATATGCACATACATGCATGTGTTATGTTTCAAAAACAAAAACACACACAAACCCTAATCAAGAAACAGCCGCCGGCAGCCCTTGCTACACTTCTCTCGGTCGCGACAGCAGCTTTCCCACTCTCCCTCTCGGTCGCAACTCTCTCCAATATCCGAATCGGCTCCCATCTAAGTCTCGGCTCATTGATCTTTATTGTTAAAGGTTAGGGTTTATCATTGTTTGCAAAATCATACTAGGATTTATAAACTCTTGATCATGCTTGAATGTAGTGTAGAATCAATGTTTAGTTCGATAAATTGTGCTAGTTTGCGATTATGATGATTAGTGGAATCAAGAATCATTAGGCTGCGTTTTGTGATAAAAACTATATGTTATGATTAGGGTTTGCATGGGTATGATGTATATGATGATATATGATTGGTAAAAATCTGTTCTTGATCGTGTATATTAAACGTATCGATTGTTTAAGCGTGTTATATTGCGATAAAATGCTGAAATCAGGATGCTGAATGGTGTTTACAGCCAACTTCAACTGGCTGTAACTTGGTTATTATTTATCGAAAAACGGATTTTCTGAAGCCTAAAACGTAGAGTTTTAAAAAACGCTTCTAATGGCGCTGGATTCATATTTTTCTGAAGTCGTTTGGTATTTTTAAGTGCCAAATTAAGTGCAGTAACTGAAGCTGTGAAAATGCTGAAAATTTGTTAGTTGTTTATTGAATCGGATCTAATAATCTGTAGAGAGTCAATCACGAAAATTGTACAGCAACTAGATATGGAAATTTTCGGGAAACTCCCACTGGAATTTTGTTAATTGGATGAACAGTGATTTTTAAATAAATTCTCCCGTGGACTGCAGTCAGAAAGCGACGAATCTGAATGCAGCCTAGTATATTAATATTTATGAATAATTGGTAAAGTGTTATGACTTGAAAAATTTATATACAATTCTAGTATAGTTGTCACCTTCTGCAAAATAATTGGAATTTTTGGAACGTTGGAACTATTTTATAAAAATCCTCGAAAACAGCCTAATTATGAGTATATAAGCTGAAACTTGATAACTTGCGAATTTATGTACCAAAGTGTTGCATCGATTGGATTGTGTTCATGATAAATTGTTTTGATCACTAGGTTGGTATGATGATACTTGCATGCATGATTGAGTGTTAGGATTTGTTATTGTGTGTACCGCATTGTGTGTTAATTATGTATAGGGTTTGTATCAGCGTGTTCACACACTAACTCTAAATCAATTAACTTGTTAGGACGCAATTAGCGTTCTCATCATTTGCTACATCTGTGTTACACTAACCGAGCTACTAAAGGTGAGTTCGCGGCCCCTAATTTTATCCGGTTTTAAACAACAGGGGGAGAAACATGTATACACTCTACAACTCTATCTCTTTACGTTATACGAAATTAACGTCATTAAACTATTCGGTAGCTAAGTTAATGTTAATGTACGTTATGGTCACTAAGCAGCTATATCACACAAGTCCTCGAAAATCTCTCGGATCGTTAGTATTGGGTATCATAGCGGGGAAATTATAAGTAGTACTACTGGCCCGACAAGCCCCACCCGAGCTAGTCGCGCTAGCCGACCGGGTATGGTCAACGGGTGAATAATTTGGCCTAACTTCGCCATGGTCAGTGATAGGCCTGGCAACACGGAGGCACAACAGTCAGCTTCGATCGCGAACACTTACGTGTTTAGGCTAGCTACCTACATGTTAACATTGAACTTAATTACGAATCAACAATATTATTCCGGGTTAGGGATAATGGAACCAACAACGTTATTATTCCGGGTTAGGAATAATGGAACATCATTATTATTCCGGGTAAGGAATAATGGAACCATCAGTATTATTCCGGGTAGGGATAACGGAAATAAATCGCTATCCCGGGTTAGGGATAACGGGGGAAACAAACTTATAACCGAACAAATGAACTTATGAAAACCTGTGAACTCACTCTTCTTTAATGTTGACACTTGTTTCTTTACATGTTTCTCAGGACGCTAGGAGCTCTAGGTGCACTCACTTGCATTGATCAAGACATCTTTTTATCTGGTCTCGTTTACGAACATTGTTTGAGTTTTTCTTTAGTTTTGGCGTTTGTGTTGGCGCCCGTTCCTTTACTTTACTTTAAATGCTTCCCCTCAACTTTAAAAACTAATGCTTCCGCTAAACATTGAAATCAAACTAAGACAATCTAAATTAACTATGAATGGTTAAACAAATGATTTTGGAAAACGTATTAACAAATCATATAGAGTCTTTCGACGTTACTAGTGTCTCAGATTCTCGTTTGTTCACACGCCTCGCGGTAAAACTCCGCAAGTGGAAATTGAGGGTGTGACAGATTGGTATAAGAGCCTCTAGCTATAGAGAACCAGGTTTGCATTAAAAGTAGACCTAAACTATGGCTGATTTCACGACACTAGACTTAGTTTGGCACTGAACTGTTATATCTTGTTATGTGTTATACCACAACTACGTTATGTAAAATATGAATGTATAATTGAAACGAATGCAACTCGTAACCCAACAGGCAATGTCATCATCATCATCATCCGACAAACTTTTGCAACCAAGGCGCCAGGGAAGGCACCTATGATGGAACCATCACCACCTCATGGCGTGGAGACACGCTCAGCTGCGAGAAAAAGGCTCGCTCTAGGGGAGGAGTCGTCCTCACACCGGACCATCGCTATGCCGGTCGAACCGGTTAACTCGTTAGAAGTAGGGAATGACCTACTTAGAGATATGATAAGAACGCAACAAGAACAACTAGAAAGAATGCATGAAACCATCCTAGCACAGGGATGGATGATACGACAATTAACAGGTAAGACTGGATCTCTCGAGGAAGAGCATCATGCGAGTAAGATAGCTCGTAACACTTTAGCAAGAGATCTTCGTGCTGAGCAGCTAAGGGCTGACTGGCTCGAGGACAGAGTTCTTGAGTCTAGCTGGAGAATTCAAGAACTAGAACAGAATCAGGCACTTGTACCAGTACCCGCACCAGCACCGGCCCCTCCAGTGCCGAGAGGGATTAGAGGAGGATCTAGAGGAGGATCCAGAGGAGGATCTGGAGGAAGACCCAGCTGTAGAAGCTGGAAACGCCACGGAGGATGATGGCAACGATAGCGATATGGGGGATGGAGACGTAGAAGACTGACACGTTTCGCTTATTCTATTTGCTTTCCTTCAGTCTATTTATTTTCCTACTTATGTTTAAACTTGAGATTTTATAGTAAACTGTTTGGTTGGCATTTTGTAAGATGTTGAAATTATATTTAATCGAATATTTCTTTTGACTGTTTAATTTATTTGGGTTGACATAATTTGAGGAATTATTTAAGTATTGAATAGGATAACTATATTGGATATATAGACTTATTGGTGTGTGTTTATGTTGTCTTGCGAAGATCTAAAATGGCAACTGGACGTCGCGGAAACCTCAACATGACACTCGAAGAATTAGCCGCAATGATCCAAGAACACGTGAATGCTGCTCTAGCAGGTGTTCAAAACCAACCAGCAGGTAACCATTATTAAATTTTCATGGGAAAATCTAATAGTTGGGCTAGTAGAATTTCTCGCTGACTACCTGTCCTCTGTCAGCAGGAGGGGGTCTTAACCCCTACAAGATGTTTCTTGATGCGAAGCCGAGCAAATTCACGGGGGCAGAAGGACCCATAGGACTGGTCCACTGGATCGAAAAGTCCGAATCAGTGTTCGAAATGTGCAATTGTCTGGAGGCCAACAAAGTCAAGTATGCTGCCTCAACATTGGAGGATGGGGCCCTAACTTCGTGGAATGCAGAAGTCCAAACGCGTGGACTTATTGCTGCAAATGCAATGGCCTGGGCCGAGTTTAAGGCCCTAATCAAAGAGGAGTACTGTCCACGAGATAGGGTTCAGCAGTTGGAGCAAGCCTTATGGAACCACAAGATGGTGGGATCTGAAATCGAAGCATACACAGCGAAACATCACGACCTAGTATTTCTATGTCCCGATCTGGCTAACACCGTTGAGAAACGACTCGAGTTTTACCTTGGGGGTCTGGTCCCCGAGATCCAGGGTATGGTAATGGCTAGCAACCCTGTGACTGAGCATCAAGCAATCAGGTTGGCGCACAAACTCACCGACAAGGCGGTGGAACAGAAGAAGTTGCCATCTCGGGGTACGACTGAAGTTGCCCCTGATAATAAAAGAAAGTTTGAAGACTCGTCTGCTCGACAGTCTTCGTCAGCCCAGTCACAGCAAGGGAACCAGAAACGGTTCAATAATTTCAACAGTCACCGGGGTCACAATAATCAGCCCGCCAACAACAACCAGAACACAAGCGGCTATGTAGGTCGAAAGCCGCAGTGTAATCGCTGTAACCTTCATCATCACGGCCCTTGTGCCGGAAATCGCTGCCAACGATGTGGCAAGGTGGGACATGCGGCAAAGGATTGTCGCGGGGAAATCATGTCACGACAAAAATCAAAATCAACACCAGGGTCAGCAGCAGGGTGTTAACGGGGATGTTATCAGTGTGGTAGCACTGCCCACTTCAAACGAGACTGCCCACAGCTTCGTAACAACAACAACAATGGTGGGAACAACAACAACCACAACCACAATAACCACAACAACAACAATAACAACAACAACAATGGAAATGGTGGCACAGGAGGTGCCAAAGGGCGTGCATTTACGCTGGGCCGCGAAGAGGCCAGAAACGACTCGAACATGGTCACCGGTAAGTTTCCCCTTAATGAACACTTTGCTACTGTGCTTTTTGATACGGGTGCGGATAGGAGTTTTATATCTGAGTCTTTTAGGAAGAACCTAAATCTCACGCCCAAACCCCTAGAGGCCCCTTACGTCATAGAACTAGCCGATGGTAAGTCTGTAGATGTGACCCATTTAGTATCCGGCTGTCAACTCAAACTCGCGGGTCACACCTTTACCATTGATCTGATGACAACTACCCTGGGTAGTTTTGACGTGGTAGTCGGAATGGACTGGCTATCCGACGTCCGAGCTGAAGTTCTCTGTTTCGAGAAATCTATCCGTATTCCGCTCTCTAACGACGAAATTTTGATGGTGCAAGGCGAGAAGGCAGGCGCCGTCACAAACATCATCTCTTACATGCAAGCACAGAAGTATCTTCGGAGGAAGAACTCCTTTGCTTTGCTCGCATTGGTTACCGAACAACCTAAGGACGAGAAACGTATAGAAGACATCCCCGTCGTTCGTGATTTTTCCGATGTATTTCCAGAGGAGTCACCTGGTCTTCCACCACATCGACAAGTGGAGTTTGAAATTGAATTGGCGAACCATGCAACTCCTATCGCCAAGGCCCCATACCGCCTAGCTCCAGCCGAGCTGCAAGAGCTGTCTACCCAACTTCAGGAACTGTTAGAAAAAGGATTTATCCGACCTAGCACTTCGCCATGGGGAGCTCCAGTCCTTTTTGTCAAGAAGAAGGACGGGACCTTTCGCATGTGCATCGACTACAGGGAACTCAATAAGGTTACTGTCAAGAACCGGTACCCGTTACCTCGCATCGACGATCTCTTCGACCAACTTCAAGGGTCAAGCTACTACTCCAAGATTGATCTACAGTCCGGTTATCACCAGTTACGCGTCAGGGAGGAGGATATCGCTAAGACGGCATTTCGTACTCGGTATGGCCATTATGAGTTCTTGGTCATGCCCTTCGGTCTCACCAACGCACCCGCGGTGTTCATGGACCTCATGAACCGTGTGTGTAAACCATATCTCGACAAATTTGTCATTGTGTTCATCGATGACATACTCATCTACTCTGAAGGTGAAGCAGAACATGCTGAACATCTACGATTACTGCTGGAATTACTTCAACAGGAGAAACTATATGCCAAGCTTTCAAAGTTCTGGATTCGGAAGTTCAGTTCCTCGGGCATATCGTGAATGAAAAGGGGATCCATGTCGACCCCGCCAAGATTGAAGCTATCAAAAACTGGGAAGCACCCAGGACACCGACGGAGATCCGCCAATTTTTGGGTTTGGCTGGTTACTACAGACGTTTCATCGAGGGATTTTCAAAGATCGCGCAACCGCTTACCACCCTCACCCAGAAAGGTACCAAGTATGCTTGGGGTGACAAGCAGGAAGCGGCATTTCAATTGCTGAAGCAGAAGCTTTGCAGTGCACCCATTCTGTCCTTGCCGGAAGGGATAGATGATTTTGTAGTATATTATGATGCTTCCATTCAGGGATTGGGATGCGTACTCATGCAACGTGATAAGGTCATCGCGTATGCGTCCCGACAATTGAAGGTTCACGAGAAAACTACACAACACACGACCTGGAATTGGGAGCAGTGGTGTTTTCGCTTAAAATTTGGAGACACTACCTATATGGAACAAAGTACACAATCTATACAGATCATAAGAGCCTCCAACACATCTTTGACCAGAAGGAGTTGAACATGCGACAGCGTCGCTGGGTCGAACTCTTGAACGATTATGAATGTGCCATTCGGTATCACCCGGGTAAAGCTAACGTGGTAGCAGATGCCCTCAGTAGGAAGGAACACTTGAAACCTCGTCGAGTACGAGCACAACAGTTCACCATCCATTCGGGATTACCCGAACAGATACGCGACGCGCAGTTAGAAGCAGTTAACGAAGAAAACATCAAGGCCGAATCGGTGGGAAAAATGGAACGCGATTGGGAAGTAAAACCCAATGGAGCCCGGTATTTCATGAATCGTATATGGGTACCTCTCTACGGAGACCTTAGAAAGCTAGTCATGGACGAAGCTCACAAATCCCGATACTCTGTCCATCCTGGTTCGGATAAGATGTATCAAGACCTTAATGCTGCGTACTAGTGGCCAACATGAGAGCGAATATAGCCACCTACGTGAGCAAGTGTTTGACTTGTGCGAAAGTCAAGGTAGAGTATCAGAAGCCATCAGGGCTACTCCAACAACCTGAGATCCCGATGTGGAAATGGGATCAGATCTCGATGGACTTCATCACTAAACTCCCGCGAACTTTGGGTGGTTGCGATACCATCTGGGTAATTGTGGATAGTTTAACTAAGTCCGCACACTTTTTAGCGATTAAAGAAACAGATAAGATGGATAAGTTGACTCGCATCTACATTAAGGAAGTAGTTTCTCGGCACGGAGTGCCAACGTCCATCATCTCAGAGAGAGATGCTCGTTTCACGTCCAACTTTTGGCAGTCACTTCAGAAAGCGTTGGGTACACGCTTGGATATGAGCACAGCTTATCACCCTCAGACTGATGGTCAAAGCGAAAGGACCATACAAACCTTGGAAGACATGCTTAGAGCATGCGTGGTAGACTTCGGGAATAGTTGGGAAATCCACCTGCCTTTAGTGGAATTCTCGTATAACAATTACCATACGAGTATATCGGCAGCACCGTTTGAGGCATAATACGGTCGTAAATGTAGATCACCGGTCTGTTGGGCAGAAGTCGGTGACAGTCAACTCACAGGCCCTGAGTTGATACTTGAGGCTACTGAAAAGATTGTACAAATCAGAAACCGCATGGCGGCGGCACGAGATCGACAGAAAAGCTACGCTGATCAACGACGCAAACCGCTCGAATTTCAAGTAGGCGACCGCGTCCTACTGAAGGTGTCACCCTGGAAGGGTGTAATCCGTTTTGGGAAACGAGGCAAACTAAACCCACGGTACGTAGGCCCGTTTGTGATCTGGAAACGTATCAGACCCGTAGCTATCAATTAGACCTTCCTGCCGAACTCAGTGGAGTTCACAACGTTTTTCACGTGTTAAATCTGAAGAAGTGTTTATCAGATGAAAACCTAGTCATTCCATTGGATGAGATTCAAGTGGATGAACAATTGCACTTTGTGGAACAACCTATCGAGATCATGGATCGTGAGATCAAGACTCGAAGGCATAGCAAGATTCCGATTGTCAAGGTTCGTTGGGACTCTAAGCGTGGACCGGAGTTCACGTGGTAAAAGAGGACCAAATGAAAAGCAAATACCCACACCTCTTTGCAGCTGAGCAACAAGTTAACGATACCACCAACTAAATTTTCGGGACGAAAATTCTTTCAACATGGGGATGATGTGACAACCTGGGAATTTCTGGTAATTTCTTGTACCTTTGTTAACGAACTTAATCTTTGTGTGTGGCACTCTAAACCTGTACGTTGCATTCTAAACCGCGTTTACTCAATTTTCGGGACGAAAATTCTTTCAACATGGGGATAATGTGACATCCCGGTTTTTCAGACATCTTAAACGCACTACTTCACGGTTATTCGTTCCTACGCTAAATTGATTCGGAGACTTAAATTGCACGCTCGAAATAATTACGATAACTTCGTGAACTTATCAAGTGAATTACGTGCTATGTGTATTAAACGTTTATAAGTTCGGTGAGTTATTATGCCATGTTTCGAATTCGTGATTTTTAGTTATAAAATATAGATATAGTAAATAGATAAATGAATCGAACCGAGCCGCGAAAAGAGTCGACCTCACTTCCTTGCGACTCAAGTAGTTAGCCGAAACATGAGGACCAAGTTATAGACCCAAACCGACCCACCCAAACCCTTGCGGCCGCGAGCACCCACCCAACCGCAAACCCTTCCCCTTTTTCTTGACCTCTTGCACTATATATACACATACATGCATGTGTTATGTTTCAAAAACAAAAACACACACAAACCCTAATCAAGAAACAGCGACGGCAGCCCTTGCTACACTTCTCTCGGTCGCGACAGCAGCTTTCCCACTCTCCCTCTCGGTCGCAACTCTCTCTAATATCCGAATCGGCTCCCATCTAAGTCTCGGCTCATTGATCTTTATTGTTAAAGGTTAGGGTTTATCATTGTTTGCAAAATCATACTAGGATTTATAAACTCTTGATCATGCTTGAATGTAGTGTAGAATCAATGTTTAGTTCGATAAATTGTGCTAGTTTGCGATTATGATGATTAGTGGAATCAAGAATCATTAGGCTGCGTTTTGTGATAAAAACTATATGTTATGAGTAGGGTTTGCATGGGTATGATGTATATGATGATATATGATTGGTAAAAATCTGTTCTTGATCGTGTATATTAAACGTATCGATTTTTTAAGCGTGTTGTATTGCGATAAAATGCTGAAATCAGGATGCTGAATGGTGTTTACAGCCAACTTCAACTGGCTGTAACTTGGTTATTATTTATCGAAAAACGGATTTTCTGAACCCTAAAACGTAGAGTTTTGAAAAACGCTTCTAATGGCGCTGGATTCATATTTTTCTGAAGTCGTTTGGTATTTTTAAGGGGCAAATTAAGTGCAGTAACTGAAGCTGTGAAAATGCTGAAAATTTGTTAGTTGTTTATTGAATCGGATCTAATAATCTGTAGAGAGTCGATTCACGAAAATTGTACAGCAACTAGATATGGAAATTTCCGGGAAACTCCCACTGGAATTTTGTTAATTGGACGAACGGTGATTTTTAAATAAATTCTCCCGTGGACTGTAGTCAGAAAGCGACGAATCTGACTGCAGCCTAGTATATTAATATTTATGAATAATTGGTAAAGTGTTAGGACTTGAAAAATTTATATAAAATTCTACAGTATAGTTGTCACCTTCTGCATGGATTGGATTGTGTTCATGATAAATTGTTTTGATCACTAGGTTGGTATGATGATACTTGCATGCATGATTGAGTGTTAGGATTTGTTATTATGTGTACCGCATTGTGTGTTAATTATGTATAGGGTTTGTATCAGTGTGTTCACACACTAACTCTAAATCAATTGACTTGTTAGGACGCAATTAGCGGTCCCATCATTTGCTACATCTGTGTTACACTAACCGAGCTACCAAAGTTGAGTTCACGGCCCCTAATTTTATCCGGTTTTAAACAACAGGGGGAGAAACATGTATACACTCTACAACTCTATCTTTTTACGTTATACGAAATTAACGTCATTAAACTATTCGGTAACTAAGTTAATGTTAATGTACGTTATGGTCACTAAGCAGCTATATCACACAAGTCCTCGAAAATCTCTCGGATCGTTAGTATTGTGTATGATAGCGGGGAAATTATAAGTAGTACTACTGGGCCCGACAAGCCCCACCCGAGCTAGTCGCGCTAGCCGACCGGGTATTGTCAACGGGTGAATAATTTGGCCTAACTTCGCCATGGTCAGTGATAGGCCTGGCAACACGGAGGCACAACAGTCAGCTTCGATCGCGAACACTTACGTGTTTAGGCTAGCTACCTACATGTTAACATTGAACTTAATTACGAATCAACAATATTATTCCGGGTTAGGGATAATGGAGCCAACAACGTTATTATTCCCGGTTAGGAATAATGGAACATCATTATTATTCCGGGTAAGGAATAATGGAACCATCAGTATTATTCCGGGTTGGGAATAATGGAACTAAATCGTTATCCCGGGTTAGGGATAACGGGGGAAACAAACTTATAACCGAACAAATGAACTAATGAAAACCTGTGAACTCACTCTTCTTTAATGTTGACACTTTTTCTTTACATGTTTCTCAGGACGCTAGGAGCCCTAGGTGCACTCACTTGCATTGATCAAGACATCTTTTTATCGAGTCTCATTTACGAACATTGTTTGAGTTTTTCTTTAGTTTTGGCGTTTGTGTTGGCGCCCGTTCCTTTACTTTACTTTAAATGCTTCCGCTCAACTTTAAAAACTAATGCTTCCGCTAAACATTGAAATCAAACTAAGACAATCTAAAATTAACTATGAATGGTTAAACAAATAATTTTGGAAAACGTATTAACAAATCATATAGAGTCGTTCGACGCTACTAGTGTCTCAGATTCTGGTTTGTTCACACGCCTCGCGGTAAAACTCCGCAAGTGGAAATTGAGGGTGTGACAATGTAGCTTGACAGGTTCTTTACGACTAAGAGCATCAGCTACGACATTCGCCTTACAAGGATGGTAGCGAATCTCGCAGTCATAGTCGTTTAGAAGTTCAACCTAACTTCGTTGTCTCATGTTCAGTTCTTTCTGATTAAGAATATGTTGGAGACTTTTGTGGTTAGTGAAAACCACACATTTTGTACCATAGAGGTAATGTTCCAAATTTTGAGAGTGAAAACAACGGCACCTAACTCAAGATCAAGAGTTGTGTAGTTCTTTTCGTGGATTTTCAATTGTCTTGATGCATAGGCTATGACTTTCTCTCTTTGCATGAGAAACAACCATTGGGTAAGGATAAAATAGGAGCATCACAAAGCTTTTGTTTCAAGGTCTGAAAAGCTTCTTCTTGTTTGGGTCCCCACTCAAAAGGTTTATTCTTTTGAGTCAAAGTGGAGAGGAGAACCACAATCTTGGAGAAGTTTGCGATAAAGCGGCGCTAATAGCCAACTAGACCGAGAAATGAACGAACTTCGGTAGGAGTAGTAGGTGTACTCCAATCCCTAATCACACTGATTTTGGCGGGATCTACATGAATACCTTGTTCATTGACAATGTGTCCCATAAATTTAACTTCCTTCAGCCAAAATTCACACTTGGAGAATTTGGCATAAAGTTGTTCTTACTTTAGGAGTTCCATCGTTAGACGAAGATGACGTTTGTGATCGGCTCGAGATTTCAAATAAATCAAAATGTCATCGATGAAAACAATGATGAGCTTGTCTAAATAAGGTTTACAAACCCTATTAATTAAATCCATGAAGACAGCATGAGCATTTGCCAAACCAAAGGGCATGACTGTGAACTCGTAATGGCCGTATCAAGTGCGAAAAGTAGTTTTGGGAATATCTTCATCGAGTACACGAGGCTGATGATACCCAGAATGTTGATTAACCTTGGAGAAACATGTAGCACCTTGTAGTTGATAAAAAAGATCATCAATACGAGGTAGGGATATCGATTATTAATCGTGAGTTTGTTGAGCTCAGGATAATGGATTCACCTACGAAAGGATCCATCCTTCTTTTTCACGAATAGGACAAGAACGCCCCAAGGTAAAAAGCTTGGACGAATAAATCCTTTGTTTGAAAGTTCTTGGAGTTGTTTTGACAACTCTTGCATTTCAGACGGTGCAAGATGGTAAGGGTATTTGGCAATTGGGTTGGCACCAGGTACAAGGTCTATACAAAACTCGACTTGACGTGCTGGGGTAAACCAGGTAGTTCTTCAGGAAATACCATAGGAAAATCTCAAAAAACGGGGATGTCTTGAATACTCTTACCCTTCAAAGCCATGAATCTTCATCACAAAACCTATGTTACTCACCGGCATTTTTATGCTGACGTTTTATTTTCACATATGTTTCAGGATCTAATGTTTGACTTTGAGCATGCTTCACATAAGGCGGACTTGGGCCTTAGTGACTTTAAAATTTGCAAGACAATTGTTATGCTTTTGATTTCATTCTCCCAAGACAATATAAACAATTAAATTCAATAATACAAAACTTTATGTACCATGTGTTGTGAAACAATAGTTCTATGACATGACTCCCCGATGTTTCCGCTGCGGTTTATTGTCTTACGTGGTCGGGGTGTTACATTGTTGGTGCATAATGTCTATTGCCTACATCTAGGATATGTCAGTTATGTATATAGGGCTTAGCATGTCAATATTTGTATGTTTAAATATGATTTATATGATTGTAAAATGGCTCGTACGAGTGAGCTAAGTAGCTCGTACGACTGACACCTTGTCACTCGTACTAGGCACCACTCGTACGAGTCAAACACACCTCTCTATTGTGCGAGTCATGTTGACCTATAAATAGTGGAGCTTGAGTGTTGCTTGGACATCTGTTGGTGTGAGACTACGGTGAAGCCCTGTTACACTGTTTACTCATTCTGTAACTGTTCACATTTATCAATACAAATCAAGGTGTTTAAGCAGTATATCTTTCTTGTTTGTTTGTCCAACTCGCTAACAATTAATTCTGCCTTTGTTAGCTGAGTCAGATCGGTCCGGTGGTCAAAAGAGGAGAGCCGATCCCTTCTCACAAGTGGTATCAGAGCCTTGAGGCCTGATTTGAGGACAAACATCAAGTTTCTGCAGACTACCAACAATTTCAGCAATTGTAGATCCAGAATCAACCATTGAAGTTTTCTACATCTATTCTTTTCTCACACAGATCTCAGATTTAGACGAATTCATGGACAAATTGGACCAGGATTTTAGTATTACACATTAAAATTAACTCTAACAAATCCTTGAAAATTTCAGATCTAAAATCAAACTAAATCATGTTGAAAATTGTAAAAATCATCCGTTTGGTGACCTGATCTGACTCGTACGAACGGCCATTCGTCGAATTAGACACTCGTATGAACAAGTTAACAAGTTTTTCCTAAAATCTACAAATCACAAAACTGTCATTCGTACGAGGAAGTGATTCGCACGAAGAAGTCACTCGCACGAGTAATCTTTTCATTCGCATAAGCATCTCGCTCGCACAAATATGTGATTCGCACGAGTATCTTACTCGCACGAACCATCTGAGTCGCACGAGCAACTGGTCATTCGAACGAAGAACATTTTAAGAAATTTTTCTTAAATTTCGTATCTGTTGTCATTCTAATCAGTGTTTTCGAATGTGTATTTCTCAAATTTTGTAGAAAAAAATGGAAGAAGAATTCTACAATGCATTTGCTGCTTCAGCAGTTACAACCACCGTAGCTCAGAAGATTAATCTTGAAAACAAAATGGGCACAATGACAAAGCCCTCCAAAGCTTATGAACCTTGAAGACTATGATAGCTGGAGTGAAAGATTTATGAACTGGGTTCAACCGAATCATTTCACCTGCTGGTTTGCCATTGAATTGAAATATCCAGCTCCGATTGTAGAGAATGGTCTTGAGAAAACGTTAGCTCAACTTCGGAATTCGAAAGAGAAAAGTTCATTAACGAGAAGAAGATGATGAACATCTTGCAGCAAGCCATCAAGGAAGTTATCTTGGCGCTCCTACAGCATGACGATGATGCTCAATCCTTATGGAATGCTTTACGGTTAATAGCGCGCAACTTCGGAAGGGAAATAGAGTGTTACTAAGAAAAGAATTCGATATCTTTACTCTAATCAAGGGAGATATGGTGAAACAATTGATTGAACGATACTGTTACTTGGTGGTCTAAATAAGCGCATGGGAATTGTGAAAACCAATGAAGAATTGGTCGATAAGCTGGTAGACTCTCTACCTCAAGGAGAATGGTCTACTTACTTGACTATTCAAAAGAATGGCACGAGTATGGTAATTTCTCATTACCAAGATTTATTGAAAGGTTGGAAGGGCACGAGCTAGAGATGCAGAAAATGGCCAAAAGCAAAGGCGCCCAGATACAACAAGATGTAAATCTATATTATAAGGGTAGTCCTGTCACGCACATACAGAGTCCAAAAATTCAAACTTCCTTCAGCGCCTTCAACACACCAAGTCCATAATCAAGTCAAACTAGTGGGATTTCAATCTTTTGCTTCTGTCAACCCAAATACGCCTCTAGGCCCACAATCATCCCAATAGTTCAAGCAATTCACTGAACAATCAGAACAATCAATCTAATTCCAATCCAAGCGTTCTACAATGCAGTATTGCTGTTAATCTCCAAAATGCTCAAGACTTCAACGAGAACACCGCAAAGCAACACATGTCATTACTTACCTTGGTACTTGAATCGTATGAAAGTTTAGTAGCAGCAAGAATTGGGAATCCAGTGATGATGAAAGAGGATTACAATCAGATTGATCCTGTCGAAATGGAATTGATTGACATTAAATTGTGTTTGGCTTCTATCGTTAGAAGAGCTCAACGTTTCATGGAGATTACTGGAAAAAATAATCTAGGAGGACTTGATGGGAAACGTTGCTTCGATAAGTCCAAGGTTACATGCTTCAAATGTCGAGAGAAGGGGAATTTCAAACGAGAATGTCCAAATAGAGAGGTCAAGGGCAATCAGGACCTTTTTGCTAATGATTATTACAAGAAAGACATTTATCATCGACCTCAACCCATAACAAGAATGGCGCAAGTTGAAGATGGACCGTTAAACTCCAAAGACAAAGCTCTTGTTGTCACTCAAGAGGACGAAGGTTTCAACTGGAACAAGTACATTAGGAAGAACGAAAGTTTGGCATTGGTAGCATAAATCATTGAAGAACCTGAAGAATATGTAGAGGCATCTTTTAACGAAGCTCCTGAAGAATATTACAACACATTATCAGAATAAGAGGAATTTTTAAGTAGTGCATTTAACCATCTCTTGCCTAATGAAATTCTTAAAATTTTGCAGGTTATTTTGATTCCTGCCATTGATCGTCTTGTGAAAAAGAGAAGAAGCCTGAAGAAGAAGAGAGAGGATTGAAGTGACGTTGGAAAATCTGACTGACGAGACATCAAAGCATTTATGGCAAATGTGAATGAGGTAAATGTGTCTATAAATGAGTCGGTGAAAGAAACACCTTGTATGAAGTGCAAAGAGCCATGCAGTGAGTGTGCTGAAAAGGAAACACGATACAAAGAGCTGAAATGTCATACAGATAATTTGTCATGTGATTATTCTGCAACAAAAGAAGCTTATGACAAATTAATCAAAACAATTAAACAATTTGAAAAGGTGATCAGAGAAAATGACATAACACTTTTAATGCTCAAGGCAACTGTAATGGACAAACAAATGGCCATTAATATTTATTTAAATACAATTGCCGAGTTAAAAAGTGAACTTGAAAAAATGAAAATTGAAACAGAACGGGTTAACAAGTTGTTAATCAGTTATTCTACAAGTTCATACATCATTAATCACATTCTTCCAAAAATTGAAAACAAGGAAGATAATCAAATTGATGAAAAAAAAGGTGCAAGTTATGCAAGTAAAAAACCATCAGGGGTGGAAAAGGCACTCAATTTAAAATTGAAAACTGAAAAGACAAACGAGATGCACATTTAATTTAAATCAAAATGTGTCAACAAACCTACCATCAGAGGAACAAAGATTATCTTTAAAACAGGAGAGTTGGGTTGGTTTTCAAAAGCAAAGAACGTATAACAACTCTCAAAAGCTAAATTTGCAAAGAAAATCAATTTTGTGTATGGGACAACTACCAAAAAAGAAAAAGAGGTCATTGGTAAACAATCCAATGATGAATTCAAGAAGGAAAAAGAGAGTAGAAAACGAGATTTTGATTCCTTTGTTAGAAAGATAGCAGGACTTGCTACAAGTGTAACAATGTTGGGTATATTGCATGACAATGTCGCAAAGAAATCCAAAACTTGTTTCCAACTCCAACAGATCTACCAAAGATGTGAAACAAAAAGCACCCATGTTTATACCAAAACAAATTCTGAAAAGAAACAATGAATCCCATAAAAATGTAAAATCAATGATTCAACTTAATTCTAAATTTCAAATTGGTGAAACTTCCACCAAGAATAATCAAAAGGATTCTAAGTTTTATTCTAAAAGGGCAATTTTGAAAAAAAAACTTGGGTTGCAAAAGTCAAATCATCTTTAGTAGAACTAAAACCACCTGTTCCAGCTAAAACAGAGGTCAATGTCAAGATCAAAGTTGGTCCAAATTTGATATTCCAAACCCACCCAAGACCAAGTAGGCTTGGGTTTCTTTGTTTAAATTGTTTCTTCCTCATGTGTGAAGGGGCTCCCAAGGTCGATCATGTCAAAATGGATTATGGATAGTGGAGCTTCCCGACACATGACTGGGATGCTTGCATTGTTGCACAACGTCAAAGCTATCCAGGGAGGTTACGTTGGTTTTGCTGGAACTTAGGGTGGAAAAATTGTGGGAGAAGGTATTCTTACGAATGGAGTGGTTTCCTTTGACAACGTGAACTACATTGAAGAGTTGGAGAACAATCTACTGAGCATTTCGCAAATCTGTGACAAAAAGTTCACAACAAACTTCAATGACAAATAATCCTTAATTCTTAAGCCGGGATTTAGAATTTCTGAGGAGTGGATCCTCATGCGCGCTCCACGAGAGAACGATCTTCATGTCCTAGACATGAGCGTCACATCCACTACGTCAAAGAAGGTTCAATGTTTCGTTTCTAAAGTGACTGAGAAGGAGTCAATTTTATGGCATCGGAAGATGGGGCACATACACCTGTGAAAGATGAATTATTTGGTGCACAACGAACTAGTAGAGGGTGTTAATCTGAAGAATTTTCATTTATCTGATGATTGTCTGAACTATAAGAAGGGGAAACAACATAAGAAATCACACCCAAGAATGTTGCTTAACTCTATTAAGCTACCACTAGAAAGGCTTCATATGGATCTCTTTGGGCCAGTTTACGTGAAAAGCATTTCTGGAGATCTATATCGCCTGGTCGTGACAGATGATTTTTCAAGATTCTCATGTGTTTTCTTTCTGGAGAGTAAGGATGAAACGTTTGAAAGTCTTATGACTCTCTTTAGGAAGCTTGAGAACCTGTATCACTTGCCTATCAAGAGAATCCGTGGTGACAATGGTACAGTTCAACAACAAGAGGATTGTGGACGGGGATCGAGCTCCCGAAATGAGCAATCGACATGATCTCGCTCAACTAGAAGAGGCGGAATTCATTGCTAGAAAGGTAGACATGACAAACAAGATAGAACTTACTGTTTAACTGCTTCTGATCTATTAAAGACGTTCAAGTTACTGACGTAAGTCAACAAACTGACAAAGCTTCACCGTATGAATGACAAATTCATTCCTAGCTCTAACACAACACTTCCCTATTTATAGGTCGACATGACTCGTACTAAAGTGCGTGCACTAACAAACAAACAACTATGATTCGTACGAAATGGTATTTCGTACGAGTGACTGATTTCGTTGAAACACACATCTGTTTCATGCGAATCACAGTGTAAAACATATAAATGTTACATTTTCTCATTTAAACATTAACTTGTAAACTTTATAAACATTACGGATATATCCTAGACGTAGGTAATAGACATTATGCACCAACAAACTCCCCTTGGATGTTACCGTGGTCTGGATAATCTTCAAAACTTCACTTTGATTTGACTTTAACACCCAAAAAATCTCTTTAACGGCTTTCGACGTTCCTCAGAAGCAATATGCGTTTGATCGGTCAGAGGACGTCGCTTCAAAAACTGAAAGCTCCTTAACGATGCTACTCTTGAACGTTCAGCGATCCGAGCTTCTTTTTCTTCAGTTTTCTTCGATTCCTTCTTCTCAATCTTTCTCCAGGTTGTCTTCCAATTCAATCCCGAATGAATATCATTTGCGAAGCAGACATTTACGACCTTTGAAATTGAAGTGCTTGCTCGTGATCCTTTTCTTCAAAATTGATCTTGCTATAAAATAAACATTCAATATCTTTCTTCGAACAATTTACTAGCCGCATGGGGTCTAGTACTCGAATGCCTCGCCACAACCCAAATATTCTTTTGTGTGCTATGACGGATTCGGTTAATTCCTCAGTTATCTTCCACGAATCTTCATCTGGGTGAACACAAATAACAGCCTCTCCTGTATTAGAATCGTAATGCCACCACTTGAAGATCGTATAGAAATCTTGCTCCATTTGATCATCGGCATGTTTTTCAACACCCGTGATTTCTTCACAATCAATGTAATAACTTTCTCCTTTGTCATTGGATCTTTTTTAACAATACGACGTGGATAATGCGGTTTCCAGTGAACAAAACCATGCCTAGCTTCGACCTTGATTAATCTCCACAGTTTCTGATCATGGAAATTCATCTTTAGGTTTATCATCTTTGTTTGCACAAGTTCCTTAATGTCCCAATATGGCAGAGTTTTTATGTCACTTAGATATCGGAAGTATTGAATCCCAAATTCTCTCTTAATAGCGTAAATACTCAGCTCGTCATTCCAACCCCAACTCAAAATATCTCCCAAAGAAATATCAGCATTCTAGTAAAAAATGTTAGGGGTCTCTAAAACTTTCGCTCAGCTGGACTCTCCCTAAACCATTTCTTCTTTTTTTCGATAATCTCAGCTGTAGACATCTTTTCAGGAATCGTTCCTTCTTTAAGAGCTTCCGATACTTTCTTTTGTAACATCTCAGAGCTATCTGCTGTAAATAAATCGATAAACGTTGGTAAATCCTCTGTACCCTGAACGACATCATTAGCATCTTCATCAGAGTCACTTTCAACTACAACGTTATCATATACGTTTGCGTCTTCTATTTCTTCAAAATCATAAGCATTTGGTTCGAAAGCATCTATCTCATTCAGTTCGTCATCAAAATCAAAATCGAACTTTTCTCCACTAATTCCAAGCATTTCAGCTATCTCTTCTTTCGATTAACTATGTACAAACTCTCCCTCTTCAACATCATGCTCAAGATATAGAACAAATGGCTTTTGCACGACAGGAATAGAAGATGTAACATTCTCTGTGAAAATTCCTGCCTGCTGAGCATCTATCGATTCAACAACTTTGTTTATCCCTTTCTCTTCAGCAATTTGGTTATCAGAATCATCAAAATACTCGGAAAGATCATCTAATTCATTAATATTTGAATCTATTACACGAACTCCCGATCCACCCACATTATCATCATCATTACTATCATCTGAATCACTAGAATCTTTATCATCAACGTCAACATCTTCAGTATCTTCTATCTCTTCCTCCTTTTCTCTTTCTTCAACCTATTCTTTACTATCTTTTCCCGTCTTTTTCATCAACCACTCTTGATGTCGTTGGGAAATATCCAGAAAAGCTATATTAACATCAACAGGCTTTCCTTTCAGAATAAAATTCTTCGCTTCCTCATACACTACGATATCCCAACACTGTACTGGGCCAGATTCAGCTTCTGGCACAGCTTCTTCAGTAACAGAATCCTCCAAAATCTTACCCTTACCTTTCCCTAACGCATCAGATTGTTGTTTTGCCAACTGTTCTCGCTCTGCAACTCTTTCTCTTGCTTCTTCACGTTCAATTTCATCAATCGCTGCAGATATACTCAAACCAAACTTCTTCTCAAGAATCTTCTCAAATACATCCATCCTTCGATTATTTCTCAACCTTTCTTCCTCGTATTCAGTCATTCGCAAACGTAATCTTTCATTCTCTGAAACAATACTAGCCATCATCGCTTCCAGTTGCTGCTTATCAACAATCAAACCTCTAATTCTTTCAAGCATCTCAAACTTCTCTGCCGTTGACAAGTTTATCTGCTCTTGTAATTCAGCAATGCGCACAATGTTCATCGTCACTTGTTTTTGCAAATCATCAATTCTAGGATCATCAAACCGAAACTCTTCTCCTCCAGGTAGATTGTCTAAATTAACCTCGTCAAAAAATGTTTGTGTATTAAACGGTTGTGATGTAGGACGAGATTGTGAAGCATGAGATGGTTGACACTATTGTTGAGTCGACTGTTGTGGTGTTGGTTGCTCGACAGTCTCTGGATAAAGCATAGTTGTTGAACAGGTTCTGGCACAAATTGTTGCCGTGTTGGTTGTTGTTGTTCAAGTTCTTGTTCAAAAACTGGTGGTTGTGCGAAGATATTTCTGGTTCAATATGTGGCTGATCTGGCTCGGGATGCATATAATGTAGTGGAGATGGAATACTCTGTGTTTGTTGCTCAACATTTTCTTCAGTAGTTTGCTCAGCACCAGCTTCTGTTGAATTAACAATCGGAGATATGTGAGATGTAGATCTTTTCATCCTTCTTTGTCTTTTCTTGACCGGAGTTCTAAAACCAGATTCAAGCTCAAATTTAGATGGAATGTAAGTAGTATCGTCTTCGCCTGTTGCCTTTCTTTTTCGTTCTTCTGCTTTACGCTTCAGCTCATCTTGACGTTTCTTTGCCAATTTCTCCGCTCTTTTCTTTTCTCCTGCACGTCTATCCTCTGAATCTGTCTAGAAGATAGTACTTCTTCAGATGCTGTCTTGTCAGCTCCGAAAGCCTGACGTTCTATATCTTCTGCCATTTTTCAACTGTTTCTTCAATCTCAGGTTCATCCCTCAACCCTGTACTTTCAGCAGTAGATGCAGCTTTTCCTTTCTTCCTTTGTATGTAGCATACCTCCTTTATTTCACAAACCACGGACTTCGCTTTGCCACAAACAAAGATAATGATTTCACTCTTCCTCATCGTCACCACTATCGTCTTTCCTCCATTTTCCAGGTGCGGGTGAGATGTAATCTTTATTTAGAATAGCACCAAACATCGGTTTAGCGGCGGGAGCAGACTTCAAATTTACGTTCATCTTTCGCAGAGACTGAACATCCATCTGCTCAAGTTAATCACATCATCAGCAGATTTCTTCAAGTCAGGATGTAAATAGTCTAATATCATCTGTATAAACCTCGGGTACTGCAAAAATCTTTCCTTCTGAGTATTTTGTATCATCTGAGTAAATATAACTTTCAAAAAGTTATAAGGAAGATTCAGCACTAGTGCAATAATCATGCACATCTGATAATCCACCCTTCCTGTGACCCAAACAATGAATAATGACATGTGCCAGATATCGAAACGGCGCACTTAGATTACTCTTCTTAAAAGGAGCAGCATTCACAAAACCCGTATAACCCATCCTGTAGAAACAACCTTTTACCATATATTCAGTAAAGCCTGTTGGATCTTCTTTATTATCCTTGAACTCTAACACTTTCCGTATCAAAACTTCAGTAATCATTACTTGCAATACCCACATCGTTAATCTTCATTGCTGAAATAATGGCATTGTCGTCAAGACTATCTTCCGCAACATTCCAAAAATATTCCACATGTGACAAATAAACAGTATGTCTATCTGTAATCGCTTTCGTCACTCTAATTCTGGTAAGAAAATCCAAGATACTTCGGTACGCAGCTATTTCTGGGATTTTAGCATCTGTGATACAGCATATGTTATGTAGTGGAGAAAAACCAGATCTCTTTGCCTGTTCAAGAAAATAACAATCAACCGTTAGAAAATTTTTCAAACTTTCAAAAATTCTTCACTGATTCGTACAAAAACCTATGTTTCGTATGAAAACACTATCTTAATCAAGAGTTTTAAACTTTCAAAGTATCTTTCTTTTGATTCGTATAAAATTTATGTTTCGTACGAAATATCCAGACAAGTTTTGAACATTTTAACATTATTTTCTGTTCGTACAAAAATTTTGTTTCGTACAAAACCTTCATGTGATCAAACCATTTGAAAGTTGAAGTTCATATTATTCATACGGTTCACTTGTTTCACACAAATATTCTTCATTTAAACAATTTTCTTTGAAATCTCATTTCGTGCAAAATAGTTCACTCGTACCAAACACATCATCATCCCAAAATTTTCAAAGTGTAATTCGAATCTAAAACTTGTTGTTTTTAGCAAATTGATAGTTGATTTTCAGGTTATTAGAGCCAATTTTAACAATTATTTGGTCAATTTTAAGTTTTACCGGTCCAATTTCCGTATATCTAAGTTTTAGTCCGAATCGTACGAAATTTTGACATTATAACAGTGAGATCGTGACGAAATTACCTTTCCCATTGTATAAGTTGTGCAAATCAACCTCAACAATATGAATAGCAAGCACAAAAACCAAGAAATGAAGTTTCAGAGATGAATTGCACAAAATCTCTCTGAGTCGCTCAACAGTGCTCAAAGAACAGAAATCTCATTTCTATGCGAACCAAAGGGTATTTATACTTACTCTGTTTCGTACGAAAACTTGTGAATCGCACCAAAACTTTACCCTTGTTTCGTACAAAAACGACTTAACCGCATGAAACTAGATTTTGTAGAATCAAATCTGAAAACTTTTAAACTTTTTCAATTCCAATTTTTATTTTTTGTATTTTTCATTCATTTTATCAAAAATTTTATCTATTTCAAAAATCCACTTGACTAACCAAGTCCAAGTTAATGACCCTGGTTATCCAATTTGCCTTCCAAGTCCAAGTTAATGACCTTCATTGACCATATTTGAACTTTTTTGACATTTGAGTAAACTTTGTTAAAAATTAGCTCCAACCCATGATTCCAAGCTTTCCTCAGCAAGATGTTGCTATGAATTCAACCATCAGTGTTTTTTATCATCGGTAAACAAAAATAAAACTATCAAGCTATAAAAACTAAAAATATTTTTGGGTTTTTTAAGAAATTTTTTAGAGAATAACAACATTTTTTTTGTGAATTTTGCGTTTTCAGAGGATCATTTCAAGCATCCATATAGGTCATCAGTACTGTTAGTATAGAAACACCTTTTAAGCTTTTAAACAAATTTACCTAGATTGCCAATATTTTATCCATTAAACATCTTCTCGTTTCTCAACTGTTTCAGGATATGTTAAGGTATTATTAGAAACATGAAATGACTGTGTTTCCCATCTCAGAATATACTCCCGTATCGAGATTTCCAGAATGTCATATTACAGGTGAATATATAAAATTAATATCTGTATATAGGGTGAAAGCGAGACCTTGAGAGCTCAGGTTAGTACTACCGTACAGACAAAGAGATGAAGACTCGTCTTTAGGTGGTGTTCCATTAAGGAATCTTTTGTACAGCAAATGTCATAATTGCTTAAGACTTAATCATTTTTCATGCAGCTTTCGGGGAAATAATGTAAAAGTATTATATAAGTTCTAGGCCATTGCTTCCGCAAATTCAGAAGAACTCAAATAATACCCCAGATATCAATCAACTATAAAGACCTAGTATCGCAGAATTTGGTATTCTCTCAAACGAAATTTCGGGGTACTAAGTCCATATATCCGAGAGATGTTAACCCACAAGTTAATCAGTTTTTGTGTTTTAGGTTTATATCTTGATAACAATCTACTGAACGAGTGAAGTCTGTTGACATATCCATAGTAAGACTTTCTTAATTACTTTAAAACAGTACAATTCTTTAGAATACTGTGACTATCATTTTTGATTTACTATGATCACTCTTTTTACACAAAACTCTTTTTGGTTTTTTAAATGTTTTTGTATTTTCCTCAAATATTCTCCCCCTAAAATCAAAAACATATTTTTGGATTTTTTAAGAAATTAGAAGAAAGAATGTACAGAAAAATGTTTAACTGATGACAAATTCACATCAAGTCTTCATCATCCTCAAACTCAACCTCAAATACATCCCTGAGATCATATTTTTTAAACCATTTAGCTTTAACAAATTTTTGAACTTTGTTTTATCAAAAGCTTTAGTATAAAAATCTGCTTTTTTGTCATCAGTGTGGATTTTCTCAATTCGTACCAACTTTTCTTGTAGCAATCACGAATAAAGTGGTGTCGAATCTCGATATGTTTAGTACGTGAGTGTTGAGATGAGTTTTTGGTGATATCGATCGCGGCCTGATTATCTACATATATAGGTGTATCAAGAAATTGCAAATCGAAATCTCTCATCTATTGTTGTATCCAAGAATATTAGCACAACAACTGGAAGCCAAAATGTATTCAGCCTCACAGGTAGAGAGAGCGACCGCGGTTTGTTTCTTGCATTGCCACGTTACCAAACGGGTTCCGAAGAACTGCCAGCCAGCCATTGTAGACTTTGTGTTCAGTTTGTAGCATCCGAAATCAGAATCCGAGTAACCTGCAAGATTAAAATCATCATGTCTAGGATACCACAAGCCGGTGCATGGAAAACCCTTCAGATATCTCATTATGCGTTTAACGATAAGCGGATGGGATTCTTTTGGATTAGATTGATAACGGGAGCACAGGCACGTTGGATACATGATATCAGGTCGAGAAGCAGTGAGATACATCAAGGATCCGATCATGGAGCGATATAAAGTTTCATCAACTTTGTCACCGGTAAGATCTGGACAAATGTCGTGATTTGGAGCTTGCGGGGTCGATGCTGGTTTAGCTCCTGTTATATTGAATTTCTCCAATATGTCATGAACATATTTCGTCTGATGAATGAAGATACCATCAGGCAACTGCTCAACCTGAAGTCCTAGAAAGAACTTCATCTCTCCCATTGCGCTCATTTCGAATTTGCGATTCATGACTTCTTCAAAGTCTTTACACAGCTTGTCATTTACCGATCCAAAGATAATATCATCCACATATATCTGTTTGATAATTAGATGCCCATCGACTTCCTTTGTGAAGAGGGTTGAGTCTACTGTTCCCCTGATAAAGCCATTATCCAATAGATGATTCGATAATGTTTCATACCAAGCTCTCGGGGCTTGATGAAGACCATATAAGGCTTTATTCAATAGGTAGACTTTATCTTTGTGCACTGGATCAACGAACCCCGGTGGTTAGCCGACGTACACCTCCTCTTTCACTTTTCTGTAAAGAAAAGTAGATTAACATCCAATTGGTACACCTTGAACCCTTTCCACGAGGCAAAAGCCAAGAATACGCGAATTGCTTCAAGACGTGCAACTGGGGCGTAGACTTCAGTATAGTCTATCCCTTCTTGCAGATGAAAACCTTGAACCACAAGCAGAGCTTTGTTGCGCACGACAACTCCTCTATCATCTCGTTTACACTTGAAGACCCATCTTGTATTAATCTTTTTGTGATGGTCTGGCAGGTCAACAAGTGTCTAGACGCCAAGTTTCTGGAATTGCAATAACTCTTCTTGCATCGTGTACACCCAACTTTCTTCTTTCAATGCGTCTTTCCAGTAACTGTGAGAAAATCGGACTCGAAGTGGAGCAATACTAGTATAGAAACAGCTTAGATCTTTATTAATCTGATTGCGAGTTTGCATTCCCGATTGTAAGCTGCCTATAATGTTCTTTGACGGATGATATGAAAGTGTCCTTGGCATCACTTCAGTTGGAACATCTACTTGTGATTGCAAATCTGAGATATTTTCATCGACAATCGGTACAGATGAAGAAGCTTTATTCCTAGCATTAGACTGATCAGCCTTTTTGTTCAGAAAGACTTCAATCTGTTCAGATCCCTCATCAGAACTGGATCCACCATCGTCAAAGTTGGTTCCCGATCAGAGTCATCATCCTCATTTGGCTGGGCCGAAGATTCAGCAGTAATGACATTTGAAGCAAGAACCGGATTTAGAACAGAAGAGCTTTGACCAGCATCAGATGTGTGAACTTGTAAAGTTGTAGAAATCACAAAAGGTCGAGGAACTATGTACTTGATTAGATAACTGATGTTGTTGAAATAACATTACAAGTTCTTCTTCAGTTGCACATCTTGAAGATCAAACAAATCCCACAATCCATCGTAGTTAAATAGCCACGGATCCCAAGGCTTCTGCGTAGGCATTGTATATCTTTGACAATCTACGTGCTGTGCTAGAACTACCTGGTTCAGACTCGGCAAGAAAACACGTTTTTGAGGAGTAGCATAACCAACAAAAAACCCTCCAAAGATTTGGCTCCAAATTTACCAGCCGGGTCCAAGAAGGTACACGGTGATGCAAAAGGTTCCAAAAATGCTAAGTTAGGCTTTCGTTGATTCAGTAACTCGAAACATGTCTTTTTGTGAGGCTTAAATGTCAACACACGATTTAGGGTATATCATGTTGATGCTACTGCTTCACTCCAGAAACTAATCGGTAATTTCGAATCAGCTAACATTGTTCTAGCAGTTTCTATCAACGTGCGATTCTTTCGTTCAGTAACTCCGTTTTGTTGTGGAGTATAGGGGGCGCTGAATTCATGAAGAATCCCCTTTTCATTGCAGAACTATTGCATCTTCTTGTTCTTAAACTCCGTTCCATTATCACTGCGAATTCTCTTAATGGGCAAATGATATAAATTATCAAGCTTTCTGAAAAGGATCATAAGAGTTTCAAACGTTTCATCCTTGCTTTCCAGAAAGAACACCCATGAAAATCAAGAATAATCATCTGTAACGACAAGATAGTATGGATTTCCAGAAATGCTTTTAACATTGACTGGTCCAAAGAGATCCATGTGTGTCTTTCTAGTGGTAGCTTTATCGAATTCAACAGCTTTCTCGGGTGTGATTTCTTATGCTACTTCCTCTTTTTGCAGCTAAGACAATCATCTGATAAATGAAACTTTTCAAACTGACACCCTCAACTAAGTCGTTATACACAAGAAAATTCATCTTTTGAAGATGAATGTGCCCCATTTTTCTGTACCATAAAATTGACTCTTTTTCGGTAGCTTTGGAAACAAAGCATTGAACTTTCTTTGACGTGGTAGAAGCGATGCTCATGTCAAGGAAATATAAATCATTTTCTTGCGGAGCTCGCATGAGAATCCATTCTTCTGGAATCTGAAACCGGGTTTTAGAATTAGACATTCTTTATTATTGAAATGTGTCATGAACTTCTTGTCACAAATTTGCGAGATACTAAGCAGATTGTTCTCAAGTTCGGCGATATAGTTCACTTTATCAAACGATACAACTCCGTTTGAGAGAATCCCTTCTCCTACAATCCTACCTCTCTGCGTTCCAGCAAATCCTACATATCCTCCTCGAATAGCTCTAACATCATTGAGCAGCGCAAGCATTCATGTCATGTGGTGAGACGCTCCACTATCCATGATCCATTTTGACAATATCGAACGTTGGAGCCCTTGCACACATGATTAACAAAATTTATTTAAACAAAGATACCCAAGCCTGTTTTGTCTTGGGTGGGTTTGGAATGTCGAACTTTGGACCCACTTTGTTCTTTTCAATCTTTTTAAGCTCAATGTTGTTTGGAACAGAAAGTTTGAGTTCAACCTTGGATGATTTGGTGTTAACAATTTTAGCAACCCATTTCTGTGTTTGTGGTTTAGCCTGTTTAACATAAAATTTTGAATCTTTTTGTTTAACTTTGTGTGATGTTTCACCAATTTCAAATTTAGATTGAGGTTTAATAATTGGTTTAACATTTTGATTAGATTCAGTTTTTCTTTTAAGAATTTGTTTCAGCATAACCGTGGGTGCTTTTTGCTTTTCATCCTTGGTGAATTTTTCGGAGAAGAAACTGGTTTTGAACTTTCTTGTGAAGAATATCGTGCGATATGTCCAACTTTCTTGCATTTAAAGCATGTCCTGCTATCCTTATGAACAGAGGTATTCAAAACCTGTTTCTGTTTTTATTTCTCTTTATCTTTAAGAAAATCATCATTTGATTGAAGTACCAATGATTTCCTTTTCCTTCTCGGTTGTTGTCCCAAATACAAAATCATTTTCTTTGTAAAATCAATTTTTGGGACCTGTTGGTTTTATGTTGCTTCTCGAAACCCAACCCTTCCCGTTTGTTTTCCGGATAATCTCCATTTTTTCTATAGTAGGGTCGGTTGTTAGTTTTTGATTTAGAATAGAAAGATGCGTCATGTTTATCTAAATCATCATGACTTACCTCCATCAGCATGAGCATTTTATCATCACAATCTCTTTTCACATTCTTGATGGGAAAATCCTCATCCGAAAATAGTTTATCAGATCCTTTCATTTTATAAACTATGACATTAGAATCATCATTTAAACTATTTTCTGATTTGTCATCAGATTTTGACTTCTCATATTCATTTGTTAACACTTTTTCAATGACATTTTGTACTACTCCAGAATCACATTCACCATCATTTTTAGTGTAAGTTATATCGATATCCTCAGGCAACTGTTGGGTTTTCAATTTAAGGTTTAGCGCCTTTTCCACCCCAGATGGATTTTTGCAAGCATAACTATTACACATGGGTGGAGGAACTCGATCATAACTTCTACTCTTTGTTTCACCATTTTTAGATTCCTCGGTATTTTCAATTTTTGGTAAAATGTGATCTATGACATATGAGCTTGTGGAATAACTAACTAACAATTTGTTAACTCGTTCGGTTTCAATTCTCATTTTCTCAAGCACACTTTTGAGCTCAGCAATAGTGTTTAGATGAATATTAATTGCCATTTGTTATCCATCACTGTTGCTTTAAGCATCATAAGTGTTGCATCATTTTCTCTGAGTGCGTTATTATACTGTTTAACAGACGCACTCGATTTGTCATATGCTTCCTTTGTGGTTTTGTAATCGCTTGACAAATTGTCTGTTAAACTTTGCAATTTAGCAAATCTTTTGTCTTTCACAAGACACTCACCACATGGTTCATCATACTTTGAACAAGATTTTTCATTCTCAGATGATTTGTTTACCTCATTTCCATTTGCCATCCATGCTTTAATGATATCTTCTTTCAACAATTCCTTTTTCTCATCCACTTTGACATCTTTAACCGGTTTATTTTGCACTTCATCTGTTGAATGTTGAGTAGGTGAGAAATATCCTGGAAAAGTTTTTAAAACATCGTTAGCAAAAGATGTTTGAATAGACCATTCAACAACTCCTCTTCCTCTGATGAAGTATGATAGTAATAATCATCATCCCCAGGTCCTTCATCAAACGATGCATCCGATTCTTCTTCCGGTTCATCAATAATTTCAGCCACCAATGCCAAACGTTCTCCTTTTGAAATAAACTTGTTCCAGTTAAACCCTTTGTCTTCTTGTGTAACAACCAAATCCTTATCTTTAGTTTCAGGTTGCTTGTCTTCAATCGGCACAATTCTTGTTCTCGGTTGTGGTTGGTAATAGATCGCTCTTTTGTAATAGTCATCAGCGAAAGGATTCTGATTTCCTTGAACCTCTCGGTTTGGACATTTTCTTTTAAAGGACCTTTCTCCTGACACTTGAAACAAGTAACTTTGGATTTATCAAATCCAAGTTTCCCATCCAAACCTCCCAAATTTTCTTTACCATTGATTTCCATAAATCTGTGTGCTTGTCGAATGATCGAAGCCATACACCATTTTATATCAATCAACTCCATTTCAACTGCATCAATTTGATCGTAGTCTTCACGTGTCATCTCAGAATTTCCAATCTTTCCAGCAACAAGACTATCATATGACTCAAGAACTGAAGCAAGTAGAGACATATGTTGTTTTGCCGTGTTTTCATCAAAATTTTTTTGCGTTCTGAAAGTCAAGGACAATGTTACATTGCAAAATTCTTTGACTTGCATTGGATGATGGAGTGGCTTGATTGTTCTGATATTGATTTGATCCAAAAGAAGATTGTTGACTAGAAGGTGTATTCGGATCAACTGTTGGGTATGATTGGTAACCACTTGACTGAGTTGGAGGTGTGCTTGGTGAGCTGTATGCACTGAACGCAGTTTGAATCTTTGGCGCTTGGATTTGAGCAGTAGAACTGTTTTTGAAATAAAGATTATCATCTTGTTGCATTTGAATAGTCTTGTTTTTGGCCATCTTTTGCATCTCTAATTCATGACCTTCCAATCTCTCGATAATGAGAGGCAACGAGAAATTACTGTATTCAACTCCATTCTTCAAGATAGTTAACTAAGCCGACCATTCACCTTGTGGCAAAGAATCAGCTAGCTTATCAACAAGCTCTTCATTTGTCTTCACAATTCCCATTCTCTTCATATGAACCACCAGATGACAGTAGCACTCAATTAGCTGCTTAACCGTTTCTCCTTTGATTAATGTGAATACATCAAACTCTTTGCTTAATAATTCCCTTTTGCTTTTGCGGAGTTGAGCACTTCCTTGAAATTTGAGTCGAAGAGCATTCCATAAAGATTGCGCATCATCATGCTGCAGTAAAGCCAAGATGTCTTCTTTGATCGATTACTGAAGAATGTACATCATCTTCTTTTCGTTGATAAATCTTTCTCGTTCAACATCAGAGAATTGGGCAAGGGTCTTTTCAAGCCTATTTTCACCAACTGGTGCGATGTATTTGCCTCGATTGCAAACCAGCAAGTAAAATGGTTAGCTTGCACCCAGTTCATAACCCTCTCGCTCCAACTATCAAAGTCTTCCAAATTCATAAGCTTTGGAGGTTTAGTCATTGTTCCCATTTCATTCTCTAAATTGATGTTTTGAGCTGCTGTATTGGTAACAACCGATGTGGCAAATGCATTGTAAAATTCTTCAGACATTTTTCCTGTAAAAAGTTAGAACACAATTCTCGAAAACAAACAGATCAGATTAGAAAACTTTTTGTACGGTCGAGAAGTTTCGTATGAAACAAATAACAAAAATTTTGCACGAAGTAGATTTTAGTACCATTCAAATTTCCACATAGAACTATAATTTCGTACGAATAAATTCATTTTATACAAAACAGGTGTTTTTAACTGAGTAAAATTTTGTATGGGTGAATTTGGTACGGATCAAGTCGTTTTTGTACGAATCAAGTTTTTTTAACTGAGTAAATTTTGGATGAATGAATTTTGTACGAATCAAATATTTTTATGCGAATCAAGCTGAAATTCTGAAAATTGTAAGATTTATGAAATTTTAACTGATCCGTATGAAATTTAAGCTGATTCGTACCAAACTCAAGAACAACTTAATTTCATACGAAACTCGTACGAAAACTGATTCAAACTTCAAACTAATCAAATTTTATCGATTTCAACATGATTTAGTTCTATTTTAAGTCCGAATTATGGTATGGATTGATTAGATTGAAATTAACTTGAACTACTAAAATCCTAGTCCATTTTGTCCATGAATTTGTCCGAAATTTGTCAAAATCCAGCAAAGGTCAGAAAAATGATGAAGATGAAGATATGTCCAAGTCTGAACAGTAACTACTTGTTGTCTATCTGTAAATCAGATCTCATGGCTCTAATACCACTTGTGTACGGGGATCGAGCTCCCGAAATGAGCAATCAACCTGATCTCGCTCAACTAGCAGAGGCGGAATTCATTGCTGGAGAGGTAGACATGTCAAACAAGATAGAACTTACTGTTTAACTGCTTCTGATCTATTAAAGACGTTCAAGTTACAGACGCAGGTCAACAAACTGACAGAGCTTCGCCGTATGAAATGACAAATTCGTTCCTAGCTCTAACACAACACTTCCCTATTTATAGGTCGACATGACTCGTACTGAAGTGCGTGCACTAACAAACAAACAATTATGATTCGTACGAAATGGTATTTCGTACGAGAGACTAATTTCGTATGAAACACACATCTGTTTCGTGCGAATCACAGTGTAAAACATATAAATTTTACATTTTCTCATTTAAACATTAACTTGTAAACTTCATAAACATTACGGATATATCCTAGACGTAGGCAATAGACATTATGCACCAACAAGGATGCTCGAATTCTGCAACAAAAAGGGATTCTTCACGAATTCAGCGCTCCCTATACTCCTCAACAAAATGGAGTAGCTGAACGTAAGAATTGCACACTGATCGAGACTTCCAGAACCATGCTAGCTGATTTAAAACTTCCCGTTAGTTTCTGGAGAGAAGAAGTCGCATCTGCGTGTTACACCCTCAATCGTGTGTTGACAGTCAAGCCTCACAGCAAGACCTGTTTTGAGCTGCTAAACCATCGAAAGCCGAACCTCGCTTTTTGGAGCCTTTTGGATCGCTATGTACTGTTCATGACCCGAATGGTATATTTGGAGCTAAATCCTTGGAAGGATTTTACGTAGGTTATGCTAGTCCACAAAAGCGAGTCTTCTTGCCGAGTTTGAACCAGGTTACTCTTGCACAGCATGTTGATTGTCAACTATATACTACGCCAACGGAGATACTTTGGGATCCATGGCTATTCAAGTAAGAAGGTTTGTGGCATTCATTTGACCTACTAGAAGTACCATTAGAAGAAGAACTTGTTATGCTCTTTCAATAGCATCAAATCTCTAATCAAGAGCAAGTTTCTAGACCGTTGGTGATTTCCCCGTCACTTCCTGTTTCTAACACTTCTGATGTAGGTCCGAGGAATACTCTGCAGGAATCAGTCTCTGTACCAATCTTGAACACTACTGATTCATCTGCTCATCAACCGATTAATGCCGATTCAGATCGTGAACCAACTTTTGATGACGGAGGATCCAGTTCCGATGAAGGATCAGAGCATATTGAAAGATTTCTGAATTCCCAGGCTCATCAATCCAATGCAGAGTCAAGTAGATGCCCCGAGTGAAGTAATGCCAAGGACACTATCTTATCATCCGTCGAATGATATCATTGGCAGCTTACAGACGGGAGTGAAAACTCGCAATCAGATCAACAAGGATCTAAGTTTTTATTATGCCAGTGTTGCTCCATTGCAAACCAGACTTTCTTATAGTTGTTTTGTTTGGCTGGTTGAACCAGGAAACTGGAGAGATGCATTGAAAGAGGAAAGCTGGGTGGATGCAATGCAGGAAGAATTGCTTCAATTCCAGAAACTTGGTGTCTGGAAGGTTGTTGACTTACCTGATCATCATAAGAAGATCAATACTCGATGGGTTTTCAAGTGCAAGAGAGATGATATAGGTATTGTTGTAAGAAACAAGGCTTGGCTCGTGGTCCAAGGCTTTCACCAGCAAGAAGGGATACACTACACTGAAGTCTACGCCCTAGTCGCTCGTCTTGAAGCTATTCGCATATTCTTCCCATTTTCTTCTTGGAAAGGTTTCAAGGTGTATCAATTAGATGTCAAATCTCCTTTGCTTTATGGCATAGTCAAAGAGGAGGTGTATGTCGGCCAACCAACAGGGTTTGTCGATCCGATACACAAAGATAAAGTCTACCTTCTGAACAAGGCGTTATATGGTCTACATCAAGCCCCGAGAGCTTGGTATGAAATGCTTTCAAGACATCTTCTAGACAACGGCTTTCTCAGAGGAACTGTAGACTGTACCATTTTCACAAAGGAAGTAGATGGACATCTGATTTTTTACAAATCTATGTGGATGATATCATCTTTGGATCGACAAATGATAAGTTGTGCAAAGACTTCGAAGAAGTCATGAAGAAGAAATTTGAAATAGTGCTATGGGGGAGATGAAGTTCTTTTTAGGACTTCAGGTTGAGCAATTGCCCGATGGTATCTTCATTTACCAGACGAAGTATGTTCATGACGTGTTAGAAAAATTTGACATGTCAGGAACTGCGCCACATCAACTCCATTAGCCCCAAATCACGGTATTTGTCTAGACGCTCATGGAGTCAAAGTCGATGAAACATAATATCGCTCCATGATCGAATCCTTGATGTATCTTACAGCTTCGAGACCTGATATCATGTATCCAACATGCCTATGCGCCCGTTATTAGTCCAATCCAAGAGATGCACACTTGTTAGCCGTCAAACGAATCATGCGATACTTGAAAGGATGTCCACGCACCAGCTTGTGGTATCCTCGACATGACGACTTCAAACTTACGGGTTACTCAGATTCTGATTTCGGCTGCTGCAAGCTTAATGCCAAATCTACTACGGCTGGTTGCCATTTCTTCGGAACTCGTTTGGTAACATGGCAATGCAAGAAACAGACCGCGGTCGCTCTCTCTACATGTGAAAATGAATACGTTTCAGCATCCAGCTGTTGTTCCCAGATACCTTGGATACAAATGAGAGACTACGGACTACAATTTCTTGATACGCCAATTTACCTAAATAACAAGCGGCTATAGATATCACCAAAAACACTATTCAACACTCACGCGCTAAACATATAGAAATTCCACACCACATTATCCATGATTGTTACGAGAAAAAGTTGGTTAGAATTGAAAAAATCCACACTGATGATCAAAAAGCAGTTTTTTACACCAAAGCATTTGATCGATCAAGATTAAAAAAACTTTTAAAATTAAATGGTTTAAGAAATCTGACATTAGGGATATACATGAGGTTGAATTTGAGGATGACGAGGACTTGACGTGATTCTCATCGGTATGACATGTTTTTCCGTAAATATCTTTTCTTCAAAAACTAAAAACCAAAAATATGTTTTTGATTTTTGAAAAAATCAAAACATTAAAAAGATAAACAGAGTTTTTGTGAAAAAGAGGGAGTCATATTACATTAGTAGACTATCACAGTATGCTAAAGATATGGAATGTTTATACAAGTAATTAAACAAATCTTACTGATGATGTGCCAATAGGCTTCACTCATTCAATAAATTGTTCTTCAAGATATAAACTAAAAGAAAAACTGAGTAATTTGTGGGTCGACATCTCTCGGATTTATGGACTTAGTAATCTGAAATTTCGTTTGAGAGAATACCTGATTCTGTGATACTAGTTCTTTATATTTAATCGATATATGGGATATTATCTGAGTTCTTCGGATTTTGCGTCAGCAATGACCTAGAACTTGTATAATACTTTACGCATTATTCGCCTACAAAAGCTGCAAAAAAAATGAGTATGTCATAAGCATTTACGACATCTGTAGTTCAAAAGATTCCCTAATGGAACACCACCTAAAGTTGAGCCTTCATCTCTTTCTCTGTATGGAAATACTAACCTGAGCTCTCAAGGTCTCGCAATCCACCCCATTTACAGATATCAGTTAGATATATTCACCTGTGAAATGATATTCTAGGAATCTCGATGAGGGAGTATATTCTGAGATGGGAAACATAGTTATTTCATGTTTCTTAATGTTTCCTAAACATATCTTGAAACAACTGAGAAATGTGTAGAGGTTTTTGTGGATAAGTATATTGGCAATATAGGTAAATCTGTTTAAGAACTTAAAGTTACTACCAATATCAATGGTACTTGTGATTTGTCTAAGTATCTGATATGATCCTTTAACACAAAACTCACAAAAAATATGTATGTAAATACATCTTTACTTGTTCTTTCTTTTCAGAAAAATCCCAAAAAGATTTTCAGCTTAATATTAGCAATCTATCTTTGATTTTAGTCTACCGATGATGAAAATACTGTTAGTCCAAGTCAAAGCGACAGTTTCTGGAGGAAAGCTGAAGAGCATGGGCTAGGAGCTAATCAGAAAAGAAAATATCCTGAAACATCAAAACTTCATTAACTTGAAAATTTAAATTTTTAAAATAAAATTGTTTGGGCCAAACATCGGTTGACCAAGGTCATTAACTTAGACTTGGTAGGCAAATCGGATAACCAGGGTTATTAACTTAGACTTGGTTAACTGAGTGGGTTAAAAAATAGATAAAATTTCACAAAAAATTAAAAAAGATAAACAAAGTGCATAGAACTGACTCGTATGAGTGACACACTGACTCGTACGAGTGACAAAAGGCTTCATTCGTGCGAATCATCACTCGTACGAGTGAACCTAATTGAGTATAAAAGGACTTCTCATTCACACGAGTTACTTATTGACTCTGTGCGACTGAGAGCTTACTCTGTGCGATTTAGTTCTTATCACTCACTTTCTTGATCTTCGTTACATATCTATACTTCGGAGAGGTTGATTAGCACACCTCTAATGATGGGCAAGGTACTAATGCTTGTTTTGAGCCGTTATAATGCCAAAATAGGACCAAAAGGACATAAAACGTAGATTTAGGATAATCGGACCGGTAAAATATAAAATTGAACTCAAAATAGTTAAAATCGGCCCTTTTACCTTCAATTTATTAAAATCTACACATTCTAAGTTCAGTTTGATTAGGTGCGATTTGCAACTCGTACGAATCATCACTCGTACGAGCAAGGATTTCGAATTTCTTTTTATCATATTCATTCATACGAGTGATCGTTCGTACGAGTAGGACCTTAAACGTTTATATCTTTGTGGCTCGTACGAAGCATCACCCGTACGAGGAAGTTTGTTCAAAATTCTTAAATTTTGTTAAGTATGATTTTTTATTCTTTGTAAGAAGTGGCTCGTACGAGTGGGTTTTGTTCAGAACTTGAATTTTTGCCTAAGTATCTGACTCGTACGAGTATGTAAAATTTGAAATGTTTAAAAAATTTGTGTTTGAAATGTTTGTGTTTGCATATTGTAGGTCCACCTGCAGATGGTGTTAAACCAGTTTCTTGTTCATATGACACACACATACAAGTGCGGAATCCAAGTGTGCATGCAAACAAAGCAAAGTAAAGAACATGGGGTAACCAAAGATTCACTATCTTGATTAATGATTGAGAACAAGTACAAACATATACACACAATGCTCGTATGACTCAAACAAACTTGTGTCTTCGTCTTCAGAGATAACCAACTCAAAGGGTAACAATCTCTCTGGGCTGACCAACTAGCTCTTAGGCAACTGGTTCTCTAAGAGGTACATGTCTGCTTATATAGTGTCCGTCTAGATTTGTACGAATCACAAATACAGACATATGGAACACACTATTTAACACGAGTCACAACTCCAGGATTTTTGTACGAGTCAACTATTTCGTACAAAATGCTTATTTCATACGAAACAAGTAACACACATGTAACTCATATTATTTCGTATGAATCATGTGATTCGTACGAATTCTTTGAGTCGCACAGAATCCATTTTTCTGGAGAACGTGTGTAGACATGTCGTTTACAAGACTTATCAGTACGCACACATGCAACTGATTAACACAGACAAGCTAAGATGTCATACTAGATCAAGATAGAAGGATATCTCGATCTATTCGACACGACCAAACCTATACAGACACTTGAGCAAAGACCGTACAATTACAACTATAATTAAGAACAAGCGACAGACACAAAACTGTATAAACAAACTCCCCCTTGGATGTTGCTTGGTCTTCGGTCTTCGGTCTTTGGTCTTTACATAGAATGGTTTGGAGCATCAACAAACTTCCCCTGAAGATCTGCTATCCATTGATAGATCTGCTATCTAATGATTACGGTATCAGGTCTTCGAACTTCTAAGAAACTTCAAATCTTTCTTGTTTCCTCTTCTGACTTGTCAGATTTCTTCGTTGCTGGTCTTTGTTTATGTTCTTTTTGTATCAATCTATACTCATAGACAAATATGATTAGAACACAAATTTCTCAAGGGATACACACGAAAGACTTATCATAAAATCTTCATATGATTGTATTCCCTGAACGAGATGTATGAATTCCAGCAGTTTATTTGAGAAAAACAGGTGACCAGGTCAAATAATATGACTAGGTTCATTCGTATGAGATACACACACTCAAACAAAATTCAGATTTTGGATTTCTTTGATGGATTACTTGTTGCAAGATATTACTTTATCAAGTTGCGATATCAAACAAATGGTTTTCTGGCGTATCTTGGTAGAAACTCTCGAGTATCAACTTTGGCTAACTTTCAAAGAGTAATTACATAAGCAACTAAGTAAACTAGACATAAAATCAAAATATACGGATAAACTATATATTTTTCGAACAATCTTTTTCGAGTTTCAAGGTAAAGGAATCATATCATCATTTTAATCTTTGTCAAAGATGGTATTTGTGATATCCCGGGTTTTTCGGATAACTTAAACGCGACACTTGTCGAATAAAGTATATGCTAAACATTAAACGTGTACGAGTTAAATGAATACGTGATGTCTGTGTGTGATTGTTTTAGTTATAGAATAAGTATGGTAGATATGTACACGAACTGAACCACGACACGAACCAACTTTGATTCATTGGAACTCTAGGAATTTATCAAGTTAGGACTTAAACATGTCTTGGCCGCGAGATCAAAACCTAAAACTAATTCGGCCAAGATCAAACCCAAACCCGTAGCAAACCTAAAACTATTCGGCCGATCAAACCCTAAACCAAAACACTCTCCGCTGCGATCAAGCCCAAAACCACGAACTTATTGAGTTCAAACCCAAACCAAACCACCCAAGTCCCTTGCGGCCGTGTGCAAACCCAAACCGCAACCCTTCCCTTTTAACCCTACCCCTTTGCGCCTATATATATCATCCATTGCATGCCTTCATTCACATACACAAAAACCCTAAACAAAAACTGCCGTCGGCAGCCTTGTGATCGCGGACAGCTCCCTCCATTGCTCGTTCTTTCCTCTCGGTCGCAGCAGCAGCAACCATCGCCATCTTCACCTCCATTCAGTCCTTGCTCACCTCTATTCAATCAACAAAACAGCCCACTTTATCATCATCTTCTCGGTCGCGATTTACCTTCAAACCGAATGCATTCACATCCAAGTCTCGGCCCACTTACCTTGTCATTTAAAGTTAGGATTTATCTTTTGTTGCTAGATCATATTCGGATATACGTGTCTTGAGTGTGTTGTTTTCGGATTTGCATGATAGAATGAGATAGATGATTGTATTGTTTCAGATATATATATATGCTTGAAGGAATTGATATAAATGTTTCGGATATATATGCTTGAACGAATTGATTAGCTTGTTTTCGGATTATAAGTGTTGTAAATATTCGGCTGTTTTGATGCTTGTTCATGTGCATGATTGTTTTCGGAAATCATAAGTTGCAAGTATGTTTTGTTTGTAAAAACTAGAAGTAAGAACTAGGGTTTGCATGGATAAGTTATTAGTGGTAAACTATGATTAAAAATCGGTTCTTGCTCGCTTAGGTTGATCAATAGGAACGGTTTATGCAAGTTGTAGTAATTGTATGCTGAAAACAGTTGCTGAGTAATAGTTACAGCCGACTTCGTCTGGCTGTAACTCAGTCGATAGTTGTCGAAAAACGGATTTTCTGATGTCTAGAACGTAGAGATTTGAATAAGGAATCTAATGGCGCTGGATTCATAATTTTCTGAAATTGTTTGATATTTTTAAAGGGCCAAATGGGTTCAGTAACTAAAGCTGTGAAAATCCTGAAATTTTGTTGGTTGTTTATCAAGTTGGATTTTAAAATCAGTAGGGAGTTGAGTCATGATTTTTGTACAGCAACTAGGTATGGAAATTTCCGGGGAACTCCAACTGGAATTTTGTTAATTGGGCGATCAGTGATTTTTAAATAAATTCTTCCGTGGGCTGCAGTCAGAAAGTGATAAATCAGACTGCAGCCTAGTATATTAATATTTATGGTTAATTGGTAAAGGTTTAGGACTTGGAAAAATTATATAAATTTCTATGGTATAAATGTCACCTACTGTAAAAAATATGGGAATTTTTGGAATGTTAGAACTATTTTATAAAAATCCTAGAAAACAGCTGAATTATAAGTGCTAAGCTGAAATTTGAGAACTTGTGATTGTGTGCACCAAATTGTGGCATGAATTGACTTATGGTTATGATAAATTGTTTGATTACTATGATCACATGAGAACACTTGCATGCATGTTTGAGTGTTAGATATGTTGTTTGTGTGTATCACTTTGTGAGTAAATTGCGTGTGGAATTTGTATTGGTGTGTTCACACACTGACGTGGAATTAATTGGTTTGTTAGGACGCAACTAGCAGTCCCATCTCTTATAACATCTTTGCTACACTAACCGAGGAAATAAAGGTGAGTTCACGGCCCCTAACTTTATCCGGTTTTTAAACAACAGGGGGAGAAACATGTATACACTCTCAAACTCAATCTCTTTACGTTATACGAATTTAACGTCACATAACTATACGGTAACTAAGTTAATGTTAATGTAATGTTATGGTCACTAAGCAGCTTTATCACTTAAGTCCTCGACAATCTCCTCGGATCGTTAGTATTTGGGTTTAATATCGGGGGAATTATAAGTAGTACTACTGGGTCTGACGAGCCCCATCCGAGCTAGTCGCGCTAGCCGACCGGGTATGGTCAACGGATGAATAATTGACCTAACATCGCCATGGTCATGTGATAGGCCTGGCAAAACGGAGGCACAACTGTCAGCTTCGATCGCGAACTCTTACGTGACATGACTTTAGGCTAGCTACCTATATATATTAACATTGAACTTAATTACGAATCAACTGTATTATCCTGGGTTGGGGATAATGGAAACAACAACTTAATATTCCGGGTTTGGAATATTGGAAACAACAACTTAATATTCCGGGTTTGGAATATTGGAAGCAACAACTTATTATTCCGGGTTGGAATAATGGAACCAATACGTTATCCCGGGTTAGGGATAACGGAGAAAACAAACTATAACCGAACAAACGAATTTATGAAAACCTGTGAACTCACTCATCTTTAATGTTGACACTTGTTTCTTTACATGTTTCTCAGGACGCTAGGAGCTCTAGGTGCACGCACATGCATTGAACAAGACATCTTTTATCGAGTCTTATTTATTAATATTGTTTTGGGATTTTTCATTTGTTTTGGCGTTTGTGTTGGCGCCCGCTTCACTACTTATCTATGCTTCCGCTCAAACTTTAAAAACTGATACTTCTGCTAAATATTAGTAATATAAAATCTACAACAAGTGATTTTGGAAAACGTATTATCAAATCATATAGAGTCGTTCGACGTACTAGTGTTTTAGATTCTTTCACACGCCTCGCGGTAAAACTCCGCAAGTGGAAATTGAGGGTGTGACAGTATTAGGTTTTCAAAGTTAAACAGATAAGTATTCAACTATGATTATCGGTATTGTTGTCCACGTAAGCTCAGACTTATCAGATGTAATCAAGATTTAGGAGATATGATTCAGATATGGATTTATACTTACTAGCCGGTGTTTAACCAATCACAACACATTCCAGTATCAAGATATGCACGAGAGAAAATCTTACCGGTGAGTATATTTCTTTATCATCTATTTTGACGTATATGAATGATGTGAGATACTCACTTATTTTTTATTGAAAACAAGCCCTTTTGTGATTTAATCACTTATTGATGAGGAACTTGATTTACAGATGCATGAGGGCATAGGAGTAAGTCCGTGAATAGGTTAGTACGATCGTACCGACAAACAGACGAACTTAGCTCCCGCATAAAGCTATGATATTTTATCACTTATTTTGGGGATGTGATATTTTTATCACTTATTTGATGGTCGTATGCAATATGTACACGTATGTATGATATCATGGAAGTTCTAGACTTGTGCCACCGTTATTTTTGGCAAAAGATTCAACCATGATACCCAGATGATAAACTAGCATGAACCTCGGCACTCTATCAAATGAAATTTCGGTACCAAGACCATATGCCAATGAATGGTTCCCACCTGGCGTTCTGTCTGTTAAGTTTATATCAATCTGCACATTTTTGTCTGATTGTGAGCCTACCCATACCTCATAAGTAAAAGCTACTTATCAATCTACTTTTTATGCTTTTAACCATTTCTGACAGATTTACCGGTGAATTTCATCATCTTCATCTTATCCAAGAAACTCATTTTTGATTTTTCTAATGTTTTTGTATTTTTCTGAATTTTATCCCCCTTAAACAAAGAAGGTAAATAAAAGACATGTTTTTGTATTTTCTTGAAATTTACTCCCCCTAAAATATAAAACTGAAATTTTTTTGCAGTTTTAGATTTTTAGAAAAGTATATACAAAAATAGTAAGCCATGGTTGAGTTACTCGGGCTTCACCTTGATGCCATTGACCAAAAGTAGATAATCAAAACGTGATTTATCAAAGGCTTTGGTAAAAAGCTCAGCACGTTGGTGATCAGTGTGGATTTTAACAACATAGATAAGTCTCTTTTCATAACAATCTAGTATTAAATGATACTTAATCTCAATGTGTTTTGTTTTTGAATGCTGTACAGGATTCCGAGTGATCTGTAAAGCAGCTTCATTATCAACAAAATAGGAGTAGTAAGAAATTCAAAACCATAGTCGCGCATTTGCTGTTGAATCCATAGAACTTGAGAGCAACAACTAGAAGCTGAAATATAGTCAGCCTCACATGTTGATGTAGCTACACAAGTCTGCTTTTTGCATTGCCATGTGACTAGGCGATTTCCCAAGAACTGACATCCTGCTGTTGTTGACTTTGCATCGATTTTGCATCCACCATGATCAGAATCACTGAATGCTGTCAGATCAAAGTTATCATCCTTAGGGTACCATAGACCAGTGTAAGGATGACCCTTTAGATAACGAAAGATCCTTTTCACAGCCATCAAATGAGAAACCTTTGGCCTAGACTGATAGCATGCCAGAAGGTATGTTAGTACATTATGTCGGGTCTTGAAGTAGTAAGATACATGAGCTTGCCGATCATAGCACGGTAGAGAGATGGTTCTACATGTTCACCCATTCCGTCTGGAATAATCCCATGATTTTGAGCTACTGGAGTTCCCAAAGGTTTTGAGTCGTCCATCTGAAATCGTTTGAGAATATCTCTGACGTACTTGGTTTGATGGATAAAAATCCCTTCCTTTGATTGCTGAACCTATAAACCTAAAAAGAAATTCATTTCTCCCATAGCGCTCATCTCGAACTTCTCCTGCATAACCTGTTCGAATTCTTCGCACATTCAAGTGTTAGTAGACCCAAATATAATATCATCAACATAAACCTGTACTAGTAGCAAATCCTCGTCCTGTTCTATGATGAAGAGAGTACAGTCGATCAGGCCTCGTCGAAAACCATTCTTCAACAGATAAGTAGATAACGTTTCATACCAAGCCCTCGGAGCTTGATGAAGACCATACAACGCCTTGTTGAGAAGCCAAACCTTGTCAGGATGGAGTGGATCTTCAAAACCTGGCGGTTGCTCAACATATACTTCCTCTTCTACCACACCATGAAGAAATGCACTCTTCACATCAAACTGATAAACGGTGAACTTCTTGAAGGCCGCATAAGCCAAAAAGATTCTTATGGCCTCAAGTCGTGCAACCGGTACATAAACTTAATTGTAATCGATCCTTCGACCTGATTAAAACCTTGAACAACCAATCGCGCTTTGTTTCTCGCAACAACACCTCGATCATCCTTCTTGCACTTGTACACCAATCGTGTACCAATCTTGGTGGTCTATTAAAGATACCATTTGGTTGTATAGTCAGCACATGTTTGAATGTGTTCATTAAAGAACGATCAAAACTTTTCACAATTAAAAACATGGACAATTTTTTATGACATGTACATTTGGTTTATGACACGGACGATTGATTTATAACATAGACAAACGGTTTATAACATGGACAAATGGTTTTGAACAATGTCACGCAATGATTTTCATTTAAAGATATAAACCATATGAAGTTTTCTTTTGAATCAATCTATTACAAGTTTATTTTACAAAAGAAATGTTTTGGTCAAGATTCATGGCTACAAGGTTTTCACAACTCTAACCAACTTGTTTTAGTTGGTTAATTGTATTGCAATATCAAACATTTTTTATACGAGGTTTTCACTTAATGACTCTTGTAGTTGGACGAGGTATTGCAATATGTATACAAAGCCATGAATTTGACACACTCAGAAAACCTATGTACTCGCCGGCTTTTTTATGTTGACTCTCTTTTCACATATGTTTCAGGAGCCAATGCTTGATAATATGATGCATGCTTCACGCAGGAATGCACATGGGCCTTAGTGACTTAAAACACAAAAGACAGTTTATTTATGTGTTGTTCTTATTTATCCCAAGACAATGTAAACATTTAACTTAATAAAAAAATTTCAAATATCATGAGTTGTGAAACAATAGTTCTGTGACATGACTCCCCGACGTTTCCGCCGCGGTTCGTTGTTTTACGCGGTCGGGGTGTTACAGAAAGATAGGTATCAGAGCTTATGGTTGTAGGGAATTAGGTTATTAGTAATGCTTTGACCTAGACTATAACCTTCCTAGGACCCTAACGCAAGTTATCTTGCGTTTAGATTCTTAAAACAATACCATCACCTACCCTTAGGTGATTACCAAAACAAATACACAAGTTACAAATTCGTTTTGAAAATCAATCATCTATCCTTAGATGATTTGTTTTGGCTTAAAGCTTGTAAGTTTTCAGAATCCCGTCAAAGTTTGGGTTTTATTAATGTGAACACGTGCAATCTGGAAGGGTGGATGCCTGTACCATGAGTTTTCTGTCTAAGGCTAGAGTGTTCGTACAAATCTGCATTATCGGACTAGTCACTCTTACCTGGGAACTCTTGGGGTGAGTGTCCACTTATAGGCTAAAGCATGTCTTCATGATACATTATAAAGACCCATTTACTTTTATTAGTCACCAGTGTCGTTTGTTTGTTATTAAGTAACGAATGAATGACCATCATCCTTATATTCCCTCGATATTTTTAACATCTCTCTTGATTATCCATTTTCATTCTCAAATATTTTCCCTCATGTTTTCTTCTAGAAGAACATATTAATGCATTATAAAAAATTAATTCTGATAACGAAGTCATTAATGGTACGTTCCTTGTTAACAATCATCCTGCTTCTTTTCTTTTCGATTCGGGTGCCGATAGAAGATTTATATCACTAGCCTTTGAACCTTTGCTTTCGATGCCCATAACTAAAGTAGCAAAACCCTTAACGGTGGAAATAGCTAGTGGTGACCTCTTGTGCTCGACTATGTCATTCGTAGTTGCCAATTGAACCTGGATAACCACCTTTTTCCCATTGACCTCACACCAATGCAACTCGGGAGTTTTGACATCATCATAGGAATGCATTATTTAACCAAACACCATGCTGGGGTGATCTGTTTTGACAAGGTTGTTCGTATACCTCTTTGGTGCTGGCGAAACCTTAGAAGTTCACGGAGAGAAACACTCTAGTAGCCTAAAACTCATGACCTGTACCCAGGCCCAAAAATACCTATGAAAGAAATATGTAGCCTTCTTGGCACATATCGTAGATGAAAAAGGCAAGGGCAAAACTGTTCAAGACATCCCCGTTGTTCGGGAATATCCTGAGGTGTTTCCTGAAGAGCTACCTGGTTTACCCCCAATTCGTCAAGTTGAGTTTCATATTGACCTTGTACCTGGTGCCAACCCAATTGCCAAATCTCCTTACCGTGTTGCACCGTCTGAAATGCAAGAGTTGTCAAAGCAACTCGAAGAACTTTCAGACAAGGGTGTCATTCGTCCGAGCTTTTCACCTTGGGGCGCTCCTGTCCTATTCGTGAAAAAGAAGGATGGATCCTTCCGTATGTTTATTGATTATCGTGAACTAAACAAACTCACAATCAAAATCGATATCCCCTACCTCTCATTGATGATCTCTTTAATCAACTACAAGGTGCGACCTGCTTTTCAAAGATTGATCTGCGTTCTGGGTATCATCAACTTCGTGTACTCGAAGAAGATATTCCCAAGAATGTTTTTTGCACTCGATACGGCCATTACGAGTTCACTGTCATGCCTTTTGGTTTGACGAATGCTCCTGCCGTCTTCATGGACTTAATGAATAGGGTTTATAAACCTTATTTAGACAAGTTCATCATTGTTTTCATCGACGACATCCTCATTTATTCTAAGTCTTGAGCCGATCACGAAAAACATCTCCGTCTAACGATGGAAATCCAGAAGAAAGAACAACTATACGTCAAATTCTCCAAGTGTGAATTTTGGTTAAAAGAAGTTCAATTTTTGGGACACATTGTTAACGAACGAGGTATACATGTAGATCCCGCCAAAATCAGTGCGATTAGGGATTGGAGTACACCTACTACTCCTACCGAAGTTCGTTCATTTCTTGGTCTTGCTAGATATTATCAACGATTCATCGCGATCTTTTCAAAGATCGTGGTTCCCCTCACCACTTCGACTCAGAAGAATAAACCTTTCGAGTGGGACCCAAACAAGAGGAAGCCTTTCAAACACTGAAACAAAAACTTGTAATGCTCCTGTTATATCTTTTCCCAACGGCAACAACGATTTCGTTGTCTATTGTGACGCATCAAACCTAGGCCTAGGTTGTGTTCTCATGCCAAGAGACAAAGTCATAGCCTATGCGTCAAGACAATTGAAAATTCACGAGAAGAACTACAAAACTCATGATCTTGAGTTAGGAGTCGTAATTTTTGCTCTCAAAATTTGGAGACACTACCTTTCCGGTACGAAATGTGTGGTTTTCTGTGAACGGGGATCGAGCTCCCAAAATGAGCAATCGACCTGATCTCGCTCAACTAGTAGAGGCGGAATTCATTGCTAAAGAGGTAGACAAGACAAACAAGATAGTACTTACCACTTAACTGCTTCTGATTATTAATGACGTTCAAATATAGACGCAAGTAAACAAAATGGCAGAGATTCGCCGTACCAATTGACAAATCACTAACTAGCTCTAACACAACACTTTCCTATTTATAGGTCGACATGACTCGTATCGAAGTGCGTGCTAAATAGATAACTACATTTCATACGAGTCTGTGTTTCGTACGAGTGAGTCACTCCTACGAAACATGTCTTCTTTCGTACGAAAATAGGGTTAAAACATATAAAACTTACTTTTTCACATTTAAACATTAACGTGTAAACTTTATAAACATTACAGATACATCCTAGACGTAGGCAATAGACATTATACACCAACAAACTCCCCCTTGGATGTTGCTGCAGTCTTGATAATCTTCAAAAAACCTCTATTAGATTTGACTCTAACGCTCAACAATTTCTTTATAGGCTTTTGACGCTCCTCAAAAGTAATTGGCGTTTGATCAGTCGGAGGAGGCCGTTTCAAAAACTGAAAGCTTATATGGTCTTGGATACTACAAAAACTAAATCTGAATGAATCTTGGATACTACAAAAACTTTTCTTTCTTAATATTCTGAACCATCTGAGTGAAAATGACCTTTGAAGAGTTGTATGGAAGATTCAATACTAACGCAGTAATCATACACATTTGATAATACACTAAATCATCGAAACCACCTTTCCTATGACTTAAACCATGAGCTATAACACGTGCAAGATATCTGAAAGGTGCGCTCAGGTTTCCTTTCTTGAATGGTGCAGCGTCAACAAATCCGTATACCCCATTCGATAAAAGCATCCTTTTACCACGATATCAGAAAAACATGTCGGATCGTCTTTGTTGTCTTTAAAATCCAAAACCTTCTGAATTAACTCCTCGGTAATCTTTACTGGAATATCAACATCATCAATCTTTACAGCTTAAATAATGGTGTTATCATCAATATTGTACTCAGTGGCGTTCCAAAAGTATTCTACATGAGAAAGATATGCTGTATGTCTATCCGTTAAAGCTTTGGTTACTTGAATCCGTGTGAGGAAATCCAAAATATCTCGATATGTATCAATCTCCGGAATAGAGGCATCTGTGACACAACATATATTGTGGAATGGATAAAACGCAGATTTCTTGTCCTGTACATAAAAAATAACCACAACCCGTTAGAAAATTTTAAACATTCAATATTTCCTTCAAATATTCATATGAAACATCTGTTTCATACGAAACACACTTAATCAAAAATTAAAGTTTGAAATGAATGTTATTCATACGAATCACTATCTTCGTACGAAATACTTTGCACATTAAACGTTATGTTTTCAAACTTTATTTCATACGAAACAACCCAATTCACTTTGAACAGAACTTTTCAAGCTTCTCCGTATGAATTAACTATTTTGTACGAAACAACCTTCAACTATTATAACAAAATTTTCATGCGAGACAATTCCTTCATACAAAAACTCATCGTCGTCCCGAAATGTCCAAGTATAATCCGAAGTTAAAACTTGTTGATTTTAACAAATTTATAAACGATTTTCTGGTTATTAGAGCCGATTTTAACATTTTTGTGATCAATTTTAAGTTTTACCGGTCCAATTTCCCTAGATCTAAGTTTTAGTCCGATTCATACAAATTTTGGCATTATAACAACATGATTTTGTCGAAATTACCTTTCCCATTGATAGAGGTGTGCCAATCAACCTCAACAATTTAAATCGCAAGCACAAATATCCAAGAAATGAAGATTTTAGTATCAACCCACACAAAAGTTCTCTGAATCGCTCAACAGTACAGAGAAAGTGGTAACCTCATTTCTGTGCGAAACAAAGACTACTTATACTAGACACTAGTTTCGTACGAATAAATTTGAACCGCACAAAATTTGCTCTGTTTCGTACTAAAATGAAGATCTCCGTATGAAATTTCTCTTTCGTGCGAATCAAAACTGAAAGTCTTTAAACTTTTCAATTTTATTTTTTGTATTTTTCATTTTTTAAATAAGTTTATCTGTTTTATACATCCACTTGACTAACCAAGTGCAAGTTAATGGCCCTGGTTATCCAATTTGCCTTCGAAGTCCAAGTTAATGACCTTGGTTGACCATGTTTGAGCAAACATATTTATTTTAGCATGTAAAGTTTCAATTTTTTCTAAAAAGTAACTCCCAACCATGATTTCACATTTTCCTCAACAAGATGTTGCTATGAATTCAACCGTTAGTGTTTTTATCATCGGTAAACAAAAATAAGACTATCAAGCTAAGAAAACTGAAAATCTTTTTGAGTTTTGAGATATTTTTCAAAAGTAATAACATTTTTTTGTGAATTTTGCGTTTTTAGAGCATCATTTCAAGCATATATATAAGTCATCAGTACAGTTGATCTAGAAACACCCTTTAAGCTTTTAAAAAAATTTACCTAGATTGCCAATATATTTGTCCATTTAAACATCTTCTCGTTTCTCAACTGTTTCAAGATATGTTAATGCATTATTATAAACATTAAATAACTGTGTTTCCCATCTCAGAATATACTCCCGTATTAAGATTACCAGAATATCATTTTACAGGTGAATATATCGAATTGATATCTGTATATAGGGTGAATGCGAGACCTTGAGAGCTCAGGTTAGTACTACCGTATAAAAAAGAGATGAAGGCTCGTCTTTAGGTGGTGTTCCATTAAGGAATCTTTTGTACTGCAGCTTAAGACATCACCGTATTTTCATGCAGCTTTTGGGGAAATAATGTGAAAATATTATAAGAGTTCTAGGCCATTGCTTCCGCAAAATCAGAAGAACTCGAATAATACCCCAGATATCAATCAAATAAAGACCTAGTATCGCAGAATCTAGCATTCTCTAAAATGAAATTTAGGAGTACTAAGTCCATATATTAGAGAGTTGTTAATCCACAAGTTAATCACACAATGATTTAAGTTCATATCTCAAATACAATTTACTGAACGAGTGAAGTCTATTGGCATATCCATAGTAAGACTTGCTTAATTACTTTTTAAAAACAATACAATTCTTTAGCATACTGGGACTATCATTTTTTGATTTACTATGATCACTCTTTTTACACAAAAATCTTTTTGCCTTTTTTATGTTTTTGTATTTTCCTCAAACATTCTCCCGCTAAAATCAAAAAACATAGTGATTTTTTTAAGAAGTTTATAAGAAAAAATGTACAGAAAACGTTTAATCGATGACAAATTCACATTAAGTCGTCATCATCCTCAAACACATCCCCTGAGATCATATATTTTAAACCATTTAGCTTTAACAAATTATTAAACTTTGTTTTATCAAAAGCTTTGGTATAAAAATCTGCTTTTTGGTCATCAGTGTGGATTTTCTCAATTCGCACCAACTTTTTCTCGTAGCAATCATGGATAAAGTGGTGTCGAATCTCGATATGTTTAGTACGTGAGTGTTGACATGAGTATTTAGTGATATTGATCGCGGCCTGATTATCTACATATATAGGCGAATCAAGAAATTGCAAACCGAAATCTCTCATCTGTTACTGTATCCAGAGAATCTGAGCACAACAACTGGATGACGAAACGTATTCAGCCTCACAATTAGAGAGAGCGACTGCGATTTGTTTCTTGCACTGCCACGTTACCAAACAAGTTCTGAAGAACTGGCAGCCGACCGTTGTAGACTTTGTATTCAATTTGCAGCATCCGAAATAAGAATCCAAGTATCCTGCAAGATTAAAATCATCATGTCTAGGGTACCACAAGCCGGTGCTGGGAAAACCCTTCAGATATCTTATTATACGTTTGACAGCAAGCAGGTGTGACTCGTTTAGATTAGACTAATAACGGGAGCACATGCACGTTGGATACATGATATCTGGTCGGGAAGCTGTAAGATACATCAAGGATCCGATCATGGAGCGATATAAAGTTTCATCAACTCTTTCTCCAATAAGATCTGGACAAATGCCGTGATTTGGAGCTAACGGGGTAGATGCTGGTTTAGCTCCTGTCATATTGAATTTCTCCAATATGTCATGAACATATTTCGTCTGATGAATAAAAATACCATCAGGCAACTGATCAACCAGAAGTCCTAGAAAGAACTTCATCTCCCCATTTACACAGCTTGTTATTTGTCGATCCAAAGATAATATCATCCACATATATCTGTACGATGATTAGATGCCCATCTACTTCCTTTGTGAAGAGGGTAGAATCTACTGTTCCCCTGATAAAGCCATTGTCCAGAAGATGACTCGATAATGTGTCATACCAAGCTCTCGGGGTTTGATGAAGACCATATAAAGCTTTATTCAGAAGGTAGACTTTGATGAACCCCGGTGGTTGGCTAACGTACACCTCCTCTTTCACTTTTCCGTATAGGAAAGCAGATTTAACATCTAATTGGTACACCTTGAACCTTTTCCACGAGGCAAAGGCTAAGAATATGCGAATCACTTCAAGACGAGCAACTGGGGCGTAGACTTCAGTATAATCTATCCCTTCTTGCTGATGAAAACCTTGAACCACAAGTCGAGCTTTGTTGCGCACCACAACTCCTCGATCGTCTCTTTTGCACTTGAAGACCCATCTTGTGTTAATCTTTTTGCGACGATCTGGTAGGTCAACAAGCATCCAGACTCCAAGTTTCTGGAATTGGAGTAACTCCTCTAGCATTTCATCGACCCAACTTTGTTCTTTTAACGCGTCTTTCCAGCTTCCTGGTTCAACCTGAGAAACGAAACAACTATGAGAAAATCGAACTTGGAGTGGAGCAATACGAGTATAAAAACAGCTTAGATATTTATTAATCTGATTCCGAGTTTGCACTCCAGATTGTAAGCTGCCTATGATGTTCTCTGACGGATGGTATGAAAGTGTTCTTGGTATCACTTTGGTTGGAACATCTACTTGTGGTTGCAAATTTGTTAGAATTTTACCGACAACCGGTACAGATGAAGAAGCTTTATTCCTAGCATTAGACTGATCAGCTTGTTGTTTAAGAAAGCTTTCAACCTGTTCAGATCCTTCATCAGAACTGGATCCTCCATCGTTGAAAGTTGGTACCCGATCAGAGTCAGCATCTACATTTGGCTGGGCAGATGATTCAGCAGTATTGACATTTGGAGCAAGAATCGGATTTTGAAAAGAAGAGCTTTGACCGACATCAGACGTGTTGATTGGTAATGATGTAGAAATCACCAAAGGTCTAGGAACTTGTTCTTGATTAGATAACTGATGCTGCTGAAATAACATAACAAGTTCTTCTTCAGTTGGCACATCTGGTAGATCACAAGGAATCCCACAATCCATCATAGTTAAACAGCCATGGATTCCCAGGTTTCTGTGTAGGCATTGTATATCGTTGATAATCTATGTGCTGCGCTAGAACTACCTGGTTCAGACTCGACAAGAAAACACGTTTTTGAGGAGTAGCGTAACCAACAAAGAAACCTACCAAGGATTTGGCTCCAAATTTACCAGCCGGGTCCAAGACGGTACACGGTGATCCAAAAGGTTCCAAAAATGCTAAGTTAGGCTTTCGTTGATTTAGTAACTCGAAACATGTCTTTTTGTGAGGTTTAACTGTCAACACACGATTTAGGGTATAGCATGTGATGCTACTGCTTCACTCCAAAAACTGATCGGTAATTTCGAATCAGCTAACATTGTTCTAGCAGTTTCTATCAGCGTGCGATTCTTTCGTTCAGCTACTCCATTTTGTTGTGGAGTATAGGGGGTGCTGGATTCATGAAGAATCCCCTTTTCATTGCAGAACTCTTGCATCTTCTTGTTCTTAAACTCCGTTCCATTATCACCGTGAATTCTCTTAATGGGCAAAAGATATAAATTTTCGAGTTTTCTGAAGAGGATCATAAGAGTTTCAAATGTTTCATCCTTACTCTCCAGAAAGAACACCCATGAAAATCGAGAATAATCATCTATAACGACAAGACAGTATAGATCTCCAGAAATACTTTTGCATTGACGTGTCCAAAGAGATCCATATGTAGTCTTTCTAGTGGTAGCTTTATTGAATTCAACAGCTTTCTCGGGTGGGATTTCTTATGATGCTTCCCCTTTTTGTAGCTAAGACAATCATTTGATAGATAAAACCTTTTCAAATTGACACCCTCCACTAAGTCGTTATGCACAAGAAAATTCATCTTTCGAAGATGAATGTGCCCCATTTTTCTATGCCATAAAATTGACTCTTTCTCGGTAGCTTTGGAAACAAAACATTGAACTTTCTTTGACGTGGTAGAAGCGATGCTCATGTCAAGAACATACAAATCATTTTCTCTTGGTGCTCGCATCAAAATCCATTCTTCTGGAATCCTGAAACCGGGTTTTAGGATTAGACATTCTATATCATTGAAATGTGTTGTGAACTTCTTGTCACAAATTTGCGAGATACTAAGAAGATTGTTCTCAAGTTCAGCGATATAGTCCACTTTATCAAACGATAAAACTCCGTTCGAGAGAATCCCTTCTCCGACAATTCTACCTCCCTGTGTTCCAGTAAATCCTACATATCCTCCACGAATAGCTTAAACATCATTGAGCAACGCAAGCATTCCTGTCATGTGGCGAGACGCTCACTATCCATGATCAAATTTGATAATATCGAACGTTGGAGCCCCTGCACACATGATTAACAAAACTTATTTAAACAAAGAAACCCAAGCCTGTTTGGTCTTGGGTGGGTTTGGTATATCAAATTTTGGACCCACTTTGTTCTTTTCAATCTTTTTAAGCTCAATTTTGTTTGAAACACAAGGTTTGTGTTCAACATTGGATGATTTTGTTTTGACAATTTTAGCCACCCATTTCTGTGTTTGTGGTTTATCTCTTTTAACTAAAATTTTGAATCTACTTGTTGAATTTTGTATGATGTTACACCAATTTCAAATTTAGATTGAGATAGAATAATTGGTTTAACATTTTGATGAGATTCAATATTTCTTTTAAGAATTTGTTTCGGCATGAACATCAGTGCTTTTTGTTTTTCATCCTTGGTGAACTTTTTCAGAGAAGAAACTGGTTTTGAACTTTCTTGTGAACAGTATTGTGCGATATGTCCAACTTTCTTTCATTTAAAGCATGTCATGCTGTCTTTTTGAATAGAGGTATCCAAAACATGTTTCTATTTTTGTTTCCTTTTTCTTTAAGAAAATCATCATCTGATTGGGTTCCGATGACTCCTTTACTTTCTCGGTTGTTGTCCCAACAACAAAATTGATTTTCTTTGTAAAGTTCATTTTGAGACCTGTTGGTTTTATGTTGTTTTTGGAAACCCAACCCTGCTCGTTTGTTTTCGGGATAGTCTCCATTTTTATGATAGTAAGGTTGGTTGTCAGTTTTCGATTTAGAATAGAAAGATGCATCATGTTTATCTAAATCATCATGACTTACCTCCATAAGCTTGAACATTTTATCTACACAATCCTTTGTCACATTCTTGATTGGAAAGTTCTCATCCGAAAATAGTTTATCAAACCCTTTCATTTTATAAACTATGGACATTGGGATCATCATTTAAACTATTTTCTGATATATCATCAGACCTTGGCTTCTCAGATTGTTCAGGCTCAGACACTTCAGATTTATTTTTTAACACTTTTTCAACCACATTATTTACCACTTCAGAGTCACATTCACCATCATTTTTAGTGTAAGTTACATCGATATCCACAGCAGTTGTTTGGTTTTCAATTTAAGATTTAGCGCCTTTTCCACCCCGATGGATTTTTGCATGCATAACTGTTCCACATGGGTGAAGGAACTCGATCATAACTACCATTTTTTGTTCCACCATTTTTAGATATCCCTGTATTTTTTATTTTTGGTAAAATGTGATCTATGACGTATGAGCTTGTGGAGTAACTAATTAACAATTTGTTAACTCGTTCAGTTTCAATTCTCATTTTCTCATGCTCACTTTTGAGCTCAGCAATAGTGTTTAGATGAATATTAATTGCCATTTGTTTATCCATCACTGTTGCCTTAAGCATCAGAAGTGTTGCATCATTTTCTCTGAGTGCTTTATTATATTTTTTAACAGACGCACTCAGTTGTCATAAGCTTCCTTTGTTGATTTGTAATCGCTTGACAAATTGTCTGTTAGACTTTGCAATTCAGCAAATCTTTTGTCCTTTACAAGACATTCACCACACGGTTCTTCACAGTTTGAACAAGATTTTTCATTCTCAGATGAGTTGTTTACCTCATTGCCATTGGCCATGCACTCTCTAATGATGACTTCTTTAAACAATTCTTTTTTCTCATCAACTTTGACATCTTCAACCGGTTTCTTTTGCTCTTCATTTGTTGAATGTTGGCTAGGTGCGAAATATCATGCAAAAGTTTTTAAAACATCATTAGGTAAAGAGATGTTTGAATGGACCATTCAAAAGTTCTTCCTCCTCTGATGAAGTATGATAGTAATAATCGTCATCATCAGGTCCTTCATCAAAGGATGCCACCGATTCTTCTTTCGGTTCCTCAATAATTTTAGCCACCAATGCCAAACTTTCTCCTTTCAAACTAAACTTGTTCCAATTAAACCCTTCTTCTTCTTGTGTAAAAACCAATGCCTTATCTTTAGTTTCAGGTTGCTTATCTTCAATCGGCATGATTCTTGTTCTTGGTTGAGGTCGGTGGTAGATCGCTCTTTTGTAATAGTCACCGGCAAAAGGATTATGATTTCATTAACCTCTCGGTTTGGACATTCCCTTTTAAAGTGAACTTTCTCCCGACAATTGAAACAAGTAACTTTGGATTTATCAAATCCAAGTTTCCCATCCAATCCTCCCAATTTTCTTTACCAGTGATTTCCATAAATATCTGTGCACGTCGAACGATTGAAGCCATACACCATTTTATATCTATCAACTCCATTTCAACTGGATCAATTTGATCGTAATCCTTGCGTGTTATTTCATAATTTCCGATCTTTCCAGCAACAAGACTGTCAATGACTCAAGAACTAAAGCAAGTAGAGACATATGTTGTTTTGCTGTCTTTTCGTCAAAATTTTGTGCGTTCTGAAAATCAACGGAAATATTGCATTGCAAAACTCTTTGATTTGCATTGGATGATGAAGTAGTTTGATTGTTTTGCGGTTGATTTGTTCCTAAAGAAGATTGTTGTCTTGAAGGTGTATTTGGATCAACTATTAGGAATGATTGGAAACCACTTGTCTGAATTGGTGGTGTGTTTTGTGAACTATATGCACTGAAAGCAGTTTGAATCTTTGGCGCTTGGATTTGAGCAGCAGAACTGTTTTTGAAATAAAGATTAACATCTTGTTGCACTTGAACAGTCTTGTCTTTAGCTATCTTTTGCATCTCAAATACATGACATTCCAACCTTTCGATAAAGCGAGGCAGCGAGAAATTGCTGTATTCAACTCCATTATTTAAGATGGTTAAGTAAGTCAACCATTCACCTTGTGGTAGAGAATCACATAGCTTGTCAACAAGCTCTTCATTTGTCTTCCCAATTCCCATTCTCTTCATATGAACCACCAGATGACAGTATCGCTCAATCAGTTGCTTTACCGTTTCTCCTTTAATCAGTGTGAATACATCAAACTCTTTGCTTAATAACGCCCTTTTACTTTTGCGGAGTTGAGCACTACCTTGAAATTGAGTCGAAGAGCATTCCAAAAGATTGCGCATCATCATCATGTTGTAATAAAGCCAAGATGTCTTCTTTAATCGATTGCGGAAGAATATTCAACATTTTCTTTTCGTTGATAAACCTTTCCCTTTCAACATAGAGAATTGAGCAACGGTCTTTTCAAGCCATTTTCACCAACTGGTGCGGTATATTTTGCCTCGATTGCAAACCAGCAAGTAAAGTGGTTAGCTTGAACCCAGTTCATAAACCTTTCACTCCAACTATCAAAGTCTTCTAGATTCATAAGCTTTTGAGGTTTTGTCATTGTTCCCATTTCATTCTCTAGATTGATTTTTGGGCTGCTACAGTGGAAACGACTGATGTGGCGAATGCATTGTAAAATTCCTCAGACATTTTTCTTTTGAAAGACTAAGAACACACTTCTCGAAAACAAAATGATCAGATTAATAAAACTTTTATACGGCAAATTGATTCGTACGAAACAAGTTTTTACACGATTGAGATTTATCTCACAAAAACAATAGTTCATACGAATCAAACCATTTTGTACGAGTAAGATATTTGTATGGATGAAATTTGGTACGAATTTGTCTGAAAATTTGAGAATTTTTGGTACGAATTTGTTTGAAATTCTGAAAAATTTTAAGATTCCTATGAAATGTTTACATTTGTTCGTATGAATTTTTGAACTGGTTCGTACAAAAACTTAAATCAGGTTTTTCATGCGAAACTCGTACGAAATGATTCAATCTTCAAACTGACAAATTTTATCTATTTCAACATGATTTAGTTTAATTTTAAGTCTGAATTATGATATGCATTGATTAGATTGAAGATTAACTTGAATTACTAAAATCCTAGTCCATTTTGTCCATGAATTCATTCGAAATTTGTCCAAAATCCAGCATAGGTCAGAAAATGATGAAGATGCAGATATATCCAAGTCTGAGCACTCGACTTGATCTCGCTCAACTAGCAGAGGCGGAATTCATTGCTAGAGAGGTAGACAAGAGAAACAAGATAGTACCTACTGTTTAACTGCTTCATATGTATTAATGACGTTCAAATACAGATGCAAGTAAACAAACTGGCAGAGCTTCGCCGTACCAATTGACAAATCACTAACTAGCGCTAACACAACACTTCCCTATTTATAGGTCGGCATGACTCGTACCGAAGTACGGGCTAAACAGACAAACTATATTCCGTACGAGTCTGTGTTTCGTACGAGTGAGTCACTCGTACCAAACATGTATTCTTTCGTACGAAACATAGTGTTAAAACATATAAAACTTACTTTTTTTATTTAAACATTAACGTGTAAACTTTATAAACATTATAGATACATCCTAGACGTAGGCAATAGACGTTATGCACCAACATTTTCACTGACCACAAAAGTCTCCAACACATATTCAATCAAAAGGAGCTAAACATGAGATAACGACGCTGGGTCGAACTTCTAAACTGCTACGACTGCGAGATTCGCTTCCATCCTGGTAAGGTGAAGGTTGTGGCTGATGACTTACTCGTAAGGAATGTTTCAAACTTAATTGTGTTCGAGTTCAATCTGATATCCAACAGGTATCCTTCAAGCACAACATACATGTGTGACCCAAAAGCTTATGAGAAATGAGCTGCCATAAAATCTCAAACTTCAACTCGAAACAAAAGACAACGGATTACTCTACTACAAGAACCGTTTGTGGATTCCTAGTTAAGACAATCTCCACACCTTATTGATGAACGAAGCTCATAAGTCTCGTTATTCAATCCATCCTGTTGCAGACAAAATGTATAAGGATCTTCGTACCCAGTATTAGTGGTCTGGTATGAAGAAGGACTTTTCCTTATATGTGTCTAAATGCCTAACTTGTCTTAAAGTTAAGGCAGCACATCAACACCCATCTGGGTTACTTGAGCAACCACAAATACTGGTATGGAAGTGGGAGAACATTGCGATGGATCTCATCACTAAACTACAGCGCACACCTAGAGGTCATGATGCCATTTGGGTAATCATGGATCGTTTAACAAAGCCAGCACACTTTTTTGCAATTCGTGAGGATCTATCAGCTGACAAACTCGCCAAGATCTATGTTGATGAGATTGTATCTCGTCATGGTGTTCCTTTGAACATCATATCCGATCGAGATGCTCGATTCTTATCTCACTTTTGGAAGACCATGCAATCTGCCATGGGAACCAAACTCAATCTGAGCACTAGTTATCATCCTCAAACGGATGGACATCTGAAGGGACAATTCAAACACTAGAGGATATGCTCAGAGCATGTGTGATCGACTTTGATGGTAGTTGGGGTTCGCATCTACCATTGGTCGAATTCTTCTACAACAATAGTTATCACGCCATCATCAATATGGCGCCTTTCGAAGCTCTATACGGTTAAAAATGTCGTGCACCTGTCTACTGGAATGAGGTCGGTGAAGCTCAGCTCACTAGACCTGAACTCATTCACGACACAACTGACAAAGTCAAGAAGATTCGCGATAACCTTCTGACAACCAGAAGCCGTCAAAAGAGTTAAGCGGACAAACGACGCAAGCCCTTGGAATTCCAAGTTGGTGATCACGTGCTTGTCAACGTATCCCCTTGGAAAGGTGTGATTAGATTTAGAAAGAAAGGAAAACTTGCACCATGTGACCATTCAAGAACGTTGAGAGAATCGGAAATGTGGCCTACCGACTTGAGCTACCTCCTGAACTTGGGAATGTTCACCTAACATTCCAAGTGTCCAATTTGAGAAAGTGTTTATCTGATACAAACCTCCACATTCCCCTCGACGAAATTCACATTGATGACACTATGCACTTTGTTGAGAAACCTGTGGAGATATTGGACCGTGAAGTTAAGAAACTCAAGCGTAGACGTATACCGATAGTTAAAGTTCGCTGGGAATCCAAACGTAGCCCAAAATTTACTTGGAACAAGAGGATCAGATACAAGCGAAATATCCACATCTGTTTCACAAAGTTTCCTCTAATTGAATTTCGGAACGAAATTTCTAAAAGTAGGGGAGACTGTGACATTTGTGCCTTTACAATCATTGTACAATTACAAACAATTTCGTACTCAATGAAACCCTGTGTTTTATTTTAAAATATTTTTGTATTCAATAAAATCTTGTATTTTATTGACGAGAATGCAAAAATGTCAATCGTTGCACAATTTCGATCATTTTCATGTTCGTTAAAGCGTTTTACACATTTTTGCGAAACGCGTAACCATACAACCGAACGAACCGACAACCATGACATTTTCGGGCATAATCCAAGTTACACATGTCTTAAAACCTTTATATAACCTAAATATTAGGTTAAAGGGGTAAAAATGGCAAACAAGTGAAAATACAACTCCAAGGGCCAAATATGTCAAAAAAATAATAAATATTTTTGCTTCTTCACCAAGTTTGCCACCTATCTTCAATTTTTGACCCTAGCACTCACTTTGCCACACTTAATAAGGTATTGACATATGTTAGGACACTAATCCACACTTGAGGACACTTTTCATCACCTCCTTAATCCTAAAATACTATAAATACCCCATGATTCTTCCATTTTTTTCACATCACTTCAAAACACTTCAAAGCAAAGTGTGAAGTTCTTCTTTCTATCCTTATTGGAGCTTGTTTCCAGCCTTTGGAAGCCTCCTAACTTGAGTTCCAAAATTGTTCTTCAACACTAGTAAGTACGCTTCCTTGTTCTTTCATTTTTTAGCTGTTTTGAGCTAAAAGTCGAATAGTTTGGCTTCCTCATTCACTTTTGGTTCTGACCATATTTTGTCAAGTCAAAGTTCAATTAAACTTTGCAACGTGATCGTAATCACAAAGGTTATAATCCAAAACGATTTACCTTCTGATTACCTACTAGTCAAAGTGACTAGTCAAAGTTCGGTCAAAAAATGCGCAAGATGTGCATTTTATGACGAAACTATTTTCGGGTATTAAAACTCCAAGTTTTGATACCAAATCAGTTTTATAAACTTATTTTGACATGTCTTACATGTCTAACTCGTCCTTTCGGTTTAGTGCTTATTTAGGGTCGTAAGTCTTGACCACCCCTTGACTTCGAATCCGACCCGTTAGGTCGATCTTAGGATAGACCAAACACATATTTGTGATCATAGTTGTATAGGCAATAACCTACTGAGGTTATACCTTATGGTCACGTCGTTTGGTTAGTGTTATGATATGTTACTTCTATGTTTTTAAAAAAATGATAACCAAATTGCCCTTTTGCGCATAAATCCATTTTAAACACATCTAACAAAATTTTTGACATATAAACTGATGTTAGAACATTTTCAAACATGTTTGGGCATTTAAGACTTATCATAGGACATATTTAATGATCCGATCACGCGTTTACAGAGTAACCCGTTAAAGTAGCGTAAACTACCGTAACGAGTCATAAAGGGTTAAAAGCACTTAAGATCCTTTGCAAATCCGAATGTTAAATTTGTTAAACCATATCACATGAGTTCCAACACTCGTTTGGTTTATAAGACTTCATTCTATCCGATCTCCCGTCTGTATTCCTGACACGCTAACATATTTATCTGACACATTGGGACACGTTTAAGCTTTGTTTATTCCGTTGCTCAAGAACACTTTTTCAATCCCATGTGAGTACATAGCCCCCTCTTTTACATTTTGTAAATGTTTTAGGGTGATTCATATGTGCCTACCATTATTTTCAAGATTTCAAAACCATATACATGGTTTATATATAGAAAAACATTTCAAAGTGAGTACATAGTTCCCCTCTTTTACGTTTTCAAATGTTTTGGGGTTATTCATATGTGCTAAACTACCTTTTCAAATCTACATATTTACTACGCAAGACTTATATGAGTACATAGCCCTCCCTCTTTTACGTTTTCAAATGTTTTGGGGTGATTCATATGTGCCTATAATTATTTTCAAGATTTCAAAACAATATACATGGTTTATGTATACAAAAATGATTTTCAAAGTGAGTACATAGTTCCCCTCTTTTACTTTTTTAAATGTTTTGGGGTGACTCATGTGTGCTAATCATTTTCAAGTTTTAAAAAACAATGTCTATGGTTTATATATAAAACAATACGATTTCACTAATGTGAACAACTTGTTGATGCGTTATCCATAACACAAACGACATTCATTAGCTTTGGCCGAGCCGACCATAGTAATGTTATGGTACCATAGGACTGACAATCCCATTATCGGATTGTTCACTGGATTTGGTGGAAGTTTGGATAATGACAGAAACTGTTTCTGATTAACAATCATTTGTTGATTTGTTAGTCTAGTTAAAGAGACTCTTTGGTGGTCTGTTAAAGATACCCTTTGGTTGTATAGTCAACACAGGTTTGAATGTGTTCATTAAAGAACGATCAAAAATTTTCACAATTAAAAACATGGACGATTTTTTTATGCCATGGAAAATTTTTTTATGACACACATGATTGATTTATAACACAGGCAAATGGTTTATAACACGGACAAATGGTTTTGAACAATGTCACGCAATGATTTTCATTTAAAGATATAAATCATACGAAGTTTTCTTTTGAATCAATCTATTACAAGTTTATTTTACAAAAGAAACATTTTGGTCAAGATTCATGGCTACAAGGTTTTCACAACTCTAACCAACTTGTTTTAGTTGGTTAATTGTATTGCAATATCAAAAACTTTTGATATAAGGTTTTCAGTTAACGACTCTTATAGTCGGATGAGGTGTTGCAATATGTATACAAAGCCACGAATTTAACACACTCATAAAACCTATGTACTCACCGGCTTTTTTATGCTGACTCTCTTTTCACATATGTTTCAGGAGTCAATGCTTGATAATATGATGCATGCTTCAGGTAGGAATGGACTTGGGCCTTAGTGACTTAAAACACGAAAGACAGTTTATTTGTGTGTTGTTCTTGTTTATCATAAGGCAATGTAAACATTTAACTTAATAAAACAAAATTTTAAATTCCATGAGTTGTGAAACAATAGTTCTGTGACATGACTCCCCGACGTTTCCGCCGCAGTTTGTTGTTTTTCGCGGTCGGGGTGTTACACTACACACCGCTTTGGACATCTCCTATAATATTCTTCTAAGGATGGGTATTATGAATTCGAGTTTCAGGAACATCAGGAACTCAAGAATTTATACCCAAATTGTTGATATTCAGATCAACAACTAATTCGTTTGATTGATTTGATGAAGATGTAGACGCATGACCTTCAGTAGTTCCTAGATTCTAAATATTTGACGTGACATCTGAAATTCCAGGAACTGGAGCAGTTGTAGCTCCATTTGCATCATGATACTCATCATCTTCTGATAACATATTGTAATCAGCAGCATCTTCGAATTCCTCATTCTGAACAAGATTGTTAACTGAAGTAGACACTTAAGGGTTAACAATAATTGGTCGAACTAATGATGAGTCAACTGCAGTATCACTTTCTAGTAGCATTTGAGCTGCTGTAGAAGCATCATCAAAGGTTGGCAGATTAAAGGATTTAAACAACCCATCGTAGTCAAACAACCAAGGAGCACCCGGAGCTCTTACTAATTAAGTGTATCTTTGAACCTTGACTTCACCCATTCTTCAATCTTCTTTGTTGACAAATTCCACACTATGAAATTAGGAGTAGCATATCCAAGAAAGAAACCTTTAATAGCTTTCGGACCAAATCTACCATGTGGATCAATCATAGTGCATGGAGCTCCAAAAGGTTCTAAGAAATAAACATCCGGTTTCCTTTTGGGTAACAATTCGAACATGTTTTCCCGAGCATCTTCACCATAAGAACTCTATTCATCATATAACATGTAGTAGCAACAGCTTCTCCCCATAATTGAACAGGAAGTTTTGATTCTACTAGCATAGTTCTTGCTGTTTCAATCAGAGTTCTAATTTTTCCTCTCAGCGACACCATTTTGTTTTGGAGTGTATCGAGAACTGTTACTCATGCAGAATGCCTTTAGAAGAACAGAACTCATCCATAACTTTATTCTTGAATTCGGTGTCCTTGTCGCTTTTGATTCTCCTCAACTTCAAATTGTATAAATTTTCGAGCAGTGTCAGGAGATTCTTGAGGATTTCTGAAACTTCACTCTTGTGAGCTAACATATTCACCCATGAAAATCTTGAGTAGTCATCAGTAACTACTAAACAATATGAATCACCAAAGGTAGTCTTATGTTTCATAGGTCCAAAGAGGTCCATATGAAGACGTTCCAAAGGCATATTCACTGTGTTAATCTTCTTCACAGGATGAGATTTTCTCGCTTGCTTTCCCTTTTGGCATGATACACAGACGTCTTGTAGATGAAAGTTTTTCACTAGTACACCATTCACAAGATTGTTTTTCACCAAATAGTTCAGTTTCCTTAAGTGAATTTGTCCCATTCATCTCTGCCAAGAGATTGATTCCTTTTCGGTGGCTTTTGGGACAAAACATGTAACTTGTGTAGATGTGGTAATAGCTTGGCTCATGTCAAGAATATACAAGTCGTTGATTCTTGGAGCCGACAGGAGGATCCATTCTTTGGATATCTTGAAACCAGGTTTCAGCACATAACATCTGGCATCATCAAAATGGACCGTGAACTTCTTGTCGCAGATTTGAGAAACGCTAAGAAGATTGTGATCAATTTGTCGAACATAATTGATGTTATCAAAGCTAACTACACCATTGGAAACCATTCCTTATCTAGAGATGTATCCGCCTTTGTCTCAAGCAACAAAGCCTCCTCGAAGGCTTTTCACATCATAAAGGAGCCTTGAGTCGCTTGTCATGTGCCTCGATGCTCCATTGTCATGAATCCAATGTGTCACACCCTCAATTTCCACTTGCGGAGTTTTACCGCGAGGCGTGTGAACAAACCAGAATCTGAAACACTAGTACGTTGAACGACTCTACATGATTTGATTATACGTTTTCCAAAATCATTTGTTGTCGATTTTATATTACCAATATTTAGCATGAGTATCAGTTTTTAAAGTTTGAGCGGAAGCATAAATAAGTAATGATGCGGGCGCCAACACAAACGCCAAAACAAATGAAAAATCCCAAAACAATATTAATAAATGAGACTCGATAAAGATGTCTTGTTCAATGCATGTGCGTGCACCTAGAGCTCCTAGCGTCCTGAGAAACATGTAAAGAAACAAGTGTCAACATTAAAGATGAGTGAGTTCACAGGTTTTCATAAAATCGTTTGTTCGGTTATAGTTTGTTACTCCGTTATCCCCAACCCGGGATAACTAATCAGTTCCATTATTCCAATCCCGGAATAATAAGTTGTTGCTTCCAATATTCCCAAACCGGAATATTAAGTTATTGTTTCCATTATCCCCAACCCGGGATAATAAGTTGATGTTCCAATATTCCAAACCCGGAATATTAAGTTGTTCCGTAATTAAGTTCAATATTAATGTATATAGGTAGCTAGCCTAAAGTCATGTCACTAAGTGTTCGCGATCGAAGCTGACTGTGTGCCTCCGTTTTGCCAGGCCTATCACATGACCATGGCGGTGTTAGGCCAATCATACATCCGTTGACCATACCCGGTTGGCTAGCGCGACTAGCTCGGATGGGGCTCGTCAGACCCAGTAGTACTACTTATAATTCCCCCGCTATTTAATCCAAATACTAACGATCCGAGGAGATTGTCGAGGACTTAAGTGATAAAGCTGCATAGTGACCATAACATTACATTAACATTAACTTAGTTACCGTATAGTTGTGTGACGTTAAATTCGTATAACGTAAAGAGTTTGAGTTTGAGAGTGTATACATGTTTCTCCCCCTGTTGTTTAAAAACCGGATAAAGTTAGGGGCCGTGAACTCACCTTTATTTGCTCGGTTAGTGTGGCAAAGATGTTATAAGGAATGGGAGCGCTAGTTGCGTCCTAACAAACCAATTAATTCCACGTCAGTGTGTAATCACACCAATACAAATTCCACACGCAATTTACTCACAAAGTGATACACACAAACAACATATCTAACACTCAAACATGCATGCAAGTATTCTCATATGATCATAGTAATCAAACAACTTATCATGAACACATTCCTAATCCATGCAACACTTTAATGCATAAAATCACAAGTTAACAACTTTCTGCTTAACACTCAATTATTCAGCTGTTTTCTAGGATTTTTATAAAATAGTTCCAGCATTCTAAAAATTCCCATATTTTTACAGTAGGTGACATTTATACCATAGAAATTTATATAATTTTTCCAAGTCCTAAATCTTTACCAATTAGCCATAGGTATTAATTCACTAAGCTGCAGTCAGATTTACCGCTTTCTGACTGCAGTCCACGGAAGAATTTATTTAAAAATCACTGATCGTCCGATTAACAAAATTCCAATTGGAGTTGCCCGGAAATTTCTATACCTAGTTACTGTACAAAAATCATGACTCAACTCCCTACTGATTTTAAAATCTAGCTTGATAAACAACCAACAAAATTCCAGAATTTTAACAGCTTTACCTACTGAACTTGTTTAGCCCTTTAAAAATATCAAACGATTTCAGAAAATTATGAATCCAGTGCCATTAGATTCCTTATTCAAATCTCTACGTTCTAGACATCAGAAAATCCATTTTTCGACAACTAACTACCAAGTTACAGCCAGATGAAGTCGGCTGTAACTAGTATTCAGCAGGCTGTTTCAGCATTGTTATTCTTACAACTTACCTACATCGTTCCTATTGATCGACCTAATCCGGCAAAGACCGATTTTTGATCCTAGTTTACTACTAACTACTTATCCATGCAAACCCTACTCAATAACTATAATCTTTATAAACAAATCATAGTTGTAAGCTATTGATTCCGAAAACAGTCATGTATACCCACACTATCAATTCAGCCGATTACTTGAAAGCACACATGATCCGAAGACAATACAATCAATTCATTCAAACACTTAGGGTTTCCGCAAACAATTATTCACAAGCACATGATCAAAACAGCCTATTACTTATCCAACACATAAAACCCGAAACAACTAGGCATTCAAACATGCTTAGTTATCCGAAACAACTAGACATTCAAACATATACATAATCCGAACATGATCTTGTAATCAGAGATAACCTCAAATCTTTTAATAATAATGTAAACGAACCGTGATTAAGCTAGGGGATCCGGTGATCAAGGCTGCTTGCGGCCGAGAGGAAAGATGTCGCTGATTGCTGCTGCGACCGGAAGAAAAAGAACAGAAAAACTGTTGCTTGCTCGACCGAGATGATGATGAGGGTAAGGCAGTTTGTTTGCGACTGAAAAGATGAACAAGAGCTGATCTCGATCGGTTAGGAGGAGCAAGGGAGCTGCCGACGGCAGGTTTCTTTTAGGGTTTTGGAGTTGTGAAAGAGCATGCATTACTGTGTGTATATATAGGCGCAAGGTGATTAGAAATAGGGGAAAGGTTTCCGATTTGGACTAGTTCTCGCGGCCAAGGGTTTGGGTTGGTTTAGTTTGGGTTTGAACGCAATAAGTTTGCGGTTTTGGTTAGTGTTTGTGGCCGAGGGACTTGGGTTGGGTTGGTTTGGGTTTTGCGGCCGAGTGATCAGAGTATTAGAGTTTAGGTTTGATCTTTGATTCTTGTTCTCTTTTGGCCGAAGATTAAAGTTGCATGCTATAGGTTTCGGTTTGGTTTTGATCTTATGGTCGAGACATGTTTGGTTTAGGGTTTAGGTTTTCGATGTGTGTTGGATTTGATCTTGGCCGAGAACTTGACTTGAACTAGAGTTTAGAACTTGTTACTCCTAGAGTCGAAATGAACCAAGGTTTAGAACATGTCGCGGTTCGGTTAAGTTCGTGCACGTATTAGATCTAAATATTCAATCACTCAAACAATCACACAACACACAACACGTATTCATTTAATCCGTACACGTTCGTACACATAGCACGTAATTAGATTGACACGTATTACGTTTAAGTTATCTGAAAAACCCGGGATATCACATTATCCCCATGTTGAAAGAATTTTCGTCCCGAAAATTGAGTAAACGCGGTTTAGCATGTAACGTACATGTTCAGAGTGCCACGCACAAAGAGTTAGTTTGTTAATGATAGTACGCAACGTTACAACAAGTTCCCAAGTGTCATACACAAAGGTTTCCAAGTGCCATGCACAAGAATTTAATCAACAATAGTACACGAAAGTATGAGAAATTTCCAGGTTGTCACACAATGACTATTCACAGTTCCGCCTGGAACACCCTGCACATTTCAAAAACCCGATCAGTTTGAGATCGGGACCCAAGCCTTAGTGGTCTTGAGCCTCCTCTCGAACCATCAACAGTCTTAGGTTTCCAAGATTTTTGAAATTTACCAGAATGACTATTATTTACATTTTTAACACCTTCTGGTTTTATTAAATTTGAAAAACTTTGTTTCCTTTCTGAAGGATCCGGTTTCAATGTTTTTTCAATTATTATTAGTTGTTTACATCTCTGTTTTTCTTCTTGTTCTTTAACAATGTGTTTTTCTTGTTTTGGAGAAACAGATCTACGTTGGCAAGTTGGTTCAGGAGGGGTTTTCTCAACAAATCATTGTTTTGCTGGGTTTGAACATTTTTTATTACGTGGTCACATTTAAAACAAGTTCTCCTCTCAACAAACTTAGGAGACCCTGTTCTGTGACTTGATGTTGAACTTGTGGGTCTTGAGGTACTTGGTTTTCACACCCATTTGTATGTTGAGTGTAATTGTTTTCACTATTAGACTTTAAAATCTTGACTTTGTTTACAAAATTATTAGACATGCCTTCAAAAGTCTCGAATTTATCAGTACCAGTAGAACTCACAAATTTAACGTTCTTAAACTTCTTCTTGTAACGAGTGCCTTTGGCTTCAACCTTTCGTTGTGATACCTTAGGCTTTTCAATTAGCTTTTCTTGCTGTTTTTCTTTTGAACTTGATAATGGTTGTGACTTGATTGGGTTTTTCTTCTCCAAAAATTTGGTTGTTGAATTTTTTCAAAAACTTGATCAATAGAGGATAGATTTACATTTTTGATCAAAAAGTCTTTGTTAAAATAGATTTTCTTGTCTCCAACAAAGGTATACAACACATTATCATTTTCACCTGTAGACACATTTGTATGGAAAAATTTCATATGATCGTTATCTTGATTTTCAATAGTTTTCACACTAGGAGTAGCAGACATTTCTATCCCTTTTTCTTCATCAAGAGATTGGTCATGATAATTTTTCTCGGACTCATCATCTGACGAATCATCCTCTTCTGTAGTAGAGGGATTCTGATCACCAACTAATGATGAGTTTTCTGGTTTTCTTGATTCAACTGAGGAATTGTCTAGCTTGAACCCTAATCCTGCTGCAAATTCTTCAGGATTAAGAGCTACGAAGGGTACAAAGCGTGGCATTTCCTCTTAATCAGGAAATTTGGTATAGTTGTGTTTTATTGGGGGTGGACACGACTTATACCCAATGCATTTAACATATCCTTTTAACTTTTGAACGTCAATGATATGATCAAGCATATATCGGGAGTTAGAATAACTTTCCAATTTTAGCTTGATCGCATCATGTTCGCATTCGGCGCTTGCTAACTCTTTCTGTGTTTCTTCAAGGAGATTAATGTAATTATTAATTCCTGTTTGTTTGTTCAAAACTGTCTTTGTTAATTCCGAAACGCTTTTCTTAAGGGTCTCTATTACATATTTGAATTCTTTTTCGTTTCGAGTTAAAGCCAAGTTCGCCTCTTTGCATTTAGATAGTTCAACAACTAAGTTTTGATTATGACTGTTAATTGTTTCAAATTTTGATTTTTATTCAGCACAGTCATTGCAAACTTTAGGAGAATCAGAATTTACCTGACTTGTCTAACCGGAAACATTCGCCATGAAGGTAGTATGATGAGGGAAGGCTGCATTATTTGTAAAGAATTTTTTTGTTTCCTTTGATGCAGCTTCTACTTTCTTCTTCAAACCCACCTTTTCACTCTTCATCTTCTCTGCTTCTTTCAGCAACATTTTAACCTCAACATCACTTCTTCTCTTTATATCTGAATCAGATCCATAACCACCCGAACTTGAGCATTCTTCATCAGAACCACCATTATACCCTGAAGTATTATCATCATCTGAACTATCAATGATGCGAACATGTTTGATTCGATTGATGATCTTGGCATAACACGCAATTCCTCCATGATTCTCATTTCCCAGTTGCACTGACCAATCGCATCCTTCATCTGCTTGAACTACTAAAGCTCTGTTTGTGTTGTTTGAAGGTCCTGCCTGGTTGGTGTTGTTTGGGTTGTTAACAGCTACTATTCTTCGATCATTGTTAACATGAGCTGTGTTGGATGATTGTGATTGATTTTAGAAGGGGTTGTGATTTCCTTGTTTGCTGAGTCTCGCGCACTCATGCTTTAAGTGACGTCTTTCTCCACAGTTGAAGCAAGTAAAAACTTTTTTATCGAAACCATATTTTGTATCTTTCTTGCTTTCCAAACTGCTTCTTACTGTTATGCTCATATGATCCTTCGCTCTTTGCACCGCACTTGCAAACGCCCACTTGATATCCATTAGCTCCATCTCATATCTATCTATTTGTTGGAAGTCTTCATTTGTCAAATTGATGTTTCCAATTAGACCAGCAACTAATCCACAATAGGCATTAACCACGGTATTTCGAAGTTCCATGTGTTCCTGAGCAACTTCTACGCTGACCTTGGAAAGATGTTATCTGTCAAGTCTGATTGGGTTGGGTTTGCAGGTTGAAAGATGTTTCCATAAAAAGCTTGTTGAGGAGCTTGCTATGGAACTTGAGGTGTAAGATCTCGTGGTTGTGGCAAAAAGGCTTTAGGATCAAATACTGGTCCAAAGGTTTGAGTACTTGAGCTTCCAGACTGATTTGATTGAACAGGTTGTGGTAGAAAGGGATTCACGTTTAACACAAACGCGGTTTGAAGCTTCGGTTGCTGACTTGCACTAATACATGTATTAATACCCCCAAAGTACATCTCAGGGATTTGTGGAACAATAATTTTTTGTGACTTTCGAAGTTCTTCTTCATGTTTGTTCTCCAATTTCTACACAAATTCATAAATACTGATTGAATCCGAAACACATGTATGTTTTAATACGTCAATAAATTGACCCCATTTGGGCTGTAATGCGTCAGCAAAGCGCATCACGATTTCTTTTGGAGATGTTAACACTTTGTACGAGTACATTTTGATGAGAAAATGGTAGAAACGTGTTGTCATATCATTCAGTGTTTCATTTTCCATGAACATGAAACCTTTAGACTCCTTCTTTAGCAGATCATGCCTAATTTTTCTGGTTGTAGCATTACCCTCTCCTCTTGCTTTGAGGGTATCCCACAGATTTTAGGTGGTCGTATAGTATACAAACTGATGATAGATATCTTTATGGAATGCCTGTGTTAGGATAGCAAACGCCTTCTTCTCTAGATCGTAAGCCTTTTTATCGCCTTCATCTAGATTGGCTAAGGAGGTTGGGTTTGATCCTGCCTCTTCGAGTGATTCTTTATAGGGAGTAGTAAAACATGTCCATAATTCTGTGTTTTGTCCGAGAACATATGTGTGGAAATGACTTTTCCATGACGGATAATCGTTCATATGGTTCAGTTTAGGTGGACGGTTATTACTCCCAGTTTCACTTTCACTCATCAGAAGAGTCTGAATGCTCTGGTTCTGGTTTGCGACACACGCCCATTGATTTGAAGTAATCATGGTTGTATGTTGAGGCATCAATGATTTTACCCATGAGGTTGCGGAGCTTTGCGAAGAGTCTTGATTTGTGCTTGAACTACTACTCCAATCCCACATATTAGTAATCATTATGCTTTTCTTGATTATGAAAATTTAAAAGGTTTAAAGTTTAATTTTTGAAAATAATAGTGTCCCTTTTAAAAATTCTCAATTTTAGAAATCACAAAGATTGAGAAATCACAAGGTTTGAAAAACTGAAACACGAAAAACAGACTGTGTTGTTCTTCGTACGAACCATTATTTCGTACGAATGATATGTTCTTCGTACAGACTAAGTGTTTCGTATGGAGGACTACTTCATGCGAACAACTTAGTCTTTCATGCGAGCTAGATTCTTCGTGCGGATGGCTGGTCTTTCGTACGAACAATCTAGTTCTTTGTGCGGATGGGTTATTTGCACATATGTTTTTCAAAGATGAATCTTTCTGCAGGGCTGGTTAGTGAAAAATTTCGTTTTCTACACAGACTGTTTTCAAAAGTGGTCTGTTGTCTATACAATTTTAGGTAAAAAGGCAAACATTCCATCAGCTTTTTAGTTATAAAATTCAAGTCCAGAATGTCAGAGATTTGGTCAACCTTACAAACAATATTCCGGTGAGTTTCTCCTGCAAATATGTTCAACTTGAACTGATGAAAATTTTAAGAAAAACCAGATTTTAACATGTCTCCATGTGTTCTAACAAGGTTTTTATTAAAATTTTCCGAATACAACAAGTTTTAACTAAGTTTTAAGTTTGTTATCTTTCAAAAACTTAAGTTTTCTTGCTAAAAGTTCAAGACCACCTCAAGAAACCCTCAAAACTAGCTCAGACATAACACTATGCTTGGTTTTTAAACAAGGAAGAGAGCCAAAGCTCTGATACCACTTGGAGGATCAAGATTAACCTACTTCCCTGTTTATATAACACAAATACGAGTGTGGAATCCTTGTAAGTATGCAAACCAAAACAAAGTAAGAACACATGATAACCAAAGATTCAATATCTTGATTAACTGAAGAGAACTGAAAAAAACATATATGAACAACGTTTATACACTCTCATGCAACACACTCTGTGCTCTTGTGGCTCTCTCTCTAGTATAGCTCAAGTCTCTCTCGTCTCAACAACTGTTCACTCTGGAAGGTCTAACTCTACACTAAGAAGTGCATGTCTTATTGTATAGTGTCCACGCCTAGCAACAGTACGAAGTATGTTGCTGGTCATATGAAACACCAAAAGACACGAAGAACATACTCCAAGGATACTCGTATGAACAAGCTGGTTCATACGAGCATCAACTAGCTTGTACGAAACAAGCATGATGTTGGTTTAGAGGAACTCATTTGTATGAATGGTAGGTGGCTCGTACGAGCAATATCTTGCTTGTACGAAGTATTCCCACTTGAATAGAATTCTTCTTTGGAGATCGTGTCACAGACACGACGTACACAAGACTTAACAGCATGCACACATGCAACTGTTTACACAGACAATCTAATCGTCGTACTAAACCAAGATAGGAGGATCTCTTGATTTGGTCGACACGACCAAACTATACAGACACAGTAAACAAAGATGGTACAATTACAAACGTAACTAAGAACAAGCAACAGACACAAAAGTGTATCAACACTTTTTGTAACTTTTTCTTCAGTAGCCATTCGTGATGTCTCATAGAAAGATCTTACATATCAATATCCACATCCTTAGGCTTTCCTATTAGCACAAACTTGTTCGACACTTGAAACAACACAATATCTGTGATAACTAGCACAAATTCAGCTTCTGGTGCAGTTTCGACATTCACGGGATCCTCTACCACTTTCTCTTTACTGTTGCCTTGCGCATCTGATAACTCTTTAGCAAGACATTCTCTTTCAGCAACACGTTCTCTGGCCTCTACACATTCAATTTCATCTATCTCTGCAGCTATATTGACTCCCAGCTTTTTCATCAGCATTTTCTCAAACGAATTCATTTCTATCACTTCTGAGCCTTTCCTCTTTGTATTCAGCCATTCAGAGTCGTAAACGTTCATTCTCTGACACAATGCTAGCGAGCATGGCTTCTAGTTGTTGTTTATCTTCATTAAGCACATTAAGTTGCTCCTGTAACTTCGCAATTTTGACAGTATTTAATATGACCTATTTTTGTAGCTCTTCAACGCACGGGTCGTTAAACATGTCTATAGTAAAGTCTTCACCCACTGGAACGTCTCAAAAATCAAAGTCAAAATCAAATTGAGACTAGGGATGCAAAGTATGTGGTGGCAACTGCGGTGTAGCCTGTCATGGTGTTGGTTGTGGTGGTGGCTGAGGAGTAGCCTGTCGTGGTGGTGATTGTGGTGGCGGCTGAGGAGTAGCCTGTCGAGGTGTTGATTGTGGTGCAGATTGCCTTGGTGGAGAAGGTGGAATTTGCGGAGTTGGTTCAACAACCACCTCTTCTTTAGTTGATACTCTTGCATTGTCTCTTTGGATTTAACAGTAGGAGACTCAGAACTTTTAGCTGCTTGGCGCTTGAAATGTCGTGTCTTTTCTTTGTGGGTGTGCGTACAGGAGTGTCATAGTCTGAACCCGAAGGTATGTACGTAGTATCATCCTCACCTGCCGCTTTGCGCTTTTTCTCTTCAGCTTTCCTTTTTTTCTCTGCCAGACGCTTTGCTTCTATCTTTTTGGCTCTTTTTCTTTCACCTGCTCTTCTATCCTCTGAATTAATGCTAGAAGACGATGCGTCTTCAGCCTCTTTATCTCCACCAAACGCTTTCCTTTCAATGTCTTCAGCAATATTTTCAATATTTTCTTCAATTTCTAGTTCATCTCCTAACCCAGAACTTTCAGCTGCCTGCTTTTTCTTTTGAGGTACAGAAGTAGAAGACGAAGCTGTCGTCTTTCTCTTTGTACTCTTTTCTCCATCTTTCACAAACCAAGAACTACGCTTAGCAACAAAACCGTCTAGCTTCCTCCATTTTCATGGAGCCGGAGCAATGTAATCTTTATCAACAATAGCACCAAAAACTGGCTTGTCATTCGAAAATGTCTTTAAATGCAAATTCATCTTCTTGAGAGTTGAGACATCCATGTGTTCAAGCTTTAACACATGGTCCTTTTTCTTCTTCATGTTCGGGTGCAGGTGATCTAGTAGCATCTGTATAAACCGTGGATACTGCAGGAACTTTACCCTCTGTATATTCTGCACCATCTGTGTAAATATAACCTTTGAAAAGTTATATGGCAGATTTTAGAACCAATGTAGTAATCATACACATATGGTAATCGACCAAATGGCGCACTAAGGTTTCCCTTCTAGAAAGGCGTGGCGTTTACAAATCCAGCATAACCAATTCGGTAAAAACAACCCTTCAACATATACTCGGAAAAGCCAGTAGGATTGTCTTCATTATCCTTAAAATCTAAAACCTTCCTGACCAAATCTTCCGTAATCTTAACATGTATATCCTCATCGTCTTTCTTCACAGCTGAAACTATTTCATTCTCTTCAGCATTGAACTCTACCGCATTCCAAAAATATTCGACATGAGATCTATATGCTGTATGACGATCAGTAAGCGCTTTGGTAATCGGGATTCTGCTCAGAAAATCTAACACATCTTGATAAGCAGCAATATCCGGAATAGATTCGTCAAGCAGATAACAGATGTTGTGGAATAGAGAGAAAGACGTTTTCTTGACCTGTACACAAAGAGAATTTAAATCGTTAGAAATATTTTCAACTTACAAAATTATTCGTACGAATCATACATCCGTACGATTTATTACTTAGAAATTTTTCAAGTTTGGATCATATCATCACTCGTAAGAGTCACTAATTCATACGAGTGACTAAGAATTAGACATTTTTCAAGAATTTTGATCAAACTCCTTTGTACGAACAACACTTCGTACGAGTCAATAATACTTAACAAATTTTAAAACTCAGCTTGTACGAGTGGTCCTTCCTACGAATCATAAACCGTACCAAATAACACCAAGTTTAAACCGAACTTAAACGTGTTGTTTTTAACAAATTTATGGTTGATTTACAGGCTATTGGGGCCGATAATGACGATTTTAAGTTCAATTTTAAGTTTCACCAGTCAAATTTCCCTAAAACTACGTTTTATGTCCGTTTGGTCAAAATCTAGCATTATAACGCTAAGAACAGGGAATAGTACCTTTCCCATGGAAATAAGTGTGCGTATCGACCTTCCCAATGTAATGATACACGTTATATGTCAAGAAAAATCAAAGATTAGAACTGGTTGGGCACAAAATGCTCTCTTAGTCGCACAATAACATAAAGTTGGCTCGTGCGAATAAGAAGGTCTTTTATACTATTTTAGTGTCATTCGTACAAACAAGAGGCTTGTGCGAATGAACATCAAAAGTCTTTCGTATGAGTTAGTGAGACTCATATGAATTAGTTATATTATTTATTAAACTTTTAGAACCTGTAGGTCCACATGAGGATCAAGTTAAACCAGTTCCTTGTTCATATAACATACACACAAGTGCGGAATCCAAGTGTGAATGCAACCAAAGCAAAGTAAAGAACACTAGGTAACGAAAGATTCACTATCTTGATTATTGATTGAGAACAAGTACAAACATATACACACAATGCTCGTATGACACAAACAAACTTGATGTGTTCTTGTGTCTTCGTCTTCAGAGATATCCAACTGAAAGGATAACAAACTCTCTGGTCTAACTAACTCTCACACGCGAGTCAACTGGCCTACACCAACTGAGAGGTACAGTCTGCTTATATAGTGTCCGTCTAGATTCCGTATGAAACCCGAATCCCGACATATGGAACACACTATTTCACACGAGACACAACTCCAGAATTTGGTACGAGTCACTGTTTCATACGAAATCTCCTTGATTCGTACAAAACCTGTGTTTCGTACGAAAGATCTGACTCGCACAGAATCCTTATTCTTTGGAGAACGTGTTCAGACATGACGTACAAAAGACTTATCAGTATGCACACATGCAACTGATTAACACAGACAAGCTAAGATGTCATACTAGATCAAGATAGAAGGATATCTCGATCTATTTGACACGACCAAACCTATACAGACACTTGAGCAAAGACCGTACAATTACAAATGTAATTAAGAACAAACCACAGACACAAAACTGTATCAACAAATTCCCCCTTGATGTTGCTTGGTCTTCGGTCTTCGGTCTTTGGTCTTCAGACTATGGTCTTTACATAGAATGGTTTGGAGTATCATCAAACTCCCCCTAAAGATCTGCTATCCTTGATAGATCTGCTATCAAATGATTACAGCATCAGGTCTTCAAACTTTTAAGAAACTTCAAATCTTTATTGTTTTCTCTTTTGACTTGTCAGATTTCTTCTTGCTGGTATTTGTTCATGTTCTTTTGTATCAATCTGTACTCAATAGACAAATATAATTAGAACACAACTTTCTCAAGGAATACACACGAAAGACTTATCATAATTTCTTCGTATGATTGTATTCCCTGAACGAGATACACACACTCGTATGAATTCTAGCAGCAGATTTTAGAAAAGCAAGTGACCAAGTCAAATCAAATGACTAGGTTCATTCGTATGAGATACATACACTCAAATGAATTTCAGATTTTGGATTTCTTTTTATGAATTACTTGTTGCAAGATATTACTTTATGAACTTGCAATATCAAAGAAATGGTTTTGCTGGCAAATCTTGGTAGAAAACTTTCGAGTCTCAATTTTGGCTAACTTTCAAAAAGTAATTACATAAGCAACTAAGTAAACTAACCTAAAAAAAATATAACTGTACATCTATTTGAACAATCTTTTTCGAGTTTCAAGGTAAAGGAATCGTACCAGCATTTTAATCTTTGTCAAAAACGATATTTGGCTTAAACTTCAAAATTAAATAGATAAGTATTCAACTATGATTATCGATATTGTTATCCACGTAAGCTCAGACTTATCAGATGTAATCGTGATTTAGGAGATATGATTAAGGTATAAATTATACTTACTAGCCGGTGTTCAACCACATCACGAGACATTGCTGTATCAAGATATGCACGAGAGAAAATCTTACCGGCGTATACTGTATCATTTGTTTTGACGTATATGAAAGATGTGAGATACTCACTTATTTTTGGTTGAAAACAAGCCTTTGTGATTTAATCACTTATTAATGAAGAACTTGATTTTCATATGCATGCAGGGCACAGGAGTAAGTCCGTGAACAGGTTTGTACCATCGTACCGACAAAGAGACAAACCTAGCTCCCGCATAAAGCTGTGATATTTTATCACTTATTTTGGGGATGTGATATTTTTATCACTTATTTGATGGTCGAATGCAGTATGTACACGTATGTATGATACCATGGAAGTTCTAGACTTGCATCACCGTTATTTTTTGGCAAAAGATTCAACCTTGATGCCTAGATGATAAGCCAGTATAAAGACCGTATATCTCAGAACCTCGGCACTCTATCAAAAAAAATTTCGGTACCAAGACCATATGCCAATGAATGGTTCCCACCTGGCGTTCTGTCTGTTAATTTTATATCAACCTGCACATTTTAGTCTGATTGTGAGCCTACCGAGACATCATAAGTAAAGCTACTTATCAATCTTCTTTTTATGCTGTTAACCAATTCTGACAGATTTACCGGTGAATTTCATCATCTTCAACTTATCCAAGAAACTCATTTTTGAGTTTTCTATTGTTTTTGTATCTTTCTGAATTTTTCCTTAAACAAAAAAGGTAAATAAAAGACATATTTTTGTATTTTCTTGAAATTTACTGCCCCTAAAATATAAAACTGAAAATCTTTTTGTAGTTTTAGATTTTTAGATAAGTATTTACAAAAATAGTTAGCCATGGTTGAGTTACTCGGGCTTCACCTTGATTCCATTGACCAAAAGTAGATAATCAAAACGTGATTTATCAAAGGCTATGGTAAAAAGGTCGGCACGTTGGTGATCAGTGTGGATTTTAACAACATCGATAAGTCTCTTTTCATAACAATCAGGTATGAAATGATACTTAATCTATGTTTTGTTTTGGAATGCTGTACATGATTCCAAGTGATCTGTAAAGTAGCTTCATTATCAACAAAAATAAGAGTAGTAAGAAATTCAAAACCATAGTCGCGCATTTGCTGTTGAATCCATAGAACTTGAGAGAAGCAACTAGAAGTTGATATATACTCAGCCTCACATGTTGATGTAGCTACACAAGTCTGTTTTTTGCATTGCCACGTGACTAGGCGATTTCCCAAGAACTGACATCCTTCTGTTGTTGATTTTGCATCGATTTTACAACCGCCATGATCAGAATCACTGAATGTTGTTAGTTCAAAGTTATCGTCCTTAGGGTACCATAGGCCAGTATCAGGGGACCCTTTAGATAACGAAAGATCCTTTTACAGCCATCAAGTGAGAAACCTTCGGACTAGACGGATAGCGTGCAAGAAGGCATGTTGGGTACATTATGTCGGGTCTTGAAGTAGTAAGATACATGAGAGATCCGGTCATAGCACGATAGAGGATGGTTCTACATGTTCACCCATTCCGTCTGAAGTAATCCCATGATTTTGAGCTAATAGAGTTCCCAAAGGCTTTGAGTCGTCCATCTGAAATCGTTTGAGAATATCTTCGAAGTACATGGTTTGATGGATAAAAATCCCTTCCCTTGATTGCTAAACCTGCAAACCTAAAAAGAAAGTCATTTCTCCCATTGCGCTCATCTCGAACTTCTCCTGCATAACCTGTTCGAATTCTTTGCATATTCGAGTGTTAGTAGACCCAAATATAGTATCATCAACATAAACCTGTACTAGTAGCAAGTCCTCGTTCCTTTCCTTGATGAAGAGAGTATAGTCGATCAGGCCTCGTCGAAAACCATTCTTCAACAGATAGGGAGACAACGTTTCATACTAAGCCCTCGGAGCTTGATGAAGACCATTAACGCATTGTTGAGAAGCCAAACCTTGTCAGGATGGAGAGGATCTTCAAAACCTGGCGGTTGCTCAACATATACTTCCTCTTCTACCACAACATGAAGAAATGCACACTTCACATCCATTTGATAAACGGTGAACTTCTTGAAGGACGCATAAGCCAAAAAGATTCTTATGGCCTCAAGTCGTGCAACCGGTGCATAAACTTCATTGTAATCGATCCCTTCGACCTAATTAAAACCTTGAACAACCAATCACGCTTTGTTTCTCACAACAACACCTCGGTCATCCTTCTTGCACTTGTACACCCATCGTGTACCAATCTTCTTGTAGTTGTCAGGCCTGTCAACTAATTTCCAGACGCCTAACTTCTGAAACTGCTGAAGTTCTTCCTACATGGCTTCAACCCACGAGTCTTCTTTCATTGCCTCTTTCAAAGATTTCGGTTCTACTTGGCACACATAGCAGGCAAAAGACCAATCATTCAGACCACCAGATTCCCTGATTTCCGAATACAATCCAACATTCTGGTTGTTTCGAAGCTGATTACGAGTCTCCACACCACATCTTGACATCTCCAATAATATTCTGTTGTGGATGGATAAATTCGATTTTCTGGCACATCAGGAATCCGAGAGTTGATACCCAAATTGTTGATATTCAGATCAACAGTTAAATCGAGAGCTGGATTTGATGACGTTGTAGATGCCTAACCTTCAGTCATCCCTTGCGGTTGAATATTTGATGTATCATTTGAAAATCCAGGAACCGCAACAGAGGCAGCTTCATTTGCATCATGAAACTCATCATCTTCTGATGAACCATTATAAACCGCAGCGTCTTCGAATTCCCCATTTTGAACAAGATTGTTAACCAAAGTCGACCCTTGAGGGTTAACAATAATTGGTCGAACCAATGACGAGTCTACTGCAGTATCACTTTCCAATAACATTTGCAGCAGCTGTTGCATCATCAAAAGTTGGTAGATTAAAGGAGTCAAACAGCCCGTCATAGTCAAACATCAAAGGAGCACCAGGAGCTCTAACTGCTTGTATATATCTATGAACCTTGACTTCACCCCATTCTTCAATCTTCTTCGAAGACAAATTCCACACCCAGAAATTTGGAGTAGCATATCCAAGAAAGAAACCTTCGATAGCCTTCGGACCAAACTTTCCATGTGGGTCGATCATAGTGCATGGAGCTCCAAAAGGTTCTAAGAAAGAAATATCCAGTTTCCTTTTATGTAACAACTAAAAGCATGTCTTTCCATGTCTCTTCACCATTAGAACTCTATTCATAGTGTAGCATGCAGTAGCAACAACTTCTCCCCAAAATTGAACGGGATGTTCTGATTCTACTAACATGGTTCTTGCAGCTTTAATAAGAGTTCTATTCTTCCTCTCAGCGACACCATTATGTTGTGGAGTGTATCGAGAAGTGTACTCATGCATAATACCCTTTGAGGAATAGTACTCATCCATAACTTGATTTTTGAATTCAGTGCCATTGTGGCTTCTGATTCTCCTTACTTTCAAATTATACAGATTTTCTAACAGAGTCAGGATATTCTTGAGGATAGTAGGAACTTCACTCTTTTGCGCCAGCATGTTGACCCATGAGAATCTGGAATATTCATCAAAAACTGCCAGCCAATAACAATCACCAAAGGTTGTCTTGTGTTTCATAGGTCCGAAGAGGTCCATATGAAGACGTTCCAGTGGCATAGTCACAGTGTTCATCTTCTTCACGGGATGGGATTTTCTCGCTTGCTTCCCTTTTAGCATGATACATAAACGTCTTGAAGATGAAAATTCTTCACTGGTATACCATTCACTAGATTGTTCTTCACCAAATAGTTCATTTTTCTCAGGTGAATGTGTCCCATACGTCTGTGCCAAGAGATTGATTCCTTCTCGGTGGCTTTAGAGACAAAACATGTGACTTGCGCAGATGTTGTAATAGCTTGGCTCTTGTCAAGAATATACAAATCATTAATTCTTGGAGCCGACAGGAGAATCCATTCCTTGGGGATCTTGAATCCAGGCTTCAGCACATAACATCCGGCATCATCAAAATGTACCGTGAACTTCTTGTTGCAGATTTGAGAAACGCTAAGAAGATTGTGACCATTTGCCGCACATAATTGATCTTGTCGAAGCTCACAACACCATTGGAGACCATTCCTTCTCCAGTGATGTATCCACCTTTGTCACCAGCAAAAGCAACATAACCACCCCTTATGCTTTTCACATCATATAGGAGCCGCAAGTCGCCCATCATATGCCTTGATGCTCCACTGTCAACAATCCAATGACTGTTTACAGTTCCTCCTGGAACACCCTGCAAATTGCACAAACAAGATTAGTTTGAGATGTGGACCCAAGCCTTAATGGTCTTGGGTCGTCCCTTATCATCGAGAAATGTAATCTCAATTTCTTGATGATTAACAAACTGATAACCACCTTTTGAACCATTACCGGTCTTCTGTTTCCAAGATCCTTGTTTATTACCAGATTTATTATTATATACAGTTTTAACAGTGTCTTGTTTTGTTGACTTTGAAGATCTTTGATCCTTTTTCGAAGAATCCGATTTTAAAGCTTTCTCAATTGCTTTTACTTGTTTACGTTTCTCTTTTTGATCTTTAATAATTGTTTATCTTGTGTCAGAGAAACAGATTTACGTTTGCAAGTTGCTTCATGAGGGGTTTTCTCTATACATCTTGATTAGCTGGATTTTGACAATCCTTTATAATGTGCCCAAATTCTCCACATTTTAAACATGTTCTCCTTTCAACAAAACTAGGAGATCGTGTTTCTTGGCTTGACGTTGAACTTGTGGGTTTTGAGGTACTAGATTCATTTTCATTACGTCCATCAGTATGTTGGGTGTAATTGTTTTGACTATTTCTTTTTAAAATCTTAACTTTCTTTACAAAATCAACATTAGATTTTCCTTGAAAAGTTTTGACTTTATCAGTACCTTTAGAACTCACAAATTTAACAGTTTTTGCCTTATTATGGTAACGAGAGCCTTTTGCTTCAACCTTCGGTTGAGAAACTATAGGCTTTTCAACTCGCTTCCATTGTTTTTCTTTTGAAGCTGATAATGGTTGTGTTTTTGTGGGCTTTTCTTTTCTAAAGGTTTGGTTTTTGATTTTTCAAACAACTGATCTATAGAGATTGGATTTACGTTTTTAATTGGAAAATCTTTGTTTGAATAGATTTTCTCATCTCCAACCAATGTGAACAACACATTATCTGCTTCATCTGTCGAAACTTATGTCTTGACAGATTTCTTAGGAACGGTCTCTTGGTTCTCAAAAGATTGAGTACTCTGAGTAGCAGAAGATTCTACTCTTTTCCTCTCATCAAGAGGCTGATCCTGTTCATCATTTCTTGATTCATCATCTTATGTATCATCCTCTTCTTCATCAGACGATGAACTTTCTGGCTTGCTTGGTTCTTGAGAGTAATTGCCTAGTTTGAACCCTAAACCCTGCTGTGAATTCCTCAGGATTCAATGGTACAGAGGGTTCAAAACGAGGCATCTCCTCTTCATCAGGCCTTTTGGTATAGTTGTGTTTCATTGGGGGTGGACACGACTTATACCCTATGCATTGAGCATCTCCCTTTAGTTTTTGAACTTCAATGATATGATCAAGCACATATTGGGAGTTAGAATAACTTTCCAATTTGCGTTTGATTGAATCATATTCGCATTTGGCGATGGCTAACTCTTTCTTTGTTTCTTCTAGGAGATTAATGTAGTTATTAATTCCCGTCTGTTTATTCAAAACTATTTTTGTCAATTCAGAAACGCTTTTCTTAAGGGTTTCTATTACAGATTTGAATTCTTTTTCATTTCTAGTTAGCGCCAAATTCGCCTATTTGCATATTTATAATTCAACAACTAAATTCTGATTATGACTGTTGACGGTTTCATATTTTATTTTCAACTCAAAATACAGTCATTGCAAACTGTAGGAGGGTCAGAATTTACCTGTTTTGAAGAACCTTCATCATTTTATAGAAAGGCAGTGTGATGAGGAAAAGTTGTACCATCTGTAGAGAGTGTCTCTGTCTCTTTCATCGCAGCTTCTGCATTCCTCGTCATACCTACCTTTTCACTCTCCAACAACTCAGCTTCACTCTGCAACTTTTCAACCTTAGCATCACTTCCTTTCTTCACATCAGAATCAGATTCATAACCATCTGAACTTGAACATTCTTCATCAGAACTACCAGCATCCCCAAATGTATCATCATTATTTGGAGTGTTGATGTTGTCATCATGCTTGATTTGATCCATGATCTTCGCATAGCATGCAGTTCTTCCGTTGTTTTCAGTTCCCAACTGTACTGACCAATGGCATCCTTCATCAGACTGAACTACCAAAGCTCTGTGCGTGTTTGAAGGTCCTGATTGAGTGGTATTGTTAGAGTTGCCAACAACTACTATTCTTCTTTCATTGTTGTACTGTGTTGTGTTGGATGGTTGAGACTGATTACGAAAGGGGTTGTGATTTCCTTCCTTACTAGGTCTTGTGCATTCCCGCTTGAAGTGACCTCTTTATCCACAGTTGAAGCAAGTAACGGCGGTTTTGTCAAAGCCGTATTTTGTATCCTTGTTGCTTTCCAAACTGGTTTTTCCCGTTCTTCTCATATAATCCTTCGCTCTTCTCATAGCGCTTGCAAATGCCCACTTGATGTCCATCAGCTCCATTTCATCTCGGTCAATTTGTTCATAGTCTTAGTTTGTCAAATTGATGTTCCCTATTTGACCTGCAACTAAACCACAATACGCACTGACCATGGTATTTAGAAGTTCTGCAGGTTCCTGTGCAACTTCTACGTTGATTTTGGAGAGATTTGACGTGTCAAGTTTGACAGTGTTGGGATTTGCAGAATGACTGTTGCTTCCATAGAAAGCTTGTTGAGGAGCTTGTTGTGGAGCTTTATGCACTAAATCCATTGGCTGTGGAAGGAAAGCTTTCGGATCAAAAGCTTGGCCATTGGCTTGATTACTCGAACCTGTAGACTGACTTGATTGAATAGGTTGGGGTAGGAAGGGTTCACGTTTGACAAAAACACGGTTTGCAGCTTCGGTGGCTGACTTGAGCTTGTACCTGCATTAATACCTCCAAAATACATCTCAGGGTTTTTGTGTAGCAGAAACTCGTTGTGCCTTGCGGAGTTCTTCTTCATTCTTGTTCTCCAGTTTCTGCTCAAATTCATAAATACTTATTGAGTCCAAAACACCTGTATGTTTTAAAATATCAATAAATTGACCCCATTTTGGTGGTAAAGCATCAGCAAATCGCATCACGATTCTTGTGGTGCGGCTAACACTTTATACGAGTACATTTCGCTGAGAAGATGATAAAACCGAGTGGTCATATCATTAAAGGTTTCGTTCTCCATGAACATGAAACCTTCAAACTCTTTCTTGAGCAGATCGTACCGAATCTTCCTGGTAGCAGCGTTACCTTCACCTCTTGCTTCCAAAGTGTCCCACAAATTTTTCGTTGTAGTACAATATCACAAACTGATGATAAATGTCTTTATGAAGAGCTTGTGTGAGGATAGCAAATGCCTTTTTCTCTAGAACGTAAGCTTTCTTGTCACTTTCGACTAGATTGGCCAATGTGGTTGGATTTGATCCAGCTTCTTCAAGTGCTTCATTGTAGGGGTAGTGAAACACGTCCATAATTCCGTGTTTTGACCGAGAACATACATATGAAAACGGCTTTTCCATGAAGGATAATCATTCATGTGATTTAACTTCGGCGGTCGGTTATTACTCCTTGTTTCACTTTCGCTCATTAACAGAGTTTGGATGCTTTGATTTTGATTCGCAACACACGCCCATTGATTTGCAGAGATCATTGTTGTATGTTGATTTGAGTTGATGTTGCGGAGCTTTGCGAAACTCCTGATTTGAGCTTGAACAACTCCAATCCCACGGGTTAGAACTCATTATATTTTCTTGTTTTAATGAAAATTTAAAGGTTTAAAGTTTCAAAATTATAATTACCTTTTAAAAATTCATAGATCTGAAAAAATATGACAAATTCTTAAAATCACAAAGCTTTGAAAAACACGAAAAACAAACAACACTGTTTCGTGCGAGACAGCTGTTTCATGTGAAACAATTGTTAAGTCCTGATCTGATGTTTCGTTCGGATCAGATGATTCGTGCGGAACAGATGTTTTGTGTGGATCAGATGAATCGCACGAATCTTTTCAGTCGCACAAACTGTTTTGTTCAGTGTTTTTCAGATGAATCTTTTCAGAAATGGTCTGGTGAGAAATTTCCTTTCAAATTTTCAGAGGAATCTTGTGTAGACCTGCTTTTTCCAAAATACCTGTTGTCTTACCCACATTAGTTAAAACACAGATTTTAACAGTCAATAGTCCAAGTCCAGATCCAAGTCAGAAAATGTCAAACCTACCAAAACTAATCATATTCAAATTTTTGCAGATTTCTTCTTCAAGGTGTTCTTCAGAAAACTTTTACCTCAAAATTTTGTGCATGCAGCAGATTTTAACCAAGTTTTAAGTTATTAACTATCCAAAACATATGTTTTCTGCTGGAGATTCAAGAACCCTTCAGAAATCTTCAAACTAGCTTAGACACAACTAAGCCCGGTTTTGAACAAGGAAAGAGCCAAAACTCTGCTACCACTTGTAGGTCCACTTGAGGATCAAGGTAAACCAGTTCCTTGTTCATATAACATACACACAAGTGTGGAATCCAAGTGTGCATGCAACCAAAGAAAAGTAAAGAACACTGGGTAACCAAAGATTCACTATCTTGATTAATGATTGAGAACAAGTACAAACATATACACACAATGCTCGTATGACTCAAAGAAACTTGTTGGGTTCTTGTGTCTTCGTCTTCAGAGATATCCAACTGAAAGGATAATAATCACTCTAGTCCAAATAACTCTCACACACGAGTCAACCGGCCTACACCAACTGAGAGGTACACGTCTGCTTATATAGTGTCCGTCTAGATTGCGTATGAAACACGAATCTAGACATATGGAACACACTATTTCACACGAGACACAACTCCAGAATTTAGTACGAGTCACTGTTTCGTACGAAATGCTTGTATTTCGTACGAAATCTCCTTGATTCGTATGAAACCTGTGTTTTGCACGAAAGCTCTAACTCGCACAGAATCCTTATTCTTTGGAGAACGTGTTCAGACATGACGCACACAAGACTTATCAGTATGCACACATGCAACTGATTAACACAGACAAGCTAAGATGTAATACTAGATAAAGGATAGAAGGATATCTCGATCTATTCTACATGACCAAACCTATACAGACACTTGAGCAAAGACCGTACAATTACAATGTAATTAAGAACAAGCGATAGACACAAAACTGTATCAAAAAACCTTTTATATTTGTTTTCTATGCAATATTGTCTTTTTAAAACCCACTCATTTAACCAAGTCCAAGTTAATGACCCTGGTTACCTGATTTGTTTGCCAAGTCCAAGTTAATGACTTTGGTTGACCATGTTTGACCGAAACAGCTTTTTTTACATTGTAAAGTTTCAAGTTAATGAACTTTATTGACGTTCAGATATAATTTTCTTTTAAGATTAGTTCCTAACCCATGGTCTTCAGATTCCCTTCAGCAAGATGTCGCCATGACTTCAACTATCCGTGTTTACATCATCGGTAGACTAAAACAAAACTAAAAAGCTAAGAAAACTTAAAATCTTTTTGGGTTTTAAGATTTTTCCAAAAAGAAATAACAAGTAAAGATGCATACTTCTGTGAGTTTTGTATTTTTAAGAGAATCATATCAAGTGTTTAAACAAATCACTAGTACGTGGATCTTGGTATACTCATTAAGCTTTTAACCAGATATACTTAGATAGCCAATATTCATATCCACTTAAACTTCTTCTCATTTCTTAACAAGTTTCAAGATATGTTAGGTAATATTAAGAAAATGAAATAACTGTTTGTCGCATCTCAGAATATACTCCCGTATCGAGATTCTCAGAATTTCATTTCATAGGTGAATATATCCAATTGATATTTGTAAATGGGTGAATTGCGAGACCTTGAGAGCTAAGGTTAGTACTATCGTACAGACAAAGAGATGAAGGCTCCTCTTTAGGTGGTGTTCCTTAAAGGAATCTTTTGATGTCACAAAGTTTACGACATTAATCATTTTTATGCAGCTTTTGTTGGTGAATAATGCGTAAAGTATTATACAAGTTCTAGGCCATTGCTGACGCAACCCAGATATCGATTAAATATATAGACCTAGTATCGCAAAATCTGGCATTCTCTTAAACAAAATTTCAGAGTACTAATTCCATATATCTGAGAGATGTTAACCCACAAGTTATTCAGTTTTTCGCCTATGCTTATATCTTGAAAACAATTTACTAAACGAGTGAAGCCTATTGGCATATCCTCAGTAAGACGGTTTAATTACTTTTTTAATCATTCCACATCTTTAGCAAACTTTGACTGTCATATTGATATAATATGATCTCTCTTTTTCACAAAAACTCTTTTTGACTTTTATAATGTTTTTGTATTTTCCCAAAATTTCTCCCCATAAAATCAAAAACATATTTTTGGATTTTTAGAGTTTTTAAGAAAGAATGTACAGAAAATTTGTCTAACTGATGAGAATCACATCAAGTCATCGTTATCCTCAAACTCAACCTCATGTATATCCCCTGATGTCAGATGTCATAAACCATTTAATTTTAAAAGATTTTAAAATCTTGTACGATCAAAGGCTTTGGTATAAAAATCTGCTTTTCGGTCATCGGTGTGGATTTTTTCAAAGCTAACCAACTTTTTCTCATAGGAATCACAGATAAAGTGGTGTCGAATCTCAATATGTTTGGTTGGAGAGTGTTGGCATGAGTTTTTAGTGATATGGATCAAAACCTAGTTAGATATAGGCGTATCAAGAAATTGCAGTCCTAAGTCTCTTATCTGCTGTTGAATCCAGAGAATCTGGGAACAACAACTGGATGCTGAAACGTATTTAGCCCACACTGTAGAGAGAGCGACATCAGTTTGTTTCTTGCATTGCCTCGTTACCAAACTAGTTCCGAAGAACTAGCAACCAGCCGTTGTAGATTTGGTGTTAAGTTTGCAGCAGCCGAAATCAGAACCCGAATAACCCGATGATTAAAGTCGTCATGTCTAGGGTACCACAAGCCGGTGCTTGGAAATCCCTTTAAATATCTCATGATCCGTTTGACAGCGAGCAAGTGCCAATCTTTAGGATTGGACGGATAACGGGCGCACATGCATGTTGGATACATGACATCTGGTCGAGAAGCAGTGAGATACATCAAGGATCCGATCATGGAGCGATATAATGTTTCATCACCTTTGACTCCATTAAGATCTGGACAAATGTCGTGATTAGGAGCTAATGGGGTTGATGCTGGTTTAGCTCATGCCATATCAAATTTCTCCAATATGTCATGAACATACTTCGTCTGATGGATGAAGATACCATCAGGCAACTGATCGACCTGAAGTCCTAATAAGAACTTCTTCTCCCCCATCGCACTCATTTCAAATTTGCACTTAATGACTTCTTCGAATTCTTTACACAGCTTGTCATTTGTTGATCCAAAGATAATATCATCCACTTCCTTTGTAAAGAGGGTAGAATCTACAGTTCCTCTGATAAAGCCGTGGTCTGTATGATGTCTTGACAGTGTTTCATAGTAAGCTTCGGGGTTTGGTTGTAGACCATATAAGGCTTTGTTCAGAAGGTAGACTTTGTCTTTGTGCATTGGATCGACGAACCCCGTGGTTGGCCGACATACACCTCCTCTTTTACTTTTTCATACAGGAAAGCAGAGTTGACATCTAATTGGTACACCTTGAAACCTTTCCAAGAAGCAAAGGCTAAGAATATGCGGATTACTTCAACACGGGAGACCGGGGTATAGACTTCTGTGTAATCTATTCCTTCTTGCTGATGAAAACCCTATACCATAAGTCGAGCGTTGTTTCAGACTATGATACCTCTATCATCACGCTTGCACTTGAAGACCCATCTAGTGTTACTCTTTTTGTGATGATCTGGTAGGTCAACAAGCTTCAGACTCCTAGTTTCTGGAATTGATGCAATTCCTCTTGCATTGCGTCCACCTAGCTCTTTTCTTTCAACACGTCTTTCCAGTTCCCCAGTTCTACCTGAGAAACAAAACAACTATTAGAAAGTCTGGTTTGTAGTGGAGCAATATGAGTATAAAAACAACTTAGATCCTTGTTGATATGATTGCGAGTTTGCACTCCTGTTTGTAAGCTGCCAATAATATTCTCTGAAGGATGATATGAAAGAGGCCTCGTCATCACTTCACTTGGAACATTTACTTTTGTTTGCAAATTTGTGATGACTTCATCCACAACCGTTACAGACGATGAAGCTTCATTCTTGACATTTGATTGATCAGCTTGATTATTCAGGAAGCTTTCAATCTGCTCAGATCCTTCATCGGAACTCGATCCTTTATCTTTGAAAGTTGGTTCCCGATCAGAGTCAACATTTGGTTGTTGCTGGGCAGATGATTCGGCATTGTAGACAATGGGTACAAATACAGTTTCTTGACGAGTAGAGCCCAGACCTTCATCAGATGTGTTAGACACAGGAAGTGACATGGAAATCAATAACGGTCTGGTAACTTGTTCTTGATTAGATATTTGATGTTGTTGAAAGAGCATAACATGTTCTTCTTCTGATGGCATATCTGGTAGGTCGAAAGAATTCCACAAACCATCATAGTTAAACAGCCACGGATCCCCTAGTTTCTGCGTTGGCGTAGTATATATTTGACAATCAACATGCTGTGCAAGAATAACCTGGTTCAGAGTCGGCAAGAAGACACATTTTTAGGAGTAGCATAACCCACAAAGAATCCATCCAAGGATTTGGCACCAAATTTACCAGCCGGGTCCAATACAGTACATGGTGATCCAAAAGGTTCTAGAAATGCAAGGTTAGGTTTCCACTGATTAAGTAAATCGAAACACGTCTTGTTGTGAGGTTCACTGCTAACACATGGATTGAAGGTATAACACGCTGATGTAACTACTTCACTCCAGAAACTGATTGGAAATTTCAAATCGGCGAGCATGATTCTGGTAGTCTCGATCAACGTGCGATTCTTTAGTTCAGCTACTCCATTTTGTTGTGGAGTATAAGGAGCACTGAATTCATGAAGAATCCCTTTTTCATTGAAGAATTCGAGCATCCGTTTGTTCTTGAACTTTGTACCATTGTCACTGCAAATTCGAGCATCCGTTTGTTCTTGAACTTTGAGTTTTCTGAAGAGGATCATTAGAGTTCCAAATGTTTCATCTTTGCTCTCTAGAAAGAAAACCCATAAGAATCTTGAATAATCATCTGTAACGACAAGGCAGTATAGATCAGGAGAAATGCTTTTGATGTTTACTGGTTCGAAAAGATCCATATGTAGCCTCTCTAGTGGTAGCTTGATAGAATTCAACAGCTTTTGTGGGTGTGATTTCTTGTGCTATTTCCCCTTTTTACAGCTCAGACAATCATCGGATAATTGAAAGTTCTTCAAATTAACACCCTCCACTAGGTCGTTATGCACAAGATAATTCATCTTTCACAGATGAATGTGCCCCATCTTTCTATGCCATAGAATAGACTCTTTCTCGGTAGCTTTGGAAACAAAGGATTGAACTTTCTTGGATGTTGTTGATGCGAAACTCATATCAAGAACATAAAGATCATTTTCTCTTGGTGCACGCATCAGAATCCATTCCTCCGAAATCTTGAAACCCGGTTTTAAGATCAAGCATTCTTTATCGTTGAAGTTGGTTGTGAATTTCTTGTCACAAATCTGCGAAATGCTGAGTAGATTGTTCTCAAGTTCCGTGATGTAGTTCACTTTATCAAACGATACAAATCCATTCGTGAGAATTCCTTCACCGACAATCCTTCCTCCTTGTGTTCCGGCAAAAACCTGCATACCCTTCGCGGATAGCTTTAACGCCGTGTAAGAACGCAAGCATCCCAGTCATATGCCTGGAAGCTCCACTATCCATTATCCATTTAGACATTATCGATCGCGGGAGTCCCTTCACACATGCGAAAGAAACTATTTAAACAAAGAAACCCAAGCCTGTTTGGTCTTGGGTGGGTTCGGAATGTCAAATTTCGGACATACTTTGTTTTTGACATTCTTTTAAGGCTCGGTTTTGTTTGGAACAGAAGGTTTTGATTCTACTTTTGCCACCCATTTTTGCGTTTTCAGATTTGCCTTTTTAGCATAAAATTTAGAATCTATTTGATAATATTTAATTCATGTTTCCCCAATTTCAAATTTAGAATGACGTTGAATAATTGGTTTAACATTTTTTTAGGATTCGTGTGTTCTTTTCAAAATTTGCTTTGGCGCAATCATAGGTGCCTTCTGTTTCTCGTCCTTGGTGAACTTTTTAGAATGAGAATTAGGTTTTGAGATTCTTGTTAGCAATATCTTGCAATATACCCAACATTTTGACATTTGTAACAAGTCCTATTTTCCTTTCGAACAGAAGATTCCAAAACTTGTTTCCTATTCTCTTTATCTTTCTTGAAATCATCATTCGATTGTGTTCTGATGATTTCCTTTTTCCTTCTCTGTTGTTGTTCCAAGACAAAATTGATTTTCTTTGTAAAGTTTAATTTTTGGAACTTATTGTTCATTCTTCGCTCTTGGATACCCAACCCTACCCTACCCTCTTATTCTCAGGATAATCTCTATTTTATGATAGTAGGGTCAGTTGTCACAATTTGATTTAGAGTAGAATGATACTTCATGTTTATCTAAATCAGCATGACTTACATACACAAGCATGAACAATTTTTCAACACGATCCAGATTCAGTTCTGGATGGAAAGTCCTCATCATAAAATAGTTTATCAGATCCATGCATTTTATAAACTATGACATTTGGATCATTGTTAATACTATCTTCCGATGTTTAACATCAGATTCAGACTTGTCAGATTCACTTTTTAACACATTTTCGAGCACTGTTTTAACCACCTCAGAGTCACATTCGATTTCAGATGTTGTATAAGTTACGTCGATGTTTGTAGGTAGCTCGTTTGATTGTTCAGTTTTCAGTTTTAGATTGAGCGCCTTTTCCACCCCCGATGGCTTTTTACAAGCATAACTATTCCACATGGGGGTGGAACACGATCGTAACTCGCACTCTTGTTTTCAACCTTTTTTGATTCTTTTTTATTTTCAATCTTTGGTAAAATGTGATCAATGACGTAAGAGCTTATTGAATATCTGATTAACAACTTGTTAACCCATTTCGTTTCGATTCTTACCTTCTCAAGCTCACTCTTTAGCTCAACGATAGTATTTAGGTGAATATTAATGGCCATTTGCTTGTCCATTACTATTACTTTGAGCATAGAAAGAGTTCCATGATTTTCTCTGAGTGCTTTTTCAAATTGTTTAACAGTTCTGCTCAATTTGTCGTACGCTTCTTTAGTTGATTAAAAATCACTCGACAAATTGTCTGTTAAAATTTTGTGCTCAGTATATCATGTGTCTTTTACAACACATTCATTGCATGGCTCAACACATTTTAAACATCTTTTTCTTCTACAGACTCACATTTGGACTCATTTACCTCGTTAACGTTTTCCATGCATGCTTTGACAGTTTCAACAGCCAACTTCTCCATCTGTTCATCAACTTTCTGTTCAACATCAGGCGTCTTCTTTTCTTCGCAAGATGATCGATAACCTGGTCCAAAGTAACCTACAAAAGTTTTCAACATATCGTTAGGCAGAAGGTGTTTAAACGCACTATTTAAAAGTTTCTCCTCTTCTGATGATGTATGATAGTAATAATCATCTTCTAGTGCCTCATCAAAAGCTATCTTCGATTCTTCTTTAGGTTCTTCTATTATCTCAACAACCAAAGCCAAACTCTCATTCTTGGAAATGTATTTGTTCTAATTAAAGCCCTCATCTTCTTGAGTTACCACTAGCGCCTTGTCTTTGGTCTCTGGCTATCTATCTTCGACCTGCACCATGACGAGTTCTTTGTTGAGGACGGTGGTAGATAGCCTTCTTGTAGTAGTCATCAGGAAATGGATTCTAGTCACCCTGAGCTTCTCTATTTGGGCATTCACGTTTAAAATGACCCTTTTCGGGCACTTGAAACAAGAAACTTTGGATTTGTCAAATCCCAGTTTTCCATCCAAACCTCCCAAGTTCTCTTTTCCCCTAATTTCCATGAAGCGTTGTGCGCGTCGAACAATAGATGCCATACACCACTTTATGTCGATCAACTCCATCTCGACTGGATCAATCTAATCATAGTCCTCTCTGGTAATTTCAGAATTCCCAATTCTTCCTGCTACAAGACTTTCATAAGATTCGAGAACCGATGCTAATAGTGACATATGCTGCTTAGCGGTTTTCTCATCAATGTTTTTGCATTCCGGAAATCGACAGCTATACTACACTCTAGTACCCTCTGAGTATGATTTGATTGACTGGTCTAGTTGAGGTGGGCTTTGAGATATGTGTGGATTGACCGTTGCAAAAGATTGAAAACTACTGTTTTGATTTGACGGTGGGCTCGTGTGTTGTAAGCGTTAAAGGCAGTCTGGATCTTCGGAGATTGTATTTGAGCGGTAGAACTATTCTTGAAATAAAGATTAACATCTTATTGCACATGAACGTTCTTTTTCTTCGCCATCTTCTGCATTTCTAGTTCATGTCCTTCCAATCTTTTGATGAATCGTGGTAATGAGAGATTACCATATTGAGTTCCATTCTACAAAATGGTGAAATAAGTAGACCATTCGCCTTGTGGCAATGGAATCAGCAAGTTTATCAACAAGTTCTTCGTTTATCTTGATGATTCCCATTCATTTCATTTGCACAACAAGAGGATAGTATCTGTCAATCCGCTGTTTAACCGTCTCTCCTTTGATCAACGTAAAGATGTCAAATTCTTTACTCAACAACGATCTCTTCCCTTTACGCAATTGGGCACTTCCCTGGAACTTCTGTCTAAGAGCATTCCACAATGATTGTGCGCCATCATCATGTTGTAATAACGCTAGTATGTCCTCTTTGATGGATTGTTGGAGAATGTTCATCAATTTCTTCTCATTAATAAACTTCTCTCTTTCAAAATCAGAAAGTTGAACCAATGTCTTCTCGAGACCAATTTCACTAACGGGTGATTGGTACTTTTCTTCGATAGCAAACCAACAGGTAAAATGATTTACCCTAACCTAGTTCATGAAATGTTCGCTCCAACTATTGAAGTCTTCGAGGTTCATTAACTTTGGCGGTTTCGTCATAGTACCCATCTTGTTCTCGAAGTTCATGTTTTGTGCTGCAGTAGTCGTGACTGCTGATGTAGCGAATGCGTTATATAACTCTTCTGCCATTTTTCTGCAAAAGGTTTAGACACACACTATCGAAAAACTGATTGGAATAGTAAAAATTTCTCCGTGCGGATGACAAAAACAGTTCGTGCGACCAAGACCCGTTCGTACGATTCAGATACTCATGCGAACAAAATGTAACTCGTACAAATGAGTCGTTCATACGAATGTGTAACTTGTGCGAATCACAGTTTTAAATTTTTACTTGCAAATTTTAAGAACTTTTAATTTCTCATTCATACGAAGGAATTAACTTGTTCAGATAGTCGTTCGTGCGAGTGGTCTCTCTACCCGTACGAAACAACTTAGGTCACAAAACGGATGAATTTTACCAATTTTGACATGATTAAGCTCGATTTTAGATCTGAAATTGTTAAGGATTGTTTAAAATTGATTTTAATGTGATATCCTAGAATCCTAGTTTAATTTGTCCATAATTTCATCCAAATCCGAGATAAGTTAGGGAGAAATGTAGAAGTAGAAAGCTGCAATAGTGAATCTGAATCTGCAACAGTTGGTAGCCTGCAGAAACTTAATGTTCGTCAGCAGATCAGGCCTCAAGGCTTTGATACCACTTGTGAACGGGGGATCGGCTCCTCCGATGAGCAACCAGTCTGATCTAACTCAGTTAGTAGAGGCGGAATTCATTACTAGAGAGGATGACAAACGAACAAGTGAGATCTTACTGTTTAACTACTCTGAATGTATTGATTGACGTGCAAAGAACAAGGCAAGTAAACAAATCAGTAGGGCTTCGCCCTACCAACTGAACTAACACTTTAGCTCTGACACAACACTCCTCTATTTATAGGTCGACATAACTCGCACTGGAGTGTGTGAAACAGAGACTATGACTCGTGCGAGTGGTTGCCTTGTACGAGTCAAGTAACTCACTCCTACGAGTCATCTACAGAATACATAAAACAAATAATAACATTTATACATTTGACGTTTAAGCCCAATATACAATATCGACACATCCTAGACGTAGGCAATAGACATACTGCACCAACAAAATCTTCAAAGAGATCTTCTAAACGTCTCAAGAGGCCAGCTGTTAGAAGCAAAAATTCTCCAAAGACAAATCAAAAAGAAAGGTGCAGAAAAAGGTTGATGAAGCAGTAAATGTTGAACCGATTCCTCAACCACCACCATCACTACCTCTTCAACCAACACCACAACCACCACCATATCTACCACCACAACCAACACCACAACCTACACCTCAATCTCAACCTTCTCAATCTCAACCCCAGTTCTTCACAGGATCCAGACTTGAAGATCAATTTGACTTTGATTTTGGTAAAATACCAGGGGGAGAATTCTACAGACATGTTCAATGACACACGAATTGAAGAGTTGGAAAACCAAGTTATGCTGAAGAGTGTAAAGATTCCTAAACTAAAAGAGCAAATTAAAGGGTTGAAAGAAGAAAGACAGCATCAGTATCGTGTCTGAGAATGAAAGACTGAGGAACCAAATGAAAGAATATAATGAAGAATGCCTCAGCAATCAACGAAAAATGAGCTTATTCGAGAAAATAATTACAAAGAAACTCATAATTAACTTAGCCGCAGAAATAGATGAGATTGAGAGGGAAAATGCTAGAGAAAGGGTTGCTGAGCGGGAACGTATTGCAAAAGAATTATCAGACGCTCAAGGGAAAGGTAAAGTGAAGGTTGGTGAGGAACCTGTAATTTATATAACTAAGCAGAAGCTGAATCTATACCAATATCTTTTGAAGTGGTGGCATATGCAGACATGAGGAAGTTTGTTTTGATTGGAAAGCTAAAGGATGTTCACATTGACACGACGAATCTTTTAGCTAAACATCAAGAATGGCTAAATAAGAGAAAGATGGAGAAAGAAATTGAAGTAGAGGTAGATGAATTTGATGAGAATCCTGAGGAGGAAAAAGAAGACTTGGATGATACTGATGATGTATTTAAGGATAAGTCTGATGATGATAGTGATGGCGATTATGATGATTTGGGAGGTTCGGGTATCCTTGTAACAAATTCATGTTTGAATAAAGATATTGATTTATCTTTGTACTTGGATGATTTTTCCAACCAAGTTGAAGAAGGAAAAGAACAAGGAATGGAGCTTGAATGCTCAAAGGATTCTAAGAAGGCAGGAATCCTCATAGTGACTGATATGTCATCTGTTCCTGCCGTGCCCAAACCAAAGATATTATATTTGGAGCCTGATGTAGAAGAGGGAGACTTTGTCCAAAGTTACACTAAAGAAGAAATTGCAAATATGTTGGGCATGGAAACATTTGAGTTTGATTTCGAAGACAAGCTTAACGACATCAGTGCTTTCGAGCCTGAGGATTATATCCTCGAACATGTTTCTTGTGCACACGATTATGATAAAGTTGTCGTGGAGGATGATTCAGATGACAATGATGCAAATATTGCCGACGAGGGTATAGATGACTCCCCAACTTTTAGTGAATTGTTTGTAGCCGAGAATGATGATCTACTAAAACGCAAAGTTGAAGAGGCTGTCAAACAGGGAACGGTTCCTCAACAATTGTCTAATGAAGATATGGCAAAAATGAGAAAACTATGGTTTAAAGAATTACCAGCACAACGTAAATTCAAACGTCCCCTAGCATTCATCACGTGTGATGCTAACGTCCCCTACTGGGGAGATCGAAGAACTCGACGTTTATGCGATTAAAAGGGAGTATGGGCTCCAATATTTAAGCGATATCAAGACCCTGCCATTCTTGAATATTAAAGAACTTGTGCAAACAAAGATGATAAAGCTTAAGATGAAATTTCATGACCAGGGGCTGTGGAAACTGATAAAGCTTGAAGCTTCTCATGGATTTCGATGCTGGAAGTCTCAAATGCCCAAAAGAATCATAAAGATCGATCCGGTTACTAAGGAAAAAGATGTGACGTTGATAGTGAAGAGGCTGAAAGTAATGAATAACATGCCTCTAATCAAGATGGAACAAGATTTCTTCAAGATCTTCAAATGGTGGCACTATGATTCAAGTACTGGTGAAGCCGTTATTTGTGTTCATCCAGATGAAGATTCTTGGAAGATAACTGAGGAATTATCCGAAGCCGTCATAGCACACAGACGCATATATGGTCTACATTCGAGTACTAGACCCTATGTGGCTAGTCAATTGTTCGAAGAAGGATATTGAATACAAATCAAGGCGTTTGAGCAGTATATCTTTCTTGTTTGTTTGTCTAACGGCTAACAATGAATTCCGCCTCTGTTAGCTCAAAGAGGAGAGCCGATCCCTCCTCACATACATAAAATAAAATAAAATATTTTTGGATTTTTGATTTTAAAGAAAAAGATTCTAAAAAATTATAAACTTGACAACTGATGAGGATCATGTCAACTCATCATCCCCCTCGAATTCAACTTCCTTTAAAATCCCCCGAGATGTTAGATTTTCCAACCTATTAAGTTTCAAAATATATCTAAATGTAGCTCTATCAAAAGCTTTGGTGTAAAAATCTGTCTTTTGTTCATCAGTGTGGATCTTTTTAATTCTAACCAACTTTTTCTGGTAGCAATCATGGATATAGTGGTGTAGAATTTCAATATGTGTCATTTTAGAGTGTTGAACTGGGTTTTCGTTATGTTAATGGTAGCCTCATTATCTACATGTATAGGGGTATCAAGAAACTGCAATCCATAGTCTCTCATCTGTTGTTGTATCCAAAGTATTTAGGAACAACAACTGGAAGTTGAAACGTATCTGCTTCACAAGTAGAGGGAGGGACCGTGGTTTGCTTCTTGCATTGCCATGCTACTAATTGTGTGCCAAAGAATTAGAACCAACAGTTGTAGATTTTGCATTTAAACAACAACATGGTTGAAATCACCGTTTTGCGGATACCACAAGTCAGTGCTTCGGCAACCCTTCAAATATCAAAGAATCCATTTTGTGACATTTGTGCCTTTTCAATCATTGTACAATTACAAACATGAGGTTAACACCTTTATATAGCCTAAATATGAGGTTAAACATGGATAAAAATGGCAAACAAGTGAAAATAAAGTCAAAGGGCCAAAATTGTCAAAAAAATAATAGAGATTTTTCTTCTTCACCAAGTTTGTCACCTATCTCCAATTTTTGACAACTAGCACTCATTTTGCAAACTTAATATGGTGTTGACACATGTTAGGACACTAATCCACACTTGAGGACACTTGTTATCACCTCCTTGATCCTAAAATACTATAAATACCCCATGATTCTTCCATTTTTTCACACCACTTCAAAGCACTTCAAAGCAAAGTGTGAAGTTCTTCTTTCTTTCCTTCTTGGAGCTTGTTTCCAGCCTTTGGAAGCCTCCTACCTTGAGTTCCGAAAGTGTTCTTCAACATGAGTAAGTACTCTTCCTAGTTCTTTCATTATTTAGCAATTTTGAGTTAAAAATCGAACAGTTTGGCTTCCTGATTGACTTCTGGTTCTGACCATATTTGGTCAAGTCAAAGTTCAATTGAACTTTGCAACGTGATCATAATCACGAAGGTTATAATCTCTAATGGCTTCACCTTCTGATTACCACGTTTACTAGTCGAAGTGACGAGTCAAAGTTTCGGTCAAAAATGCGCATGATGTGCGTTTTACGACGAAACTATTTTCCGGTATCAGAACACCATGTTTTGATATCAAATCAATTTTAAAAACTTAGTTAGACATATTTTGACATGTCTAACTCGTCACTTCTAGTTTAGTACTTATTTAGGGTCGTAAGTCGAGTAGTCTTAACCACCGATTTGACTTACGAATTCGACCCGTTTGGTCGATCTGAGATCCGGCAAAACATATATTTGTGACCCTAGTTGTATAGGGAATAACCTACTGAGGTTATACCTTATGGTCATGTCATTTGGTTAGTGTTAAGATAAGTTACTTTTGTGTTCTTAAAAAAATGATGACCAAAATGTCCTTTTGCGCATAAATCTATTTTAAACACATGTAACCAAATTTTTGAAATATCAACTGATGTTTTAATATTTTCAAACATGTTTGCGCATTTAAGAATTTTCATAGGACACGTTTAACCATCTGATCATGTGTTTACGCTAACTAGTCATAATGGGTCAAAAACACTTAGGATCCTTTCAACTCAGAATGTTAAGTTTGCTAAACTATATCACATGAGTTCCAACACTCGTTTGGTTTATAAGACATCATTCTATCCGATCCCCCGTTTGTAGTCCCGACACGCTAACAAATTTATTTAACACATTAGGACACATTTGAGCTTTATTTATTCTGTTGATTAACAACACTTTCACAATCCCAAGTGAGTACATAGTTCCCCTCTTTTACATTTTCTAAATGTTTTTGAGTGATTCATATGTGCCTATAATTATTTTCAAGATTTCAAAACAATATACGCGAGTTATATACAAAAGGATTTTCAAAGTGAGTAGATAGTTCCCTCTTTTACGTTTTGCAAATGTGTTTTGGGTGACTCATATGTACTAAATCATTTTCAAGTTTTCAAAACAATGTCTATGGTTTATATATAAAACAAAACAATTTCAATAATGTGAGCATCTTGTTGATGCGTTTTCCATAAGACGAATGACATTCATTAGCTTTGGCCGAGCCGACTAGTAGTATGTTATGGTACAATAGGACTGACAATCCCATTATCGGACTGTTCACTGGATTTGGTGGAAGTTTGGGTAATGACAGAAGCTGTTTTTGATTAACAAATCATTTGTTGATTTGTTAGTCTAGTTAAGGAGATCCTTTGGTGGTCCATTAAAGATACCCTTTGGTGGTATACTGAACACATGTTTGAATGTGTTCATTAAAGAACGATCAAAAGTTTACATGATTAAAAGCACGAACGATTTGTTTATGACATGGACAATTGGTTTACGACACGGACGATTGATTTATAACACTGACGGATGGTTTATAACACGGACAAATGCTTTATAACACAGAAAAATGGTTTTAAACAATGTGACGCAATGATTTTCACTTAAAGATATAAACTATACGAAGTTTTCTTTTGAATCAATCTATTACAAGGTTTTTACAAAAGAAACGTTTTGGTCAAGATTCATGGCTATAAGGTTTTCACAACTCTAACCAACTTGTTTTAGCTGGTTAGTTGTATTGCAATATCAAACACTTTTGATATGAGTTTTTTCACTTAACGAATCTTGTAGTCGGATGAGGTGTTGCTATATGTATACAAAGCCACGAATTTGACACACTCACACAACCTATGTACTGGCCGGCATTTTATGCTGACTCTCTTTTCACATATGTTTCAGGAGTCAGCGCTTGATAATATGATGCATACTTCACGTAGGAATGGACGCGGGCCTTTGTGACTTAAAACATGAAAGACAATTTATTTGTTTGTTGTTTCTTTTTATCCCAAGACAATGCAAACATTTAACTCAATAAATTCCATGAGTTGTTAAATAATAGTTCTGTGACATGAATTCCCGACGTTTCCGCCGCGGTTCGTTGTTTTACGCAGTCGGGATGTGACAGAAAGGTTGGTATCAGAGCTTATGGTTATAGGGAATTATGTTATTAGTAACGCTTTGACCTATACTATAACCTTCCTAGGACCCTAACGCGAGTTATCTTGCGTTTAGATTCTTAAAACAATACCATCACCTATCCTTAGGTGATTACCAAAACAAATACACAACTTACAAATTCATTTTGAAAATCAATTAACTATCCTTAGATGATTTGTTTTGGCTTAAAGCCTTGTAAGTTTTCAAAATCCCGTCAAAGTTTGGGTTTTGTTAATGTGAACACGTGCAATTGGAAGGGTGGATGCCTGTACCCTGAGGTTTCTATCTAACGCTAGAGTGTTCGTATAAATCCGCATTAACAGACCAGTCACTCTTACCTGGGAACTCTTGGGGTGAGTGTCCACTTATAGGCTAAAGCATGTCTTCGCGATAAATTATAAAGACCCATTTACTTTGATTAGCAATTGAGAGGTACATCCCAAGACGTAGGAATGGACGCGGGCCTTAGTGACTTAAAACATGAAAGACAATTTATTTATGTGTTGTTTCTGTTTGTTCCAAGACAATGTAAACATTTAACTTAATAAAACAAAATTTTAAATTCCATGAGTTGTGAAACAATAGTTATATGACATGACTCCCCGACATTTCCGCCGCGGTTCTTTTTTTACGCGGTCGGGGTGTTACACGCTTAACGATCAGCATGTGAGACACTCGTGGACTTGATTGATATCGGGCACAGAGGCATGTTGGATACATGATATCTAGCCTTGATGTTGTCAGGTACATTAAAGATCCAATCATTAATCGATATAAGGCCTCGTTAATCTTCATTCCTTTCTCATCTGGTTCGATGCCGTGATTTATTGCCAATGTGGTAGACAATGGTGTATATCAAATTTCTCCAATACATCATGCACATACTTTGTCTCATGGATGAGGATTCCATCAGGTAACTGATTGACCTGAAGTCCCAAGAAGAATTTCATTTCTCCCATTGAACTCATTTCAAATTTCTTTTGCATGACTTTCTAGAAGTCTTTACACAGCTCATCGTTGGTCGAACCAAAGATTATGTCATCCACATAGATTTATATGAAATCAGATGTCCATCTGCTTCCCGTGTAAAAAGGGTACTATCTATTGTTCTTCTAGTGAAACCGTTCTCAAGAAGATGTTGAGAAAGCATCTCATACTAGGCTCTCAGGGCCTAGTGCAAATCGTATAATGCCTTATCCAGTAGGTAAACCTTTTTTGTGTGTATCGGATCGACAAACCCCGGCAACTGTCCAACATACAACTCCTCTTTCACCTTTCCATATAGAAATGTGGACTTCACATCCAATCGGTACAAATTGAAACTTTTCCATGACGCAAACCCTTGGAAAATGCGGATTCCTTCTAATCATGCGACAGGAGTGTACACCTCTGTATAATCAATGCCCTCTGCTGATGAAAACCTTGGACTACAAGTCGAGCTTTATTGCGTACAACCACTCCTCTATCATCTCGTTTACACTTGAAGACCTACCTTGTACTTATTGACTTGTGATTATCTGGTAGATCAACAAGATTCTAGACTCCAAGTTTTTCATACTAGTGTAGCTCTTCCTGCATTACGTTTACCCAACTTTCTTCAGTAATCGTGTCTTTTTGCGAATTAGGCTCGACCTATGAAATAAAACAACTATATGAGCATGTTTCTTGAATAGATGCAACATTAGTATAAAAACAACTTAGATCGTCGTTGATCTAATTTCTTGTTTTTACTTTAGTTTGTAACACTCTAATATTGTTCTCGATGGATGGTATGACAACGTCCTCGGCATAACCTCATTTAAGGCACTCACTTCATTCTCCAGATTCGTAATATTCTGTTCTGCAACTTGATTACTCGATGATGCTCCATTTGATTGCTAGGACCCGCATATTGATTAAGTACACTTGTAATATGTTCTGAAACATCATCGAAACTAGATCCTCCATTATCATAAGTTGGCTCACCATCAGTATAAGAATCATCTGATTGATCAAAAGTGGGTGTTTTATTATTTACATCTGTTTGACTACGGGTTCTTCTTGTGTGTTGCTCGGTCCTGCTTCAGAATTGTTAGTACCAACTTGTGATTGTAAAATCACTATTGGTCTAGGAACTTGCTCTTGAGTAGATGATTGTTGTTGCTGATATAGCAATACAAGCTCCTCTTCGGTAGGTTCATTCGATAGTTCAAAGGACTCCCACAAATTCTCATAATTAAAAGACCAAGGATCACCAGGGTTTTGTCTAGCTGACGTGTATCTTGGGCAGTCAAAATGTTGAGCTAGAATAACCCAATTTATGCTAGAAAGATAGACTCTTCTCAAAGGACTATCATATCCCACGAAAAACCAGTATAGAGACTTAGCTCCAAATTTACCATCCGGGTCAATAACTGTGCACGGAGATCATAAAGCTTCTAAAAACTCCGAATTTGGTTTTAACTGATTAAGAAACTCAAAGCATTTCTTCTTGTGAGCATTGACTGTGAATACTTGATTAAGCGTGTAACAAGCATAAGCAACTGCAATTTAGAATCTGCGAGTCAATAAGAGTTCGGTTCTTTCGATTAGGTACTCCATTCTATTGAAGAGTATAGGGCGCGCTGAATTCATGAAGTATTCTCGTTGCAAAACTCCATCATTCTTTTGTTTTTGAATTCAGTACCATTATCGCTACGAATCCTTCTTATCGGTAACTGGTATAAATTCTCCAACTTTCTGAAAAGAATCATCCATCATTAAATGTCTCATCCTTGTTTTCTAGAAATAGAACCCATGAAAATCTTTAGTAGTCGTTAGTCACAACAAGGCAATATAGATCACAAGATATACTTTTGACGTTAACTGGCCCAAACAGTTCTATATGTAACCTCTTAAGTGGCAGCTTGATAGAGTTCAGGAGTTTACTTGGATGAGATTTCTTCTACTGCTTGCCCTTTTTACAGATAATATAATCATCATTCAGGTGGAAACTCTTAAGATTCACACCTTTCACCAAATTGTTCTGCACTAGATAATTCATCTATCGTAAATGGATATGTCCCATCTTACGGTGCCATAAGATCGATTCCTTTTCTGTAGCCTTTGATACAAAACATTGTGCCAATTTTGTAGTAGTGGATGCAATGCTCATGTCGTGGATATAGAGATCATTTTCTCGTGGAGCATGCATGAGGATCCACTCCTCGGTAATTTTGAATCCCGGCTTTAGAATGAGGCATTATTTATCCATAAAATGAGTAGTGAACTTCTTATCACAAATCTGGGAGATACTTAGCAAGTTATTCTCTAACTTGACTTTATAGATGACTTTGTCGAAAGAAACCACGCCATTTGTTTGTATTCCCTCACCAACTATCCTTCCTCCTTGATTACTCGCAAACCCTACATAATCTCCTTTGATTGATTTAACATCATATAATGAGGCCAGCATCCCTGTCATGTGTCGAGAAGCTCCGTTGTCCATTATCCACTTAGAAATTATTGACCTCGGGAGCCCCTACACATGAAATTAAGAAATTATTTAACAGTGCTACCCAAGCCTTCTCGGTCTTGGGTGGGTTTGGGATATCAAACTCTGGTACACTAACACTCTTAACTTCAACAACTTGTTCATACCTTGGACTCGATTGTAACAGATGTTTTGACTGTCTCAAAAGATGGTTTAGTTTTTATCACCCATGTTTGTTGCTTAGAAATTGCTTTTTATGGTAAAATTTTGAATCCTTTTGATCTTTCTTGATTGATGATTCACTAGTTTCATTGTTGAAAACATTAGTAGTTACTGGTTTCTTATTGTTGTTAGATTCACTCTTTCTTTTTAAGAGTTGTTTTGGAACAAACTTTTGGGGATTTGTTTTTCACATCTTCTGATGACTTCTTAGCATGGTAAACAGGTTTAGAATTGGGACATCATCTTGCAATATGTCAGACTTCATTACACTTGAATCATGTCCTGCTGTTTAGTGATAAAGGATTTCTGAACCTACTCACGATGCTTTTTCTCAGCGTAGAAATAATCATTCGATTGTTCTTTGCCAAACTCTCTTTCACGCTTTCCGAGCTTGTTCTAAAAACAAAGTTTACATTTTTTTTAAATTTTGTTTTCGAAATCTATCATTCTGCTTCTTTACATACCCCAACCCTTTCCTTTTATTCTCAGCGTAATTTTTACCTTTGTAATTGTGTTTATAAGAATAATTAGTTTTAGAGTAGCAAGTTACATTCAATTTTTCAAGCTCTAAAAGACTTTTTCAATCTTTTTAAACACTTGTTCAACCTTTTCAATATTCACATTCTGAATCGAAAATTCTTGATCAGAATATAGTTTGTCCTGATCCTTTCATTTTGTAAGCAACCAAATTTGGATCATCATCCGAACTAGATTTGATTTTCCAAGATAGTTCTTATGAAAACTTTATTCATTTTTAAAAGGTGAACTTAAACTAGTTTTCTTCAAGTTCGACTTGCACTCTCAAAATTTGTGCAATCATTCTCACTTCCTAAAACCGTTTCTACCGTATTTTTCACCACATCAGATTCATAGTCATTTATGATTTAGTGTATGTTAAATGGATGTTCTCAGGCAGCTCGTTGTTCTTTTCTGTTTTAAGTTTTAAATTGAGCGTCCTTTTTCAACCCAGATGTTTTTTTCTAGAATAACTTTCCCACATGGGTGGTGGAACTCGATTGTAACTTGCAATTTTTTTCTTATCATTCTTATCATCTTCTTCCTTTTCAATTTCCGAAGAATATGATCAATGACATTTGAACTGGTAGAATAAATGATTAACAGTTTGTTAAAACTTCAGTTTCAATTCTCATTTTCTCCAATTCACTTTTTAGCTCGGCATTCGTGTTTAAATGAATATTTATGGCATTTGTTTGTCCATAACGGTTGCCTTGAGCATTGAAAGTGTGGCACAATCTTTCCTATTAGCTTGTTCATATTGTCTAATAGTTCTGCTTAATTTGTCATATGCTTCTTTAGTTTCTTTATAATCACTTAACAAATTATCAGAAAGTATTTTTTTAATTTTGTGTATTTTTTTTATCTTTCTTAAAACATTCATTGCAAGGTTTTAAACATTTCTTGCAAGGTTTTTCAATTTCAACAATTTTAACTTTAACCTCTTCCTTTACAAACTCCTTGAAAGACTCTTCCACTGACTAGACTTTATCCTCCTGGAGTTCCTCATAGACTACCTCTTTTAGATTAGCCATCATAGCTTTCTTCGCTATCTTAGTTAAGTTCTCAACAGTCATCTCTTTGTCCACATCTATCAATTCAACAACTTCAGACTTTGGCTCTTCCTCACATTGTGCTTTGTAGCTTGGATCAAAATAAACTACCAAAGTTGGAAACATTTCAGGTGGAATTAAATGTCTAGAAGCACTGTGTAAAAGGTTTTCTTCCTCAGAGCGTTGCTCGTGATAGTATTCTACAATTATAGCTTCATCAAAGATTACTTCAGAACATTCTATTTCAAGTTCGGGTTCGTTGATTATCTCTGCTAACAAAGTGAGACTTTCATTCTTTGAGATATATTTGTTTCAATTGAACCCTTCATCATATTGAGCAACCACTAAAGCTGTATCTTTTGAACTCGAGGGACCATCTTCAACCCGAACCATCCTTGAAATTGTTTGAGGTTGCGGTCGATGATGTATAGCTTTCTTATGGTAATAATCTTCAAATGGATTCCGATTGCCATTCACTTTACGGTTTGGACATTCTCTTTTAAAATTCCCTTTCTCCCGGCATTTGAAGTAGTAACCTTTGATTTATCAAAACCAAGTTTGCCATCGAGTCTTTCCAAACTGCTTCTGCCTTTGATCTCCATAAAGCGTTGAGCCTTTCGAACGATTGACGCCATACACCCCTCTATATCTATCAATTCCAATTCTTCCAAATCGATCTGATCGTATTCTTCTTTTGTCATATATGGGTTTCCGATCTTTCTGACCACCAGACTTTCATATGATTCTAGCAGGGATGCAAGCAATGCCATGAGTTGCTTAGTAGTTTGTTCGTTGAAATCTTAAGCATTCTCTAGATTCACGGCAATGTTGAATTGTAAAATTCTCTGGTTAAAATTGGCTTGAGTGCTTTCCCCTCTTAAATTGTTTGAGCTTTGTGGAGAATTAGGTTCCGATGTTTGAGAGAATTAGCTTCGTATGATAGAAACGACTGAAAACCTCCAGATTGGTTTGAAGAGGACTTAAAGAATTATTTGCACTGAAGGCTGTTTGTATCTTTGGACTTTTAGTGTTTGCTACAGAACTACCTTTGTAATCAAGTTTGCGTCTTTTTGAATATGGGATCCTTTGATTTTCGGCATTTTCTACATCTCCAACTCATGACCTTCTAACTTTTCGATAAATCTTGAAAAATTGATTGTACAGTATTTTGGGATGTTTTTCAACATCGTGAGATAAGTAGACCATTCACATTCGAGTAGTGCATCACCAAGTTTGTCTACTAACTCTTCATTATCTTTCTGTATGCCCAACCTTTTCTTCTCGACCACAAGATGACAGTACCTCTCGATCAACTGCTTCATGCTTTCACCTTTCAGAAGATTGAATATATCAAACTCCTTCTTCAATAGCGCTTTTTTGCTCTTTATCATTTGAGTGCTTCCTTGGAATTTAACTCTCAAAGCATTCCAAAGTGATTGAGCATCTCCATCATGTTGTAGAGAGACAAGATATCTTCTTTAACAAGTTGTTGAGGAATATATAACATTTTCCTTTCATTTATAAACTTCTCCTTCTCTATTGCTGTAAATTGCGTCAGTGTTTTCTCTAATCCATTCTCGCCTGTTGGTATAACATACTTTTCTTCAACTCCATCCAACACTTCAGATAATTTGCTTGTACCCAATTTACTAATCTTTCGCTCTATCCTTGGTAACTTCTAAGCACATCAGTTTCGGGGCTTTGTCATTGTCCCCATTTCATTTTCAAGATTCATGTTTTGTGTTGCGGTAGTTGTAATGGCGGATGTTTCGAATGCATTGTAGAATTCGTCCTCCAATTTATTGAAAAATTTGCTTTGTGTAAAGTGGACTCTTGTGCAAAGTGGACTTTTGTGCAAAGTGACGCTGCAACTAAGTCACCACAAAAACAATTAAAGTTCACTTCGTGCAAAGTAAAATTACCAAATTGAGATTTATCTTTGTGTGAATGTTACTTCTATACTTTGCATGAGTTTCATTTCATGCGAAGTGAGTTTAGTGTTCGTGCGAAGGTAATTTCTCAGAAAGTTTCATCGAATATTCATTTCGTGCGAAGTGAAATGTATCTTCGTGCGAAGTGACTTTCATTTCGGGAGAAGATAATGTTCAGATTTTCACGTTTTTTTTTCCATTTTTATCATGATTCCTGTTGAATTAAGGTCTGATTTTTTCAAAGTTTTGTTATTAGTCCATTTTAAACAGTCCTTGAAAAATTTTGTCCATTACGACCATTAAAAGTCAGGGAAATGATAAAAGAAAAAAGAAAAATGAGTAGAAGAAGAAGTAGAATCTTGATCCAAGTCTTCAAATCAGGCTATTCTCGCTCTTATACCACCTGTAGGATCTTCTTATCCAATAAGCATAGGCACTAATCTGTTTAACCTAGTTTTATGTGCGGAATTCATAGTAACAAGTGACAAGATCAAGATTTACTTTTGAAACTGTTTATCTCATTAATATTGATTAACGTTTACAATCGAGAGAACACTTGGACTGAGCTTCGCCGTCCAGTTAACAAAACAACATTACAGACTAAAGACCCAACACACCTATATATAGACTTGCCTCTTTGTGCGAGGGTGACTCTCTTCACACGAAGTGAACTAGGTTTCCTTCGTACGAAGCGAGACTTCACTTTGTGCGAAGTGAACCATATACATACAATTATCAAATCTAACAGTTATGCCCTATTACATACTCAGACACGACCCTAACACGTAGGGGATAGACATTATTTACCAACAAATTTTTCTTAGACTCAGTCACTTGTGGAAGTATGCTCTCTTGAATTTGTGATTCAGAGGAACTGATTTGTGTCTGAGTTTTATTAATTGGTGGAATTGGAGTGGAGGGTTGTGGAGTAAAAAGAGAGACAACCCTGGGAGAGGGACTTGGAAACAAACTTTCAATTGAAATGTTTTCTTCTTGATTTGGTGTCCCTGCGCTCACAACTTGATCCTTTTGTGAGGAGTCAAGACGAGTTTGGATGGGTGGAGATCTTTCCATCTGTTGTGAGGAGGTAACTATAGTAGTTTTTGTAGGTCCACTTGGAGGATCAAGATAACCTACTTCCTTGTTTATCATACACACATACGAGTGCGGAATCCACAAAAGTATGCAAACCAAAGCAAAGTAACAAACAAACAAGTTAACCAAAGATTCACTATCTTGATTAAATAAAGAGAGATAGTACAAATACATACAAACAATGTTCATACAAACTCAGGATACTCTCTATATGCTCTCTCTCTTGTGCCTAGTGTCTCTCACTAGTGTCACCCTGAACTTAGAAGTGCATGTCTGTTTATAGAGTACCAACACCCAGCAACAGTATGAAAAATGTTGCTGATCATACGAACCACTATAAGTCATGAAGAACATTCAGCAATGGTTGCGCGTACGAACAACTTATCCCTTATAAGAATAAGTAGCTTATTCGTACGAAAAAGCTAAGTTCTTGTTAATAGGGTTACTCGTACGATCATATAATGGCTCGTACGAGCAAGCAACTTGCTCGTACGAAGCATCTCTCGCTCGCACGAATAAGTGTTCTTCGGAAAACTTCCTAACAGACATGACGTACACAATACTTAACAGTATGCACACATGCAACTGTTTTACAACACAGATAAACTAAACGTCATACTAAATCAAGATAGGAGGATATCATGATTTGGTCGACCCGACCAAACTATACCGACACAATAAACAAAGACCGTACAATTACTAACGTAATTTAGAACAAGCGACCGACACAAAAGTGCATCAACAAACCCCCTTGGCTGTTGCTTGGTCTTCGGTCTTCATTTCTAATGGACTGCTACACCCTCAATCACTAAACACTTTCAACCAATGTTGACTGAGGATCAAACTCTTCAGCATTCTCCAGAAACATCAAACCTTTCTTGTTTCCTTTTGAGTACCACCGGAGGCAACTGGATCGATCACGATCTGCTGTGCACTAGACTCTACAACTAGAGTTGCAGCTGAAACTTTTGGTTGTGTGATGAAGTTGAAGCATTAGGATTACCAGGGTCTTCACTATCGTGATTTCGTTTACGTTGGATCACATGTCCTTTGCATGTTTCATTCCACAGAATGTTTACCAGCTTTCTACTTATTTCAAATATGTCTTTAATACCAATAAAGCCTTCAAACAATGTAAAATTACGAGAATGATACCATTCTCTCATGTCGTCAAGTTTAGTAGTTAATGTTTCAGCAAATTGTTGTATAGCCGCAATACGTTTTTACAGCCTATTCAATTCAATCCCATGAGCGTTATCAGCCGCTCGCATTTGTTGTAGCTGAGCTACCCTTTCAACATCCGAAGCCCTCAACCGCGCATTCTCTTTTCTTAACTGTGCAATCTCGGTAGCCTGCTTTCCAACAGTTTCCTTCCAAGAATTTATCTCCAACTATTGCTTAATAACTATATTCTGATTTAAAGACATAAACTCTGAGTGTTTGTTAATCTGAGTTGCCGCACTTATAGCTAAGAGAACAGAAAATCCACTTTCTCATCCTGTTCCATTTCAACTTTGTTTTGTACTTTGTTGATCATTTGAAGACGGGGATTGTTGAACTGAAGACGTAGTGAGTTGTTGATGAACTGGAGTAGTCTCAACTGAAGGTGTTTCAGCTGCTGTGGTAGCTTCATTTGTGCTTTAGATGTTGTAGTAGTTTCCAATATTAGAGTTTCAGCCTCCTCCGATGTGAAGGCAGACTGAGCTTCTACAATTGGTTCAAGTACGGTTTCTTGTTGTGTGAATGTAGGTTGTGTGATCCCAGGTTGAGCTGATGAGGTTTCCATAGATGTTTTATCCTTTTTCTTTCTATAAACCGCAAGTTTCTTTTTATGAGCTTGTTCAGTCTCAGCATCTGGATGGAACATAGTCAGCATCTGAATCTGTTGGAATCTTTCTAATCTACCTAACCCCACGTTCATTAACATAGCGATCATACCCAGGTTCAAGCGGATTGTCATTAAAATCCTATTCTTCATCTGATCGTTTAAATCCTTGTCACCACCTGTAGTACCTACACCACTTGCACCACCATCACCGTTATCATCACTGTCATTATCATCACCTTTCCTTTTTAACGAACAAACTTATCCTCGGTCATCTTTTTCAAAGTTGGTTCTTCATTATCTGACTGTCTATCTTCATGGTGCCACTTATCATTTTCTAGTGCAACATATTCATCATTTTCCAGAAAATCGAACAACTTACAAGGAGGTATGTTTTCCTTGTAACGTTTTGTTGCTACTCCTCTAAATATCTTCAACGAATGTTCCATCATAACATTAACTTTTAGAACATCGTTGTCATTCTTTGGAAGATTCGGATGTTGTATATTCAAGATCATTTGGAGAAAACGAGTTTACATCCAAAAGTTGTTTCCACCAAATCCTGTTCTACTCAGGTTTTCGTTCATGTTTGCAAAAATATACTTTGAAACAAAGCTATCATCATCCCAACTAAGTCGTTATTAGCCATGTCATACCGACTTCGTCTGTTGCTTAAACACAGAATTAAAACATGTAGAAAGAACTTGTATCGGAGTGGCAACCATGCTTTGTTTAGTTGTCCTATGAGAAAATCTCCAACACATCTCATTCGAAGCATACATCCACATTGACACTTCAACGGGACTGAGTATGGAGCTTCAGGATCATCGCCAAGCTGCAATGCTGAGATGCGGAAGTATTATGTCAGAATCAAGACAGTGTGTGAAGATCATGTGTTTACTCGTTCAAAGCAAATACTGTGGATATGGAAGATGGGGATATCTTAACAATGGTTTCTACGATTTTTGGCATTGTACCAAAGGGCTTGTTATTTTGAGATAAGATTTCAGCATTAGCCAAGAATTGTCGGAGTGTATATTGGTGCATTGGTAGTTAGTATGGTGTTGTATTTTGATGAGGTCAAAACATCAATTATTAAGTGGAAAGCTTGATTTTTGTCGGTTTTCTCGAAATAAGGGAGGTAGTTATAAGGAATTTTATTTACAAAGCCATGATCGGAGAGGGAGGTTAGGAGTGTTAGAGAAGATGGTAGTGGAAACCATTCTTATAAATTTTGAATTCAAATCTATTGTGTAAGCTCTGTTTGGATGGAACAGGGGTATTGATAAAGTGAAAAAAATTAAATGCTGGCGTGGCAGCGTTTGTTTGAAAGATCTGATGGCTAACATCTGTCCACGTTGTAACCTCTGTTTGTGGTAATGGATGACAGTTGTTAGATAACCTCAATTGGAAAGCAATAGAGGTTGGGAATAGTGGATATGAACAGTGGCTGATTTTAGTCTATTAATGGAAAGAGATTATGAACAATGGTGAACTAGAAAGTGGATACCTTTCAGCAGTGGATAAATTTTAGCCAAACAGAGTTGTTAGAAACAGTGGTTTATATAGACTTTACGATTTTGAAAAAGTTTTCAATCAAAGCAATTTTTAAGGATGGATTCTTTATATTCTGATAACATTTTAATGCTTTTTATTCATGGAAAACAAAATTTTGCAGTTAATCCACGTTGAGCATACCAATCCTAGAGATCAAGCTTTCAAAGGTAGATATGTCTAAAGCTTTTGTTAACACATCTACCAGCTCATCCTTAGTTAGAACATGATGCAGAGAAATCCAACTTTTTTCATAGCTATCCCTCACAAAGTGATGTGTGATGTCAATGTGCTTGGTTGTTAGTGAGAAACTAGACTTTTAATGATGTTTTAGCTGTTTGACTCTCTAACATGAGAGGAGTCTTTAAAGCAGTCACACCAAAATCCAACACTTGATTCTAAAGCCACAGGAGTTGGGCTGTACAGCTTGTAGAAGCAATATATTCAGCCTTTGTTGTTGATGTTGAAACCGCTACTTGCCTTTTGTTTTGCTAAGAAACCAAGCAATTGCCTAGAATCTTGCAGCCTCTTGACAACCAGGAAAGTCACTGTCTGAGTAATCTGAAAGCTCAATATTTTTGTTAGCAAGATACAAGTTACTAAGTGTGGGAGCAACTTATATATTTCTTAATATCATTTTCACAACTATAAGGTTGGACTTTCTAGGTGCTAACTGGTACTGATACAGATGTCTATAAATAGGTGAGTTGTGGTCTTTAGTAGCTAGCTATTTTCTTAACTGTGAAGGCGAAGCCCTGTCCACTTTGTCTCAGAATTGTAAAACTTGAACGATATTATGAAATTGAGTATTTAAACAGTAATGATCATATTTTCACTAGTTAATCATGAATTTCGCACATATTGACTAGATTTAAAGTTAGGTCCTATGCTTATTTGGATGAGCCAATCCTAGAAGTGGTATTAGAGCCATGGAGGCCTGATTTGAAGACATTTGATCAAAATTTAACCTTTGAAAACTTCTTATTCAACTCATTCTTGTTATTTTTTCATTTTTGAAACGAAATCATGGACAAAATGAACTGATTTTTCAGTATAACACGTAAAAAAAAGTTTAGACAAACCCTTGAAAGAACCAAAGCGAAAAACTAATTAAATCATGTCGAAAATTGCAAAAAACATGAAATTTTAAACATACCTTGCACAAACTGAACAGACACGTGCACGAAGTGACATTTTTGCTGAGACTGTTTTACCACTTCATACGAAGTGATTTCTAGATCGTACGAAGTGATCTAGTTCGCATGAAGTGTTACCTAGCACAAACTGATCTTTGTTTCAATTTTTCGTAGAAATGTAGAATGAATTCTTCAATGCATTTGCTTCATCCGCTGTTTCAAACACAGCAGCCTAAACCTTAAATTTAGATAATGAAATTGGCACGATGGCTAAGCCATCGAAATTGATGTATCTTGAAGATTATAAGGGACGGCATGAAAGATTACAAATTGGGTTCAAGCAAACTATCTCGACTGTTGGTATGCGCTAGAGGAAGGGTACAAGATTCTGACCGGAGAAAATGGTCCAGAGAAGCGATTAATTGTTGGTGCATAATGTCTATTGCCTACGTCTTAGGTTTTGTCTGTATTTTGTAATAGGGCAAAAATTAGATTTTACACTATTTGTATTTAACTTCGCATGAAGGTAAAGTCTACCTTTGCACGAAGGTAAATTACCTTTGTGAGAAGATAAAGTACCCTCGCACAAAGGTAGCATGTCTATATACAGCTAGTGTGAGGTGTTAGTAGATAGATCTTTTGCAACTGAGATGGCGAAGCTTGGTCAGGTTTCTTGGTCATTTGTAACTGTTAATCCTTGAATGAAATCAGTTAATCAATGAAATAATCTTGTTAACTATCACTAATTCATATGAATTCCGCGCGTATGGACTAGATACTCAAATTAGGACATTCGATATTGGATAAAATGATCCTACAAGTGGTATCAAAGCTCAGGGAGCCTGATTTGAAGACTAGAAGACTTCTTATTTTCGATGCATATTTGTGTGGATGCAACTCAGTTTGTTTAGTTCGACTCAGTTCGGTTTGGTTCGACTCAGTCCGGTATTCACGCCGGAAGCTCATAGTCTGAAGCAGGCCATTAGAAATGAAGATTGTTGACCAAGCAACATCCAACGGGGAGTTTGTTGATACACTTTTGTGTCTGTCTCTTGTTATTAGTTACGTCAGTAATTGTATGTTCTTGTTTGTTGTGTCTGTAAAGTTTGCTCGTGTCGACCATATCAAGATATCCTCCTATCTTGATTTAGTACGACGTCTACTTTGTCTGTGTTGTAAAACAGTTGCATGTGTGCATACTATTAAGTTTTGTGTTTTTTATCTTGCTAACTATGAAGTATGTCTGTTAGCAGGGTTCTCCGAAGAACCCCATATTTGTACGAGAGAATTGTGCTTCGTACGAGCAAATTGCTTGCTCGTACGAGCCATAGCTTGTTCATGTGAGTAACCTTTACTTGTTCTTACGAGTGGCAATTCAAGAACATTTGCTTGTTCATATGAGTGAGTTACTTGTTCATACGCGCGAGTTTTTTTTTGTACGAGCCAACAGGTTGTTTGTATGAGCAACTCTTCCACGAATGTTTTTCGTGGGCTTTGTAGTGCTTCATACGACCAGTAACATTCTTCGTGATGTTACTGGGTGTTGGGCCTATATATAGACATGTACTTCATAGTTCACAGTGGCGAGAAAGTGGAGCACAATATAGTGAACATTTGAAGATATATCTCTTGTTATTTTGGTTGTGCTCTTGCTTTGGTTTGCATATACACTTGGATTCCACACTCGTGTGTGTGTTAAACAACAAGGAAGTAGGTTATCTTGATCCTCCAAGTGGACCTACAAGTGGTATCAGAGCTTTGGCTCTCTTCCTTGTTTAAAACCAAGCTTAGTGTTGTGTTTGAGCAAGTTGTGAGGGTTCCTGGAAGTTTTCTTGAACTTCTAACAACAAACGTAAGTTTTTACAAGATAAGTAGCTTAAAACTTAGGTAAAACTTGTTGTATGCGAAAATTTTTTTAAAAACCTTGTTAGAATACATGGAGACATGTTAGGATATGATTTTTCTTAAAATTTTCTATCAAAGTTCAGTTGGACATATTTTCCGGTGAAGAACTTGCCGGAAAACACACCGGAATATTCCTTTAGGGTTGACCAGATCTTAAGATTTGACTGTTTTGATTGAAAAGTTGATATTGGAATGTTTGTCTTTTTAGCTGAATCTGTGTAGACAACTGAAATCTTTCTAACAAACTCAGAAATAACTTTCTGTTAAAAGGAAACTTCTCACCAACCAACCCTGCAAAAAGATTCCTTCTTACGAAAAACCTCTGTGCGAATAACCCTTCCGCACCAATAACAAGATTGTTCGTGCAAAAACCAACTGATTCGACGAAGAACCTATGTTCGCACGAAGTATTAGTGGCTCACACAAAGAACAATAGTTCGTATGAACAACCTAGTTCGTAGCAAATTCATCACAACTTAGATTTAAGCATTTTTAAATCTACACGGTCGTTTTATCCCAAACACCGTAATAATCCTCGTTTCTCCCCGAAACATATATATATATATATACCAATCAAATCCTATTTTCCCCGAAACATATATATTCAATCAAACCCTGTTTCTCCTCGAAACATATATATTCAATCAAACTCGTTTCTCCCCGAAACGTATATATTCAATCACATTTCGAAAACCATGTTTTTCCAAAAAACGTAGCATGTCATTTCCAAAACTATGTTTTCCATGAAAATATATTAATAATTTGTTTAAAGGCATATTATGTACAAAAACGTATACTTATCTTTTTATGACTTGTTCTTCCCCCAAAACATGTATAAAACAATAAAAAAGGGTTAGTGACACTCACCTTTGGGGGCGTTTTCATATTAGCGCGAGACCACAATTTGGTCTACACATCCTAATTTATGTAAAACGATTTAATAACCAATATTCTACAAAAATACCTAAGTTGTAACACCCCTACCACGTAAAACTACAAACCGCGGCGGACACGTCGGGGAGCCATGTCACAGAACGATTATTTCACAACGCATGGTACATATAGTTTTGTATGATTGAATTTAATTGGATACATTGTCTGGGGAGAATGAAATAAAAAACATAATGATTGTCTTGCAAATTTTAAAGTCACTAAGGCCCAAGTCCGTCCTATGTGAAGCATGCTCAAAGTGAAACATTAGCTCCTGAAACATATGTGAAAATAAAACGTTAGCATAAAAATGCCTATGAGTAACATAGTTTTTGTGATGAAGATTCATGGTTTTGAAAGTTAAAAGAAATGTTCAACTATTACAAAAGTAGCCATGATCCTTTACATAAATGTTTCTTTTATGAAATCATATGAAAATCAAATGATTTAAAAGAAATGATGCATGGTAAACTTAATAACCAAAATAACTCGTGCCTTGTATAAAATATGTCATGTCTTGTATTTTGTTTGAAGTAGTTTAGATAATGCTATGTTATGTAATATCATGAAAGCACTTATATAAAGGAAGTACCAGCTGCGCATCCACCATGCTTTTATCATATTACACATGTCTCGTTATTTAAATCACTTACCATGAGCCAACAATTGAGAGGTCTTGTTTAAGCCAATGTCACGTATAAACCAATGCCAAGTATAAACCAAATGACTTTTATAAACAAATGTCTATGTATAAACCAAATGTTATTTATAAACAAATGTATATATATAAACAAATGTCTTGTATGGCAAACAAAAGTCTTGTTTAAACCATAAAATAAATGTCTTGTATAAAATAACCAAATGTCTTATATAAAACATGTGTTTTAAATAAACAAAGGTCTTGTTTGAACAAAAACTCTTTCCTTATAAATCAATTGCTTTTATTGTGTAGACACATATATATGGATTGTTGGCGAATACATTCAAGCCTTATTGACTGTCGGTTAAACCCTTATAAAGACAAAGGTTTATCAAATGTTCATCAGATTATGTCATTCCCTAAAGTCACTTCCAAACAAACCTAGGAAGTGGGAACATGATTGTCAATCGTATGGTACCATTACAAACACCTCCTTACTAGGTATGCTAAATCAACATACGAAGCAAAATATCTTTGAAATCATGTACTAGGTAGGCTAAGTCAATATACGAAGCCAAAATGTCTTTGAAATCATGTACTAGGTATACTAAGCTAACATATTAAGCAAAATGTCTTTGAAATCATGTACTATATATGTACTAGATTTGCAAAACATGTATAATATCATGAAAACAAGAAAGTAGTGACAGGCACATATAAATCACCCCAAAACATTTGAAAACGTAAAAGAGGGGGCTATGTACTCACTTGGGATTGCGTAAATGTCTTATTTAAATGATCAAACAAAGCTCAAGGATTGAAGAGTTCAAGTGTGTCCTAATGTATCGGAATACTAAGTTAGTGTGTCGAGACTTTAATCGGAGGATCGGATAGAATCAGGTCTTATAAACCAAACAAGTGTTGGGACTCGTATGATATGGTTTATAATACCTTACATTCCGATTTGGAAGAGTTTCTAAGTGCTTTGACTCGTTACGACTTTTTAAAATGGTTTACGCCACTTTAACGGGTCGCAAGCGTAACTATGGGTTTGGATGGTTAAATAAGTCCTATGATGAGTCTTATCTGTAAAAACAAGTTTGATTATGTTATAATATCAGTTTAGATGTCAAAACTGTGGTCTTTCATGTTTAAAAAAATTTTATGCGCCAAAAGGGTGTTTTCGGCATTTTAAAAGTATATAAAATCGACTCATCATATAACTAACCAAACTATACGACTATAAGGTATAACCATAGAGGGTTATTCCCTAAATTACTATGGTCATAAAACATGCGCTTGGTCGAATCTAAGATTGACCAACTGGGTCAGATTCAAAAGTCAAAGCGGTAGTAAAACCGCTCGACTTACGACAAAGAAATAAACACTATATAGTCCCAATGACGGCGGTTCGAGATGGACGTTTGGGCGAATGATAGTACCGATTTGGTAGAAAAACATAAGAAGGGAGTAGAAATAGTATCAGTGGAAGCATTTATTCATTCATACTGAAAGAGTATCCATTTTGTCTGGCTTGCGGAATTCCTAGAGAGAATCGGCCAGCGTGTCCCCTCAGGGAACTTCCAAAACTTGACAAACAATGAACACACAACACCTATATATAGACATGAGTAGCTCGTGCGGAGCGAGCAGGTTGTCACTCGTACGAGTAACAAAGTCACTCGTACGAGGCACACTGTCACTTGTACGAGGCACATTTTCACTCGTACGAGTCACATCTCACTCGCACTTGGGTTGTGTGTTCATATCTAATCTATACAATATTCAAAACACTCTCTTTGTAGCCTATTCACACAGTGACGGACATAAAGTGCATCAACATTTTCGAACATGTCTAATAATGTTATAAAACTGATTTAGTGGTTTTAATACCCAAAAACGTTTTCGTTGAAAAATGCATTCTTATACATTTTTTTTACTTTTAACTCGTAAAACTTTGACTCGTCATCTCGTCTACTAAACGTGGTAATCAGAAGGTGCAATCGCAAGGGATTAATATCGTTGTGATTGTGATCACCTTGCAAAGTTCAATTTGAACTTTGACTTGACCAAAATGGTCAGAACTGAAAGTCAAACGGGAAGCCAAACTGTTTGACTTTTAGCTCAAATAGCTAAAATAATGAAAGCACTAGGAAGAGTTCTTAGTTGTGTTGAAGAAAATTTTAGAACTCAAGATCGGAGGCTTCTAAAGGCTGGAAACAAGCTCCAAGAAGGACAGAAAGAAGAACTTCACACTTTGCTTTGAAGTGTTTTAAAGTGGTGTGAAAAAATGAATGAATCAAAGGGTATTTATAGTGTTTTAGGATCAAAGAGGTGATGACAAGTGTTACCAAGTATGGATTAGTGTCCTAAGATGTGTTAACACCAAATTAAGTGTGGCAAAATCAGTGAAAGGTTTCAAAAATTAGAGATAGGTGGCCAAACTTGGTGATGAAGCAAACTTTTTTTTGACAATTTTGGCAACCTGGTGACAATGTTTTTGAAAATTTTGTCATTTTTAACCCATCTTAACCTAGTATTTTGGTTATATAAAGGGGTTAAGGCATGTGTAACTTGGGTTTCGTCTGGAAATGTCGTGGATGTTGGTTGGTTCGATTGTACGGTTACACGTATCGTAAATAAAGTATAAAACTTTGTCGAACATGAAAATGACCGAATTTGCAAGATTTTATTGAATAAAAATGTCCGAAATTGTATAATGATTGATAAATATACATTCTCGCAAATAAAACAAAAGATTTTATTAAATACGAAAATGTTCTTGAATTGCTCAATGACTAAAAACGTACAAATGTCACAAAAAGCTGGCGAAATGCCACCACTTGAAGTCTGGGTCCACACAGATGACTGCCTCTCCTGTATTAGAATCGAAATGCCACCACTTGAAGATCGTATAAAAATCCTACTCCATTCTTAACATAGGCATATTTTTCATCACTTTATGCCTCTTTACGACGAGCGTTACATCTTTCTCCTTTGTCACTGGATCAATTTTTGTGATGCGTCTGGGAAAGTGAGGTTTCTAGCGAGTAAAACCGTGTAAAGCCTCCAGCTTGATCAATTTCCATAGCCACTGGTCATGAAATTTCATCTTGATATTTATCATCTTAGTCTGCACCAATTCTTTAATATCCTAGAAAGGCAAGGATTTAACGTCGCATAGATATCAGAAATACTGAATCCCAAACTCCCTCTTGATCGCATAGACATTCAGCTCTTCCATCCATCCCCAGCTAATGATATCCCCTAGAGATATGTCAGCATCACGAGTCAAGAATGCTAGGGGACACTTGAACTTACGCTCGGCTGGTGCATTCCTAAACCATTTCTTCCTCATTTCAGCAATTTCAGCACTATTCAATTATTGAGGAATAGTACCTTCCTTTGCAGCTTCTGCAACCTTGCGCTTCAACACATCTGAATTTTCAGCTACAAATAATTCGGTAAAAGTTGGGGAGCCCTCTATACTCTGATCAGCAATATTTGCATCGTCATAAGAATCATCCTCCACGACAACTCCGTCATAATCGTTCGCGTGTTCAACATTCTCAAACACGTAAACATTCGGCTCGAATGCATCTATCTCATTCAGGTTATTCTCAAAATCAAAATCGAATTATCTTCATTCACTCCTAGCATTTTGGCTATTTCCTCCTTAGAATAACTGTGAAAAAATTCACCTTCTTTGCGTCATGCTCAAGTTAAAACATCTTAGGTTTCTGCACGATAAGAACGGTGGATAAGTCAATCACCAAGAAGATTCCTGCCTGCTAAACATCTACAGATTCTTCAACTCTATCTATAACTCCTTCCTTAGTAGCCTGATTAGCATAATCATCGAGGTACACTGCATAATCAATATCTTCATTAACGCCTGAATCAGTAACACGTACACCCGATCCTCCTACGTTATCATCATCATCATCACTACCACTATCAGACTCACTAGGCAAAACATCATCTAACTCTGCATCTTCGTTCTCAGCTTCCTCTTCAAATTCTTCAACAGCTTCTTCTATCTCTCTTTCCAACTTTTTTTTCAACAACCAGTCATGATGTCTCTGAGAAAGATCTAACATATCGATATCCACATCTATCGGCTTCCGAGTCAATATAAACCTGTTTGACACCTGATAAACCACAATATCTGTACATGTAACTGGCACAGACTCAGCTTCTAGCTCAGTTCGAACAATAATAGGATCTTCACCAACCTTCTCTTTTTCCCTTTCCCTATGCATCTGACTGCTCTTTTGCGAGACATTCTCTTTCTTCGACACGTTCTCGAGCTTCAGTGCGTTCTATCTCGTCGATTTCGGCAGCTATGTTCACTCCAAGCTTCTTCGTCAATATCTTTTAAAACAAATTCATTATTCTATCACTTCGAAGCCTTTCTTCTTCATACTCTGCCACACGAAGTCTCAACCGTCAGTTCTCAGATACAATACTCGCAAGCATGGCTTCAAGCTGTTGTTTATCTTCAGATAAAACATTAACCTGCTCAAGCAACTCCTGTTTCTCTTCAATTAGCACATTAATCTGTTCTTGTAGCTCAGCTATCTTTACTGTATTCAACAAAACTTGTTTCTATAACTTATCCGCACACAACCTTGTTGACTGTAGGTTAAACCCTTATAAAGACAAAGGTTTATCAAATGTTCATCGGATTATGTCATTCCCTAAAGTCACTTCCAAACAAACCTAGGAAGTGGGAACATGATTGTCAATGATATGGTACCATTACAAACACCTCCTGTACTAGGTATGCTAAATCAACATACGAAGCAAAATATCTTTGAAATCATGTACTAGGTAGGCCAAGTCAATATACGAAGCCAAAATGTCTTTGAAATCATGTACTAGGTATGCTAAGCCAACATATTAAGCAAAATGTCTTTGAAATCATGTACTATATGTACTAGATTTGCAAAACATGTATAATCTCATGAAAACAAGAAAGTAGTGACAGGCACATATAAATCACCCCAAAACATTTGAAAACGTAAAAGAGGGGGCTATGTACTCACTTGGGATTGCGTAAATGTCTTGTTTAAATGATCAAACAAAGCTCAAGGATTGAATAGTTCAAGTGTGTCCTAATGTATCGGAATACTAAGTTAGTGTGTCGAGACTTTAATCGGAGGATCGGATAGAATCAGGTCTTATAAACCAAACAAGTGTTGGGACTCATATGATATGGTTTATAATACCTTACATTCTGATTTGGAAGAGTTTCTAAGTGCTTTGACTCGTTACGACTTTTTAAAATGGTTTACGCCACTTTAACGGGTTGCGAGCGTAACTATGGGTTTGGATGGTTAAATAAGTCCTATGATGAGTCTTATATGTAAAAACAAGTTTGATTATGTTATAACATCAGTTTAGATGTCAAAACTATGGTCTTTCATGTTTAAAACCATTTTATGCGCCAAAAGGGTGTTTTCGGCATTTTAAAAGTATATAAAATCGACTCATCATATAACTAACCAAACTATAGGACTATAAGGTATAACCATAGAGGGTTATTCCCTAAATTACTATGGTCATAAAACATGCGCTTGGTCGAATCCTAAGATTGACCAACCGGGTCAGATTCGAAAGTCAAAGCGGTAGTAAAACCGCTCGACTTACGTCAAAGAAATAAACACTATGTAGTCCCAATGACGGCAGTTAGAGATGGACGTTTGGGCGAATGATAGTACCGATTTGGTAGAACAACATAAGAATGGAGTAGAAATAGTATCAGTGGAAGCATTTATTCATTCATACTGAAAGAGTATAATCTTGTCTGGCTGGCGGAATTCCTAGAGAGAATCGGCCAGCGTGTCCCCTCAGGGAACTTCCAAAACTTAACAAACAATGAACACACAACACCTATATATAGACATGAGTAGCTCGTGCGGAGCGAGCAGGTTGTCACTCGTACGAGTAACAAAGTCACTCGTACGAGGCACACTGTCACTTGTACGAGGCACATTTTCACTCGTACGAGTCACATCTCACCCGCACTTGGGTTGTGGGTTCATATCTAATCTATACAATATTCAAAATACTCTCTTTGTAGCCTATTCACACAGTGACGGACATAAAGTGCATCAACATTTTTGAACATGTCTAGTAATGTTATAAAACTGATTTACTGGTTTTAATACCCAAAAACGTTTTCGTTGAAAAATGCATTCTTATACATTTTTTTTACTTTTAATTCGTAAAACTTTGACTCGTCATCTCGTCTACTAAACGTGGTAATCAGAAGGTGCAATCGCAAGGGATTAATATCTTTGTGATTGCGATCACGTTGCAAAGTTCAATTTGAACTTTGACTTGACCAAAATGGTCAGAACTAAAAGTCAAACAGGAAGCCAAACTGTTTGACTTTTAGCTCAAATAGCTAAAATAATGAAAGCACTAGAAAGAGTTCTTAGTTGTGTTGAAGAAAATTTCAGAACTCAAGATCGGAGGCTTCTAAAGGCTGGAAACAAGCTCCAAGAAGGACAGAAAGAAGAACTTCACACTTTGCTTTGTAGTGTTTTAAAGTGGTGTGAAAAAAATGAATGAATCAAAGGGTATTTATAGTGTTTTAGGATCAAAGAGGTGATGACAAGTGTTACCAAGTATGGATTAGTGTCCTAAGATGTGCTAACACCAAATTAAGTGTGGCATAATGAGTGAAAGGTTTCAAAAATTAGAGATAGGTTGCCAAACTTGGTGATGAAACAAACTTTTTTTTGACAATTTTGGCAACCTGGTGTGACATCCCGGTTTTTCAGGTATCTTAAACGCACTACTTCACGGTTATTCATTTCTACGCTAATTTGATTCGGAGAACTAAATTATACGCTCAAAATAACTACGCTAACTTTGTGAACTTATCGAGTGAATTACGTGCTATGTGTTATTAGACGTTTATAAGTTTTGTGAGTTATTATATCATGTTTTGATTTCGTGATTATTAGTTTATAAAAAAGAATATATAAAATACATGTATTAAATAAATAGCCGAACCGAACCGAGCCGCGAGACGTGTCGACCTCACTTCCTTGTGGCCCAAGTAACTAGCCTAAACTTGAGGCCCAAGTTACCCACCCAAAACCCCCCCTTAGCGGCCGCAAACCCCACCCCTTTCTCCTTTTCTTTTTTTCCTTGTTTTGGTATAAATAGGCATGCATGTATATGTATGTTTCAAAAAAAAAAAAAACACAAGAAACCCTAGCTTCAAAGAAGCCGACGACAGCCCCCCACCCTCTCTCTCGATCGCAACTTCCTCCAAAAACCGAAGTGATTCCAATCTTGTTCCCGGTTCGCTGATCTTCATCATATCAAGGTTAGGATTGTAATTGTTTTTGCAAATCACATTAGGGTTTATGAAATCTTAATCATGATTGTGTGTATTGTTTGAATCATTGATTGAAAAGTGCTATGATTTATGTTGAGTTTGATTGATTGTGCGAGTTATTTGCGATTGTGATGCTTGGATGAATACAAAAATCATAGGCTGCGTTTTGTGATAAAAATCATATCATATGATTAGGGTTTGCATGGGTATTGATGTACATAATGATATATGACAAATAAACTGGTTCTTGATCGTTGTTAATTAGAGTCTTGATCGTTTAAGCGTGTTCTATTGCGATGAAAGCTGAAAACAGTCTGCTGGATGGTATTTACAGCCAACTTCGATTGGCTGTAACTTGGTCATTATTTATCGAAAGTGGATTTTCTAAAGCCTAAAACGTATATTTTTGAAAAACACTTCTAATGGCGCTGGATTCATATTTTTCTGAGGTCGTTTGATATTTTTAAGTGGTCGTTTAAGTGCAGTAACTGAAGCTGTGTAAATTCTGAAATTTGTTAGTTGTTTATCGAGTCGAATCTCAAAATCTGTTGAGGGTTGGGTAACGAAATTTGTACAGCAACTGGAGACGGAAATTTCCGGAAAACTCCCACTTGAATTTTGTTAATTGGATGAACGATGATTTTTAAATAAATTCGCCCGTGGACTGCAGTCAGAAAGCGACGAATCTGACTGCAGCCTAGTATATAAATGTTTATGAATAATTGGTAAAGTGTTAGGACTTGAAATATTTACATAAAATTCTACAGTTTAGTTGACACCTTCTGTAAAAAAATTGGAATTTTTGGAACATTGGAACTATTTTATTAAAATCCTCGAAAACAGCCTAGTTATGAGCGTACAAGCTGAAACTTGATAACTTGCGAATGTGTGTACCAAAGTGTTGTATGAGTTGATTTGTGTTCATGATAAGTTAGTTTGATCACTATTTTGGTATGATAATACTTTGCATACATGATTGTGTTTTCGAATTTGTTATTGGGTGTGCCGCATTGTGTGTTAGTTATGTGTAGGGTTTGTATCAGTGTGTTCACACACTAACTTTAAATCGATTGACTTGTTAGGACGCAATTAGCGGTCCCATCATTTGCTACTTCTGTGTTACACTAACCGAGCAATTAAAGGTGAGTTCACGGCCCCTATTTTTATCCAGTTTTAAACAACAGGTGGAGAAACATGTATACACTCTACAACTCTATCTCTTTACGTTATACAAAATTAACGTCGTTAAACTATTCGGTAACTAAGTTAATGTTAATGTACGTTATGGTCACTAAGCAGCTGTATCACGGAAGTCCTCGACAAACTCTCGGATCGTTAGTATTGGGTTAGATAGCGGGGAAATTATAAGTAGTACTACTGGGCCCGACAAGCCCCACCCGAGCTAGTCGCGCTAGCCGACCGGGTATGGTCAACGGGTGAATAATTTGGCCTAACTTTCGCCATGGTCAGTGATAGGCCTGGCAACACGGAGGCACAACAGTCAGCTTCGATCGCGAACACTTATGTGACATAATTTTAGGCTCGCTACCTACATGTTAACGTTGAACTTAATTACGAAACAACAATATTATTCCGGGTTGGGAATAATGGAACGAAACAACAATATTATTCCGGGTTAGGAATAATGGAACCAACAACAATATTATTCCGGGTTAGGAATAATGGAACAAACATCATTATTATTCCGGGTTAGGAATAATGGAACAAACATCATTATTATTCCAGGTTAGGAATAATGGAACTACATCGTTATTCCGGGTTAGGGATAACGGGGGAAACAAACTTATAACCGAACTAATGAACTTATAAAAACCTGTGAACTCACTCTTCTTATTGTTGACACTTGTTTCTTTACATGTTTCTCAAGACGCTAGGAGCTCTAGGTGCACTCACTTGCATTGATCAAGATATCTTTAATCGAGCCTCATTTACGAATATTGTTTGGGTTTTCTTTAGTTTTGGCGTTTGTGTTGGCGCCCGTTACTTTACTTTACGTTAATGCTTCCGCTCAACTTTAAAACTAATGCTTCCGCTAAACTTTGAAACCAAACTAAGATAATTTGAAAATAACTATGAATAGGTAAACAAATAATTTTTGGAAAACGTATAAACGAATCATATAGAGTCGTTCGATGTTACTAGTGTCTCAGATTCTGGTTTGTTCACACGCCTCGCGGTAAAACTCCGCAAGTGGAAATTTGAGGGTGTGACAGATTGGTATGAGAGCCTCTAGCTATAGAGAACCAGGTTTGCATTAAAAGTAGACCTAAACTATAGCTGATTACACGACACTAGACTTAGTTTGGCACTGAACTGTGATATCTTGTTATGTGTTGTACTACAACTGTGTTACGTAAAATATAAATGTATATTGTGATGAACACAACTCGTAACTAACTACACAACCCAACAGGCAATGTCACCATCATCATCCGACAAACCTCTACAACTAAGGGCGCCGGGGAAGGCACCTATGGTCGAACCCTCACCACCTCAGGGCGTGGAGACACGCTCAGCTGCTAGGAAAAGACTCGCTCTAGGAGAGGAGTCGTCCTCACGCCCGACCATCGCTATGCCGGTCAAACCGGTTAACTCGTTAGAAGTAGGGAACGACCTACTTAGAGATATGATAAGAAAACAACAGGAACAACTAGAGAGAATGCAGGAAACTATCCTAGCACAGGGATGGATGATACGACAATTAACGGGTAAGACTGGAGAGCTCGAGGAAGAGCAATATGAGAATTAGATAGCTCATAACACTTTAGCTAAAGATCTTCGTGCTGAGCAGCTGAGGGCTGACTGGCTCGAAGACAGAGTTCTTGAGTCCAGCTGGAGAATTCAAGAACTAGAACAGAATCAGGCACCTGTACCAGTACCCGCACCAGCACCGGCTCCTCCAGTGCCGGTAGAGGAAGAAGAGGAGGATCCAGAGGAAGACCCGGAGGAAGAAGAGCCAGTACAGGACCCGGCTGTTGAAGCTGAAAACGTTGAAGAGGATGACAGCAGTGATAGCGACCTGGAGATGGAGACATAGATGACTAACTCGTCTCGCCAATCTCCGTTTTGTTTCCTTTAGATCTGAAATGGCAACCGGTCGCCGCGGAAATCTCAACATGTCAACTGAAGAATTGCCCGCAATGATCCAAGAACACGTGAATGCTGCTCTGGCAGGTGTTCAAAACCCACCAGCAGGAGGGGGTCTTAACCCCTACAAGATGTTCCTCGATGCGAAACCGAGCAAATTCACGGGTGCAGAAGGACCCATAGGACTGGTCCGTTGGATTGAAAAGTTCGAATCGGTGTTCGAGATGTATAATTGCCTTGAGGCCAACAACGTCAAGTATGCTTCCTCAACGTTGGAGGATGGGGCACTAACTTGGTGGAACGCGCAAGTCTAAACGCGTGGACTTATTGATGCGAACACAATGGCCTGGGCCGAGTTTAAGGCCCTAATCAAGGAGGAGTACTGTCCGCGGGACAGGGTTCAGCAGTTGTAGCAAGCGTTATGGAACCACAAGATGGTGGGATCTGAAATTGAAGCATACACAGCGAAACATCATGATCTGGTGTTCCTATGTCCCGATCTGGCTAGCACCGTTGAAAAACGACTCGAGTTTTACCTTGGGGTTTTGGTCCCCGAGATCCAGGGCATGGTAATGGCTAGCAACCCTGCGACTGAGCATCAAGCGATCAGGCTGGCGCACAAACTCACCGATAAGGCGGTGGAACAAAAGAAGTTGCCATCTCGGGGTGCAACTGAAGTTGTCCCTGATAATAAAAGAAAATTTGAAGACTCGCCTGCTCGACAGTCTTCGTCAGCCCAGCCACAACAAGGGAACCAGAAACGGTTCAATAATTTCAACAGCAACCGGGGTCACAATAATCAGCCCGCCAACAACACCCAGAACACCAGCGGCTATGTGGGTCGAAAGCCGCAATGTAATCGTTGTAACCTCCATCATCACGGCCCTTGTGCCGGAAATCGCTGCCAACGATGTGGCAAAACGGGACATGCGGCAAGGGATTGTCGCGGGGAAATCATGTCTAGACAAAATCAAAATCAGCATCAGATTCAACAGCAGGGTACTAACCTGGGGTGCTATCAGTGCGGTAGCACAACCCATTTCAAGCGAGACTGCCCGCAACTTTGCAACAACAACAACAATGGAAATGGTGGCACAGGAGGTGCCAAAGGTCGTGCATTTACGCTTGGCCGCGGAGAGGCCAGAAACGACTCGAACGTGGTCACCGGTAAGTTTCCCCTTAACGATCATTTTGCTACTGTACTTTTTGATACGGGTGCGGATAGGAGTTTTATATCTGAGTCTTTTAGGAAGAACCTAAATCTCACGCCTAAACCCCTAGAGACCCTTTACGTCGTAGAACTAGCCGATGGTAAATCTGTAGATGTGACCCATTTAGTATCCGGCTGTCAACTAAGACTCGCGGGTCACACCTTTACCATTGATCTGATGACAACTACCCTGGGTAGTTTTGACGTGGTAGCCGGAATGGACTGGCTATCCGACGTCCGCTGAAGTTTTTTGCTTCGAGAAATCTATCCGTATTCCGCTCTCTAAAGATGAAGTCTTGATGGTGCAAGGCGAGAAGGCAGGCGCCGTCACAAACATCATCTCTTACATGCAAGCACAGAAGTATCTTCGACAAACTCTCGGATCGTTAGTATTGGGTTAGATAGCGGGGAAATTATAAGTAGTACTACTGGGCCCGACAAGCCCCACCCGAGCTAGTCGCGCTAGCCGACCGGGTATGGTCAACGGGTGAATAATTTGGCCTAACTATCGCCATGGTCAATGATAGGCCTGGCAACATGGAGGCACAACAGTCAGCTTCGATCGCGAACACTTATGTGACATAATTTTAGGCTCGCTACCTACATGTTAACATTGAACTTAATTACGAAACAACAATATTATTCCGGGTTAGGAATAATGGAACAAAACAACAATATTATTCCGGGTTAGGAATAATGGAACCAACAACAATATTATTCCGGGTAGGAAATATTTGAACGAAACAACAATATTATTCCGGGTTAGGAATAATGGAACCAACAACAATATTATTCCGGGTTAGGAATAATGGAACCAATATCATTATTATTCCGGGTTAGGAATAATGGAACTATATCGTTATTCCGGGTTAGGGATAACTGGGGAAACAAACTTATAACCGAACTAATGAACTTATAAAAACCTGTGAACTCACTCTTCTTTAATGTTGACACTTGTTTCTTTACATGTTTCTCAGGATGCTAGGAGCTCTAGGTGCACTCACTTGCATTGATCAAGATATCTTTAATCGAGTCTCATTTACGAATATTGTTTGGGTTTTCTTTAGTTTTGGCGTTTGTGTTGGCGCCCGTTACTTTACTTTACGTTAATGCTTCCGCTCAACTTTAAAACTAATGCTTCCGCTAAACTTTGAAACCAAACTAAGATAATTTGAAAATAACTATGAATAGGTAAACAAATAATTTTTGGAAAACGTATAAACGAATCATATAGAGTCGTTCGATGTTACTAGTGTCTCAGATTCTGGTTTGTTCACACGCCCCGAGGTAAAACTCCGCAAGTGGAAATTTGAGGGTGTGGCACATGGTGACAATGTTTTTGACAATTTTGTCATTTTTAACCCCTCTTAACCTAGTATTTTGGTTATATAAAGGGGTTAAGGCGTGTGTAACTTGAGTTTTGTCTGGAAATGTCGTGGATGTTGGTTGGTTCGATTGTACGGTTACACGTATCGTAAATAAAGTATAAAACTTAATCGAACATGAAAATGACCGAATTTGCAAGATTTTATTGAATAAAAATGTCCCAAATTGTATATCGAATGATAAATATACATTCTCGCAAATAAAACACAAGATTATATTAAATACGAATGTTCTTGAATTGCTCAATGACTAAAAACGTACAAATGTCACAAAAAGCTGGCGAAATGCCACCACTTGAAGTCTGGGTCCACATAGATGACTGCCTCTCCTGTATTAGAATCGAAATGCCACCACTTGAAGATCGTATAAAAATCCTACTCTATTCATAACATAGGCATATTTTTCATCACTTTAGGCCTCTTTACGATGAGCATTACATCTTTCTCCTTGGTCACTGGATCAATCTTTGTGATGCGTCTGGGAAAGTGAGGTTTCTAGCGAGTAAAACCGTGTAAAGCCTCCAGCTTGATAAATTTCCATAGCCTCTAGTCATGAAACTTCATCTTGATATTAATCATCTTAGTCTGCACCAATTCTTTAATATCCCAGAAAGGCAAGGATTTGATGTCACATAGATATCAGAAATACTGAATGCCAAACTCCCTCTTGATCGCATAGACATTCAGCTCTTCCATCCATCCCCAGCTAATGATATCCCCTAGAGATATGTTAGCCTTATGAGTCAAGAATGCTAGGGGACACTTGAACTTACGCTCGGCTGGTGCATTCCTAAACCATTTCTTCCTCATTTCAGCAATTTCAGCACAATTCAATTATTGAGGAATAGTACCTTCCTTTGCAGCTTCTGCAACCTTGCGCTTCAACACATCTGAATTTTCAGCTACAAATAATTCGGCAAAAGTTGGGGAGCCCTCTATACTCTGATCAACAATATTTGCATCGTCATAAGAATCATCCTCCACGAAAACTCCTTCATAATCGTTCGCGTGTTCAACATTCTCAAACACGTAAACATTTGGCTCGAATGCATCTATCTCATTCAGGTCATTCTAGAAATCAAACTCGAATTATCTTCATTCACTCCTAGCATTTCGGCTATTTCCTCCTTAGAATAACTGTGAAAAAATTCACCTTCTTTGCATCATGCTCAAGTTAAAACATCTTAGGTTTCTGCACAATAAGAACGGTGGATAAGTCAATCACAAAGAAGATTCCTGCTTGCTAAGCATCTACAGATTCTTCAACTCTATCTATAACTCCTTCCATAGTAGCCTGATTAGCATAATCATCGAGGTACACTGAATAATCAATATCTTCATTAACGCCTGAATCAGTAACACGTACACCCGATCCTCCTACGTTATCATCATCATCATCACTACCACTATCAGACTCACTAGGCAAAACATCATCTAACTCTGCATCATCGTCCTCAGCTTCCTCTTCAAATTCTTCAACAACTTCTTCTATCTCTTTTTCCAACTTTTTTTTCAACAACCAGTCACGATGTCTCTGAGAAAGATGTAACATATCGATATCCACATCTATCGGCTTCCTAGTCAATATAAACCTGTTTGACACCTGATAAACCACAATATCTGTACATGTAACTGGTACAGACTCAGCTTCTGGCTCAGTTTGAACAATAATAGGATCTTCACCAACCTTCTCTTTTTCCCTTTCCCTATGCATCTGACTGCTCTTTTGCGAGACATTCTCTTTCTGCGACACGTTCTCGAGCTTCAGTGCGTTGTATCTCGTCGATTTCGGCAACTATGTTCACTCCAAGCTTCTTCGTCAATATCTTTTAAAACAAATTCATTATTCTATCACTTCGAAGCCTTTCTTCTTCATACTCTGCCACACGAAGTCTCAACCGTTCGTTCTCAGATACAATACTCGCAAGCATGGCTTCAAGCTGCTGTTTATCTTCAGACAAAACATTAACCTGCTGAAGCAACTCCTGTTTCTCTTCAATTAGCACATTAATCTGTTCTTGTAGCCAGCTATCTTTACTGTATTCAACAAAACTTGTTTCTACAATTTATCCGCACACAGATCGTTGAATGAAAAATCTTCACCCCTAGGAATATCACTAAAGTCAAAATCAAAATCGAACTGGGACTGTGAAGTCTGTGAAGTTCGTGGTGGTTGTTGCGGTGTAGTTTGTTGTTGTGATGCTGCTTGCTGTTGTGGTGCTACTTGCTGTGCTGGCTGTGGTTGAGTTGGTTTTGGTGGTGGTTGTGGATCAGCCTCTCATGGTGCCGAAGTTGGCATTTGTTGAGCTGGTTAGAACACAACTTCTTCTTCAACAGTTTATTCTGGTATAGTCTCTTTTGATATATCAGTCGGAGAATCAGAACTTATCGCTGTTGGGCGCTTAAACCTTCTAGCGTTTTTCTTTACAGGTGTTCGCAAAGGAGTATCTGGGTTAGAACCTCAAGGAACGTATGTCGTATTGTCCTCACCTGTAGCCTTACGCTTTCGTTCCTCATCTTTGTTCTTTAGCTCAGCCTGACGCTTTTTCTCAACCTTTTGCGTAGCACGTTGTTCATCTAAATTTGTGCTCGAAGACGAAACAACTTCAGCTGCTTTACCTTCACCGAAAGCTTGTCGTTCTATATCCGCAACAATATCTTCAACATTCTCTTCAACCTCTGGTTCATCACGTAACCTAGCTGTGTCCTTTTTCTTTGCTTGTGATGATGCAGAATCTGTAGCAGTAGCTTTTCGTTTAACTCCCTTCTCACCATCTTTATAAACCACAAACTGCGTTTTGCAACAAAACTATCTAACACAACTATTTCTTCACTCTCCTCGCCGCTATCATCTTTCATCCATTTTCCAGGCATTGGAGAAATATAATCTTTGTCTACTATCGCTCCAAAAACTAGTTTCGCATTAGGAAATGCCTTCAAGTGTAGAATCATCTTCCTCAGCGTTGGCACATCCATATGTTCGAGTTTCAGCACATCCTCCTCCTTCTTCTTTAGGTTTGGATGTAAATGATCTAATAACATCTGAACAAACCGCAGAAACTGTAAGAACTTCTCTCGTTGAATGTTTTGCACCATCTGCGTAAAAAAAACTTTGGAGAAGTTATATGGCAAGTTTAGGACAAGTGCAGTGATCATACACATCTGATAGTCCAGAAGATCATCAAAACCTCCCTTTCGATGGCTAAGAGCATGAGAAACACCATGTGAAATATACCGAAAAGGCGCACTCAAATTCCCCTTCTTAAATGTTGCTGCATTCATGAACCCTGCATATCCCATCCGGTAGAAACATCCTTTCACCATGTATTCCAAAAAGCCAGTAGGGTCATCCTTGTTATCTTTGAAGTCCAATACTGTTCAAATCAACTCTTCAGTTATCTTCACTGGAATATCCTCGTCATCAATCTTAACTGTCGATACTATCGCGTTTCCTCATAACTGAATTCAGTAGTTTTCGAGAAAAATTCAACGTGCGATCTATATACTGTGTGACGATCTGTAGGTGCCTTCTTGATTGGAATTCAGCTAAGAAAATTTAATACATCTCAATAAGCTGCGATCTCTGGTATACTCTCGTCTATCAAACAACATATGTTGTGCAATGGCGAAAATGACGTTTTTTTGACTTGTACATAGAGAGAGCAACAAACCGTTATAAAAATTTTAAAACAATTCAAAATTATAACATCATTCGTACGAGCCACAACACTATACGAATCAACATTAGTCATTTTTTTACAAGTTTGGAACAAACAATCATTCATACGAGCCACTACTTCGCACTGAAGAGTAAGAAAAATTTTAAACATATTTGTCCAAACTTGCTTTGTACGAACATAGCTTTGTACGAATCATCAGCACTCATGAAATATTTAACATTTAAGGATTGCTTCATACGAATCAGTTCATTTGTACGAATGAAAAGAAGATAACATTGAAAAACCTTGCTTCGTACGAACGACCTCTTCGTACGAATCATGAATCGTTCTAACAACACAAAGTTTAAACCAAACCTAAAACATGTAGATTTTAACAAATTCATAGTCGATTTATGGGTTATTAAGGCTGATATTAACATTTTTATGGTCCATTTTAAGTTTTACCCGTCCAATCTCCCTAAATCTATGTTTTAAGTCCGTTTGGATCAAATTCGGCATTATAACGGCTTAGAGTGAGTAAAATTATCTTTCCCATTGCAAGAGGTGTGCTAATCAACCTCCCCAATGTGACAACAATCCAAATATGTCAAGAAATCTGAAGTTTTACAACGTGTTCGCACAAAAACTCTCTTAATTCGCACAGCAAATAAAGTTGATTCGTGCGAATTAAGCAACCTTTTATACTAGTTTGGAGCCGTTCATACGAACCATCGGTTCATGTGAATGAAACCAAACCTCATTCGTACGAATTAGTATGATTCGTACGAATCAGTTCTTAAAGTTTTGAAATTTTTGATTTTTTATGATTTTTATCTGATTTTTTATCAATAAATCAATTTTTTTTATCTATTTAATACCCACTCATTTAACCAAGTCCAAGTTAGAAACCCTGGTTATCTGATTTTCTACCAAGTCCAAGTTAATGACCTTGGTTGACCATTTTTGACCAAAACAAATTTATTTTACATTGTAAAGTTTCAAATTAATGAACTTTAATGACGTTCAAGAAATTTTTCGATTAAGATTAGCTCTCAACCCATGGTCTTCAGGTTCCTTTCAGCAAGATGTCGCCATGACTTCAACTATCTGTGTTTACATTATCGGTAGACTAAAAATAAAACTAAAAACTTAAGGAAACTGAAAATCTTTTTGGGTTTTGGAATTTTTCTGAAAAGAAATAGTAAGTAAAGATACATATTTTTGTGAGTTTTTTGTTTCAAGAAGATCATTTCAAGTGTTTAACAAATCATCAGTACAGTTGATCTTCATATACTCAGTAAATTTTAACCAGATTTGCCTAGATTGCCAATTTTTTATCCTCTTAAACTTCTTCTCATTTCTCAACTGATTCAAGATATGTTAGGTAATTTTAGAAACAGGAAATAACTGTGTGTCCCATCTTAGAATATACTCCCGTATCGAGATTCCCAGAATTTCATTTCACAGGTGAATATATCTAACTGATATATGTAAATGGGTGAATTGTGAGACCTTGAGAGCTCAGGTTAGTACTACCGTAGAGACAAAGAGATGAAGGCTCATCTTTAGGTGGTGTTGCTTAAAGGAATCTTTTGAACTGCAGATGTCACAAAGGTTATGACATAATCATTTTTTATGCAGCTTTATAGGCGAATAATGCGTAGAGTATTATACAAGTTCTAGGCCATTGCTTACACAAAATAAGAAGAACTCGGATAATACCCCAGGTATCGATTAAATATAAAGACCTAATATCACAAAATATGGCATTCTCTGAAACGAAATTTCAGAGTACTAAGTCCATATATCCGAGAGATGTTAACCCACAAGTTATTCAGTTTTTCATTTAGGTTTATATTTTGAAAACCATTTACTGAATGAGTTATTCAGTTTTTCTATTGGCACATCCTTAGTAAGACCTGTTTAAATTCTTGTTTAATCATTCTAATTCTTTAGCATACTATGATTGTCATATAGATGCAATATGATCTCCCTTTTCACAATAACTCTTTTTGACTTTTATAATGTTTTTGTATTTTCCCAAAATTTCTCCCCCTAAAATCAAAAACATATTTTTGGATTTTGAGAGTTTTTAAGAAAGAATATACAAAAAATTCGTCAAACTGATAAGTTTCCACGTCAAGTCGTCGTCATCCTCAAACCAACCTCGTGTATATCCCCTAATGTCAGATTTCTTAAACCATTCAATTTTAAAAGATTTTTAAATCTTGTTAGATCAAAGGGTTTGGTATAAAAATCTGGTTTTTGGTCATCAATGTAGGTTTTTCAATTCTAACCAACTTTTTCTCGTAGCAATCACGGATAAAGTTCTGTCGAATCTCAATATGTTTGGTTCGATAATGTTAACATGAGTTTTTCGTGATATCGATCGCAGCTTGGTTATCTACATATATTGGCATATCAAGAAATGGTAGTCTGAAGTCTCCCATCTGCTGTTGAATCCAGAGAATCTAGGCACAACAGCTGGATGTTGAAACGTATTCAGCCTCATAGGTAGCTAGAGCAACCGCGGTCTGTGTCTTGTATTGCCATGTTACTAAACGGGTTTCGAAGAACTGGCAACCAGCCGTCGTAGATTTGGTGTTGAGGTTGCAGTAACTGAAATCAGAATTCGAATAACCCGCAAGATTGAAGTCCTCATATCTAGGGTACCACAAGCCGGTGCTTGGAAATCCCATCAAAAATCTCATAATACGTTTGACGCCGAGCAAGTGCGAATCTCATGATTGGACTGATAACGGCGCACAGGCATGTTGGATACATGATATCTGGTCGAGAAGCAGTGAGATACATCAAGGATCTGATCATGGAGTGGTATAAAGTTCATCAACTTTGACTCCACTAAGATGTTGACAAATGCCGTGATTAGAAGCTAATTGGGGTTGATGCTGGTTTAGCTCCTGCCATATCGAATTTCTCCAAACATACTTCGTCTGATGGATAAAGATGCCATCAGGCAACTGATCGACCTGAATTCCTAGAAAGAACTTCATCTTCCCCATCGCACTCATTTCAAATTTGAGCTTCATGACTTCTTTGAAGTCTTTACATAGCATGTCATTTGTCGATCCAAAGATAATGTCATCCACATATATCTGTATAATAATCAAATGCCCATCTACTTCCTTTGTAAAGAAGGTAGAATCTAATGTTCCTCTGATAAAGCCGTTGTCAGTAAGATGACTTGACAGCATTTCGTACCAAGCTCTCGGAGCTTGATGCACACCATATAAGGCTTTGTTCAGAAGGTAGACCTTGTTTTTGTTCACAGGATCGATGAACCCCGGTGGTTGGCCGACATACACCTCCTCTATTACTTTTTCGTACAGGAAAGCAGATTTGACATCTAACTGGTACACCTTGAACCCTTTCCACAAGACAAAGGCCAAGAATATGCGGATTGCTTCAAGACGGGGGACCGGGGCATAGAATTCGGTTTAATCTATCCCTTCCTGCTGATGGAAACCCTAAACCAGAAGTCAAGCTTTGTTTGGCACTACAATCCCCATATCGTCACATTTGCACTTGAAGACCCATCTAGTGTTTATCTTTTTGTGACGATCGGGCAGGTCAACAATCTTCTAGACTCCAAGATTCTCGCTACTCAATTTCTTGAGTAAGTGAAGTTCTCCTATCAGCTTAAAAAGGGCTTTCTCAGGTCGGCCTTTCTTTAGGTTAAGTGGCGTGTAGCTAATCTCGCTAATATCTCAGATCGGGGGACGACTCTGTCTTCGGTTCTTCTCGTGCACTCGTTAAAGCAAACTCATGGCCTAGTTCGTGAATGAGCCTACAAGTCGTAACCGCTCTGTATCCGTCATCTATTTTGAAGAAGCTGATGAGCTAGATGCGGCGTTTTCAAAATCCTGTGACTCTCAGTCATCTATCTTCTTTTCACCTGAAAATGTTGGATTGGGGGAAGGCTTTCCTTCTTTGTTGACTTCAACTTATACCGGCAAGTTTCTAGAATTGAAGCAACTCTTCTTGCATCGCGTCCACCCAACTTTCTTCCTTTAACGCGTCTTTTTAGCTTCATGGCTCAACCTGAGAAAAAAACAACTATTAGAAAGTCTGGTTTGAAGTGGAGCAATACGAGTATAGAAACAGCTTAGTTTCTTGTTGATCTGATTGCGAGTTTGCACTCCCGATTGTAAGCTGCCTATAACATTCTTTGACGGATGATATGAAAGCGTCCTCGGCATCACTTCATTTGGAACATCTACTTGCGTTTGCAAATATGTGATGACTTCATCCACAACCGGTATAGATGATGAAGCTTCATTCCTGACGTTTGACTGATCAACCTGTGTGTTCCAGAAGCCTTCAATCCTTTCAGATCCTTCATCGGAACTGGATCCATCATCGTTGAAAGTCGGTTCCCGATCAGAGTCAGCATTTGGCTGTTGTTGGACAGATGATTTTGCAGTGTTGACAATGGGTACAGGGACAGAGTCTTGAAGAGTAGTGCTCAGACCTACATCAGACGTGGTAGAAACAGGAAGTGACGGGGAAATACGATGTTGTTGAAAGATCATAACAAGTTCTTCTTCTTATGGCACATCTGAGAGGTTGAAAGAATTCCACAAACTATCGTAGTTAAACAGCCACGGATCCCCAGGTTTCTGCATTGGCGTCGTATATCTTTGACAATCCACATGCTGTGCAAGAATAACCTGGTTCAGACTCGGCAAGAAGACACATTTCTGAGAACTAGCATAACCCACGAAGAATCCTTCCAAAGATTTGGCACCAAATTTACCCGCCGAGTCCAATACAGTACACGGTGATCCAAAAGGCTACAATAATGCAAGGTTGGTCTTTCGTTGATTAAAGCACCTCTTGTTGTGAGGCTTAACTGTTCTCAAGCATTCTTTATCGTTAAAATGCCTCGTGAATTTCTTGTCACAAATCTGTGAAATATAGAGTAGATTGTTCTCGAGTTCCGTGATGTAATTCACTTTATTTAAACGATACAACTCCATTCTTGAGAATTCCTTCACCCACAAACCTCCCTACTTGCGTTCCAGCAAAACCTACGTACCCTCCGTAGATAGCTTTAACGTCGTGTAACAACGCAAACATCCTGTCATGTGCCTGGAGGCTCCAATATCCATTATCCATTTAGACATTATCGATCGTGGGAGTCCCTGCACACAAACCGAAGAAACTATTTAAACAAAGAAACCCAAGCCATCTTGGTCTTGGGTGGGTTCGGAATGTCGAATTTCGGACCTACTTTGTTTTTAACATTCTTTTTAAGCTCAGATTTAAATGGAACAGAAGGTTTGGTTCAATCCTGGATGGTTTTACATTTGCCACCCATTTTTGCGTTTTCAGATTTGCCTTTTTAGCATAAAATTTAGAATCCATTTGGAGGTGTGTAGTTGATGTTTCACTAATTTCAAATTTTGAATGACATTGAATAATTGGTTTAACATTTTTGTAGGATTAATTTGTTCTTTTCAAGATTTGCTTTGGCGCAATCATAGGTGCTTTCTGTTTCTCGTCCTTGAGTTTTTTAGAATGAGAAATAGGTTTGGAGATTCTTGTGAGCAATATCTTGCAATATGCCCAACATTTTGACATTTGAAACATGTTCTACTGTCCTTTCGAACAGAAGATTCCAAAAGTTGTTTCCTTTTCTCTTTCTCTTTCTTGAAATCATCATTTGATTGAGTACCAATGATTTCTTTCTCTTTCTCTGTTGTTGTCCCAAAAACAAGTTGATTTTCTAGGTAAAATTAGGTTTTTCAGACTTGTTTATTTGTGGCTTTTGGAAACCCAACCCTGCCCTCTTATTTTCATGATAATCTCTGTTTTTATGATAGTAGGGTCGGTAGTCACTTTTTGATTTAGAGTAGAAAGATGCATCATTTTATCTAAATCAGCATGACTTACCTCCACAAGCTTGAACATTTTATCAACACGATCCATATTCACGTTCTGGATGGGAAAGTCTTCATCAGAAAATAGTTTATTTGATCCTTTCATTTTTAAAACTATGACATTTGGATCATTGGTCAAACTATTTTCCGATGGTTTAGCATCAGACTCAGACTTTTCAGATTCACTTTTTAAAACTTTTTCTACCACAGTTTTAACCACCTCAGAGTCACATTCAGTATCAGAAGTTGTGTAAGTTACGTCGATGTTTGTCGGCAACTAATTTGATTGTTCAGTTTTTAATTTTAGATTGAGTGCCTTTCTCCACCCCTACTAGCTTTTTGCATGCATAACTATTCTACACAGGGGGTGGAACTCGATCGTAACTCGCACTTTTGCTTTCAACGTTTTCTGATTCTTCTTTGTTTTTAATTTTAGTAAATATGATCAATGACGTAAGAGCTTGTTGAATAACTGATTAACAGCTTGTTTACCCGTTCAGTTTTGATTATTACCTTCTCAAGCTCACTCTTTAGCTTGGCCATTTGCTTATCCATTACTGTCGGTTTGAGCATCAAGAGTGTTACGTCACTTCTCTGGGTGCTTTTGTGTATTGTTTAACAGAGTTATTAATTTGTGGTATTTTTGGTGCATAATGTCTATTGCCTACGTCTAGGATATATCCGTAATGCTTATAAAGTTTACAAGTTAATGTTTAAATGGGAAAATGTAAAATTTATATGTTTTACACTGTGATTCGTACAAAACATATGAGTGTTTCGTACGAAATCAGTCACTCGTACGAAATACCATTTCATACGAATCATAGTTGTTTGTTTGTTAGTGCACACACTTCAGTACGAGTCATGTCGACCTATAAATAGGGAAGTGTTGTGTTAGACTAGAAATAGATTTGTCATTTCATACGGCGAAGCTCTGTCAGTTTGTTGACTTGTGTCTGTAACTTGAACGTCTTTAATAGATCAGAAGCAGTTAAACAGTAAGTTCTATCTTGTTTGTCATATCTACCTCTCTAGCAATGAATTCCGCCTCTGCTAGTTGTGCGAGATCAGGTCGATTGCTCATTTCGGGAGCTCGATCCCCGTCCACAAGTGGTATCAGAGCCAGGAGATCTGATCTACAGATAGAAAACATGTAGTTACTGTTAAGACTTGGACATATCTTCATCTTCATCATTTTGCTGACCTTTGCTGGATTTTGACAAATTTCGGATGAATTAATGGACAAAATGGACTAGGATTTTAGTAATTCAACTTAATCTTCAATCTAATCAATCCATACCATAATTCGGACATAAAATTGAACTAAATCATGTTGAAATCGATAAAATTTGGTCAGTTTGAAGTTAGAATCAGTTTTCGTACGAGTTTCGCACGAAAGTTGTTTTGGTTTGGTACGAATCAGTTTAGAATTCATACGAATCAGTTTAAAGTTCATACAGAATCTTGAGTAAATTTTTAGAATTTCAAATTGTTTCGTACTAAATAATTTGAATTGTACAAAATTTCAGTCGTACCAAAATTTACTCAGTTAAAAAACTTGATTCGTATAAACTGTCTTGATCCGTACCAAATTCATTCGCACAAAATTTTACTTAGTAAAAAACACTTATTTCGCATAAAAATGAATTGATTCGTACGAAATCATAGTTTTTGTGATAAAACTTGAATCGTACAAAACTTTGCTTCGTGCAAAATTCTTATTTTGTACAAAAACTCTTGATCGCACAAAAAATCTGTCTAATCTGATCTGTTTGTTTTCAAGAAGTGTGTTCTAACTTTTTGCAGGAAAAATGTCTGAGGAATTTTACAATGCGTTTGCCACATCGGTTGTTACCACTGCAGCAGCTTAAAACATCAATTTAGAGAAGAAATGGGAACAATGATGAAACCTCCAAAGCTTATGAATCTGAAAGACTTTGATAGTTGGAGCGAGAGGTTTATGAACTGCATGCAAGCTAACCATTTTACTTGCTGGTTTGCAATCGAGGCAAAATACATCGCACCAGTTGGTGCAAAAATTGGGTTTGAAAAGACCCTTGCCAAATTCTCTGATGTTGAACGAGAAAGATTTATCAACGAAAAGAAGAGGATGAACATTCTTTAGCAATCGATCAAAGAAGACATCTTGGCTTTACTGCGGCATGATGATGATGCGCAATCTTTATGGAATGCTCGTCGACTAAAATTTCAAGTTAGTGCTCAACTCCGCAAAAGCAAAAGGGCATTATTAAGCAAAGAGTTTGATGTATTCACATTGATCAAAGGAGAAACGGTTAAGCAGCTAATTGAGCGATACTTTCATCTGGTGGTTCATATGAAGAGAATGGGAATTGTGAAGACAAATGAAGAGCTTGTTGATAAGCTAGCAGATTCTCTGCCACAAGGTGAATGGTCGACTTACTTAACTATCTTGAAGAATGGGGTTAAATACAACAATTTCTCGTTGCCTTGCTTTATCGAGAGATTGGAAGGTCATGAATTAGAGATGCAAAACATGGCCAAAAACAAGACTGTTCAAATGCAACAAGATGTTAATCTTTATTTCAAAAAATAGTTATGCTGCTCAAATCCAAGCGCCAAAGATTCAAACTGCGTTCAGTGCATATAGTTCACCAAGCACACCTCCAACTCAGTCAAGTGGTTTCCAATCATACCCAACAATTGATCCAAATACACCTTCTAGTCAACAATCTTCTTTTGGATAAAATCAATCTCAGAATAATCAAGCCACTCCATCATCCAATGCAAGTCAAAGAATTTTGCAATGTAACATTGCCGTTGACTTTCAAACACACAAAATTTTGACGAAAAGATAGCAAAACAACATATGTCTCTACTTGCTTTAGTTCTTGAGTCATGTGACAGTCTTGTTGCTGGAAAGATCGGAAATTCTGAAATGACACGCAAGGATTACGATCAAATTGATCCAGTTGAAATGCAGTTGATAGATATAAAATGGTGCATGGCTTCGATCGTTTGACAAGCACAAGAGATTTATGGAAATCACTGGTAAAGAAAATTTGGGAGGTTGGATGGGAAACTTGGATTTGATAAATCCAAAGTTACTAGTTTCAAGTGTCGGGAGAAAGGTCACTTTAAAGAGAATGTCCAAACCGAGAGGTTAAAGGGAATCAGAATCCTTTTGCAGACGATTATTACAAAAGAGCGATCTATCACCGACCACAACCGAGAACAAGAATCGTGCAATTGAAGACAAGCAACCTGAAACTAAAGATAAGACTTTGGTTGTTAACAAGAAGACGAAGGGTTTAATTGGAACAAGTTTATTATGAAAGGAGAAAGTTTGGCATCAGAGGCGTCGTTTGATGAAGGACCTGAGGATGATGATTATTACTATCATATTTCATCAGAGGAAGAGGAGCTGTTGAATGGTCCATTCAAACATCTTTTGCCTAACGATGCTTTAAAAACTTTTGCAGGATATTTCGCACCTACTCAACATTCAACAGATAAAGAGCAAAAGAAACCGGTTAAAGATGTCAAAATGGATGAGAAAAAGGAATTGCTAAAAAAAGACATCAATAAAGCGTGCATGTCAAATGGAAATGAGGTAAACAAATCATCTGAGAATGAAAAATCTTGTTCAAAGTGTGATGAACCATGTGGTGTGTGTCTTGTGAAAGATAAAAGATTTGCTGAATTGCAAAGTTTAACAGACAATTTGTCAAGCGATTACAAGTCCACAAAAGAAGCTTACGACAAATTGAGTGCATCTGTTAAACAATATAATAAAGCACTCATAGAAAATGACGCAACACTTATGATGCTTAAAGCAACAGTGATAGATAAACAAATGGCAATTAATATTCATTTAAACACTAGTGCTGAGCTCAAAAGTGAGCTTGAGAAAATGAGAATTGAAACCGAATGAGTTAACAAACTGTTAGTTAGTTATTCCACAAGCTCATATGTCATAGATCACATTTTACCAAAACTTGAAAATACCGAGGAATCTAAAAATGGTGAAACAAAGAGTAGAAGTTATAATCGAGTTCCTCCACCCATGTGGAACAGTTATGCTTGCAAAAACCCATCTAGGGTGGAAACGGCGCTAAACCTTAAATTGAAAACCGAACAGCTGCCTGAGGATATTGATATAACTTACACTAAAAATGAGGGTGAATGTGATTCTGAAGTAGTAGAAAATGTAACTGAAGAAGTGTTAACCAATGAATCTGAAGTGGCTGAGTCTGAAAAGTCTGAGAAGTAAAATCTGATGACAAATCAGAAAATAGTTTAAATGATGATCCCAATGTCATAGTTTATAAAATGAAAGCATCTGATAAACTATTTTCGGATGAGGATTTTCCCATCAAGAATGTGAAAAGATGTTGTGTTGATAAAATGTTCAAGCTGATGGAGGTAAGTCATGATGATTTAGATAAACATGATTCATCTTTCTATTCTAAATCAAAAACTGACAACCGACCTTACTATTGAAAAAATGGAGATTATCCGGAAAATAAACGATCAGGGTTGGGTTTTTAGAAGCAACATAAAACCAGCAGGTCCCAAAAATTGGATTTTACAAAGAAAATTAATTTTGTATTTGGGACAACAACCGAGAAGGAAAAGGAAATCATTGGTACTCAATCAAATGATGATTTTCTTAAAGAAAAAGAGAAACAAAAACAGAAACAGGTTTTGAATACCTCTGTTCATAAGGACAGCAAGACATGCTATAAATGGAAGAAAGTTGGACATATCGCACGATATTGTTCACAAGAAAGTTCAAAACCAGTTTCTTCTCCGAAAAAGTTCACCAAGGATGAAAAAACAAATTCTTAAAAGAAAACTGAATCTAATCAAAATGTTAAACCAATTATTAAACCTCAATCTAAATTTGAAATTGGTGAAACATCACACAAAGTTCAACAAGAAGATTCAAAATTTTATGTTAAACAGGCTAAACCACAAACACATAAATGGGTTGCTAAAATTGTTAACAGCAAATCATCCAAGGTTGAACTCAAACCTTCTGTTCCAAACAACATTGAGCTTAAAAAGATTGAAAAGAACAAAGTGGGTCTAAAGTTCGACATTCCAAACCCACCCAAGACCAAACAGGCTTGGGTCTCTTTGTTTAAATGAATTTTGTTAATCATGTGTGCAGGGGCTCCAACGTTCGATATTGTCAAAATGGATCATGGACAGTGTAGCATCTCGTCACATGACAGGAATGCTTGCCTGCTCAATGATGTTAGAGCTATTCGAGGAGGATACGTAGGATTTGCTGGAACGCAGGGAGGTAGGATTGTCGGAGAAGGGATTCTCTCGAACGGAGTTGTATCGTTTGATAAAGTGAGCTATATCGCCGAACTTGAGAACAATCTGCTTAGTATCTCGCAAATTTGTGACAAAAATTTCACGACACATTTCAATAATAAAGAATGTCTAATTCTAAAACTCGGTTTCAAGATTCCAGAAGAATGGATTCTGATGCGAGCTCCGCAAGAAAATGATTTATATGTCGTTGACATGAGCATCGCTTCTACCACGTCAAGGAAAGTTCAATGCTCTATTTCCAAAGCTACCAAAAAAGAGTCAATTTTATGGCATAGAAAAATGGGGCACATTCATCTTCGAAAGATGAATTTTCTTGTGCATAACAACTTAGTGGAGGGTGTCAATTTGAAAAGTTTTCATTTATCAGATGATTGTCTTAGCTGCAAAAAGGGGAAGCAGCATAAGAAATCACACCCGAGAAAGCTGTTGAATTCGATAAAGCCACCACTAGAAAGACTACACATGGATCTCTTTGGACCAGTCAATGTTAAAAGCATTTCTGGAGATCTATACTGTCTTGTCATTACAGATGATTATTCTCTATTTTCATGGGTGTTCTCTTATGATCCTTTTCAGAAAGCTCGAGAATTTATTTCATTTTCCCATTAAGAGAATTCGCAGTGATAATGGAACAGAGTTTAAGAACAAGAAGATGCAAGACTTCTGCAATGAAAAGGGGATTCTTCATGTATTCAGCGCCCCTATACTCCACAAGAAAACGGAGTTGCTGAATGAAAGAATCGCACGTTGATAGAAACTGCTAGAACAATGTTAGCTGATTCAAAATTACCGATCAGTTTCTGGAGTGAAGCAAGTAGCATCAGCATGCTATACCCTAAATTGTGTGTTGATAGTTAAGCCTCACAAAAAGACATGTTTCGAGTTACTGAATCACCGAAAGCCTAACTTAGCATTTTTGGAACCTTTTGGATCACTGTGTACCATCTTGGACCCGACTGGTAAATTTGGAGCTAAATCTTTGGAGGGTTTCTTTGTTGGTTATGCTAAACGTGTTTTCTTGCCAAGTCTGAACCAGGTAGTTCTAGCGCAGCACGTAGATTGCCAAAGATATACAACGCCTAAGCAGAAGCCTGGGGATCCGTGGCTGTTTAACTACGATGGATTGTGGGATTCGTTTGATCTTCTAGATGTGCCAACTGAAGAAGAACTTGTTATGTTATTTCAACAACATCACTAATCAAGAACAAGTTCCTCGACCTTTGGTGATTTCTACATCTTTACAAGTTAACATATCTGATGATGGTCAAAGCTCTTCTATTCTAAATCTGGTTCCAACTACAAATGTTAATGCTGCTGAATCTTCTGCCAGCCAAATGAAGATGATGACTCTGATCGGGAACCAACTTTCGACGATGGAGGATCCAGTTCTGATGAGGGATCTGAACAGATTGACAGCTTTCTGAACCAACAGGCTGATTAGTCTAATGCTAGGAATAAAGCTTCTTCATCTGTACCGATGAAAATATCTCAAATTTGCAATCACAAGAAGATGTTCCAACTGAAGTGATTCCTAGGACACTTTCATATAATCCCTCAGAGAACATTATAGGCAGCTTACAATCGGGAGTGCAAACTCGCAATCAGATTAATAAAGATCTAAGCTGTTTCTATACTAGTCTTGCTCCACTTCGAGTCCGATTTTCTCACAGTTGTTTTGTTTCTCAGGTTGAACCGGGAAACTGGAAAGACGCGTTGAAAGAAGAAAGTTGGGTGGATGCGATGCAAGAAGAGTTATTGCAATTCAAGAAACTTTGCGTCTGGACGCTTGTTGACCTGCCAGATCATCACAAAAAGATTAATACAAGATGGGTCTTCAAGTGTAAAAGAGATGATAGAGGAGTTGTTGTGCGCAACAAAGCTCGACTTGTGGATCAAGGTTTTCATCAGCAAGAAGGGATAGACTATACTGAAGTCTACGCCCCAGTTGCACGTCTTGAAGCAATTCGCATATTCTTGGCCTTTGCCTCGTTGAAAGGGTTCAACGTGTACCAATTGGATGTTAAATCTGCTTTCCTTTATGGAAAAGTGAAAGAGGAGGTGTATGTCGGCCAACCACGGGGTTCGTTGATCCAGTGCACAAAGATAAAGTCTACCTCTTGAATAAAGCCTTATATGATCTTCATCAAGCCCGAGAGCTTGGTATGAAACATTACCGAATCATCTTTTGGATAATGGCTTTATCAGGGGAACAGTAGACTCAACCCTCATCACAAAGGAAGTCGATGGGCATCTAATTAACATACAGATATATGTGGATGATATTATCATTGGATCGACAAATGAAAAGTTGTGTAAAGGCTTTGAAAAGTCAGGAAGCGCAAATTCGAAATGAGCATAATGGGGGAGATGAAGTTCTTTCTAGGACTTCAGGTTGATCAGTTGCCTGATGGTATCTTCATTCATCAGATTAAATATGTTCATGACATATTGGAGAAATTCAATATGACAGGAACTAAACAGCAACTACCCCGTTAGCTCCAAATCACGGCATTAGTCCAGATCTTACCGGAGACAAAGTTGATGAAACTTTATATCGCTCCATGATCGGATCCTTGATGTATCTCACTGCTTCTCGAGCAGATATCATGTATCGAACGTGCCTGTGCTCTCGTTGTCAGTCTAATCCTAAAGAGTCACATCTTCTTATCGTTAAACGCATAATGAGATATCTGTAGGGTTTCCAAGCACCAGATTGTGGTACCTAGACATGATGATTTTAATCTTGCAGGTTACTCGGATTCTGATTTCGCATGTTGCAAACTGAATACAAAATCTACAACGGCTGGCTGCCAGTTCTTTAGAACCCATTTGTTAACGTGGCAATGCAAGAAACAAACCGCGGTCGCTCTCTCTACCTGTGAGGCTGAATACGTTTCGGTTTCCAGTTGTTGTGCTCAGATTCTATGGATACAGCAACAGATGAGAGATTTCGGTTTGCAATTTCTTGATACACCTATATATGTAGATAATCAGGCTGTGATCGATGTCAACACTCTGGTACTAAACATATCGAGATTCGACAACACTATATTCGTGATTGCTACGAGAAAAAGTTGGTACGAATTGAGAAAATCCACACTGATGACCAAAAAGCAGATTTTTATACCAAAGCTTTTGATAAAACAAAGTTTAAAAATTTGTTAAAGCTAAATGGTTTAAAAAATATGATCTCAGGGGATATATTTGAGGTTGAGTTTGAGGATTTATGACGACTTGATGTGAATTTGTCGTCGGTTAAGTGTTTTTCTGTACTTTTTTCTTCTAAATTCTTAAAAAATCCAAAAATATGTTTTTGATTTTAGGGGTAGAATTTTTGAGGAAAAAAAAAAACATTTAAAAAAACCAAAAAGAGTTTTGTGTAAAAAGAGTGATCATAGTAAATAAAAAATGATAGTCACAGTATGCTAAAGAATTGTATTGTTTTAAAGTAATTAAGCAAGACCAAAAAGAGTTTTGTGTAAAAAGAGTGATCATAGTAAATCAAAAATATTAGTCAAAGTATGCTAAAGAATTGAATTGTTTTAAAGTAATTAAGCAAGTCTTACTATGGATATGCCAATAGACTTCACTCGTTCAGTAAATTGTATTTGAGATATAAACTTAAATCACAAAAAAGATTAACTTGTGGATTAACATCTCTCGGATATATGGACTTAGTACTCTGAAATTTCGTTTGAGAGTGTGCCAGATTCTGCGATACTAGGTCTTTATATTTGATTGATATCTGGGGTATTATTCGAGTTCTTCTGATTTTGCGGAAGCAATGGCCTAGAACTGATATAATACTTTCGCATTATTTCCCCGAAGGCTGCATAAAAATGTTTATGTCTTAAGCAATTATGACATTTACAATACAAAAGATTCCTTAATGGAACACCACCTAAAGACGAGCCTTCATCTCTTTGTCTGTACGGTAGTACTAACCTGAGCTCTCAAGGTCTTCGCATTTACCCTATATACAGATATCAATTCGATATATTCACATGTAATATGACATTCTGGGAATCTTGATACAGGAGTATATTCTGAGATGGGAAACACAGTTATTTCATGTTTCTAATAATACCTTAACATATCTTGAAACAGTTGGGAAACGAGAAGAGGTTTAAATGGATAAATATATTGGCAATCTAGGTAAATTTGTTTAAAAAGCTTAAAAGGTGTTTCTAGACTAATGGTACTGCTAACTTATATGAATGCTTGAAATGATCCTCTAAAAACACAAAATTCAAAAAAAATGTTGTTATTCTTTGAGTAAACTTTGTTGCTAAAAATTAGCTCCCAACCCATTATTGGGAGCTAATTTTTAGCAACAAAGTTTACTCAAATGTCAAGAAAGTTCATTAATTTAAAACTTTAAATGTTAAAATAAATATTTTTTTTGTCAAACATGGTCAACCAAGGTCATTAACTTGGACTTGGAAGGCAAATTGGAAAACCATGGTCATTAACTTGGACTTTCTTAGTCAAGTGGATTTTTGAAACAGATAAAATTTTTGATAAAATAAATGAAAAATACAAAAAATAAAAATTGGCATTGAAAAAGTTTAAAAGTTTTTAGATTTGATTCGTACAAAATCAAAATTCATGCGGTTAAGTCATTTTTGTACGAAACAAGGGTAAATTTTTTGTGCGATTCACAAGTTTTCGTACGAATTAGATTATGTAAATATACTCTTTGTCTCGCACAGAAATGAGATTTCTGTTCTTTGAGCACTATTGAGCGACTTAGAGAGATTTTGTGCGATTCATCTCTGAAACTTCATTTCTTAGTTTTTATGCTTGCTATTCACATTGTTGAGGTTGATTTGCACACCTTATACAATGGGCAAGTTAATTTCGTCATGATCTCACTGTTATAATGTCAAAATTTCCTACGATTCTGACTAAAACTTAGATATAGGGAAATTGGACTGGTAAAACTTAAAATTGACCATAAAATCGTTAATATCGGCTCTAATAATCAGAAAATCAACTATTGATTTGCTAAACAACAAGTTTTAGGTTCGGATTACACTTGGACAAATTTTTGGATGACGACGATTTGGTACGAGTGAACTATTTCGCATGAAATTAGATTTCAAAGAAAATTGTTTAAATGAAGAATATTTGTGCGAAACAAGTGAACCGTGTGAATATTTTGAACTTTCAATTTTTGATCAGATGAAAATTTCGTACGAAACAAAATTTTGGTACGAAATAGAGAGAAAAATGTTCAAAACTTGTTGGATCAAATGGATATTCATGCGAAACAAAGAATTTTGTACGAAACAATAGATTGAAACTTTGAAAGTTTAAGTCTTTTGATCAATATAGTAATTCATACGAAACATAGGATTTTGTACGAACCAAGAGATAGAAACTTTGAAAGTTTAACATTTTTTGTTTAAGTGTGTATTTCATACGAAACATAGGGTTTGGTACGAATCAATGAAGAATTTTTGGAATTTTGATAATTTTTCTAACGGTTGATTGTTATTTTCTTGAACAGGTAAAGAGATCTGGTTTTTCTCCAGTACATAACATATGTTGTATCACAGATGCTAAAATCCCAGAGATAGTTGCGTACCGAAGTATCTTGGATTTTCTGAAAAGAATTAGAGTGACGAAGGCGATTACAGAAAGACATACGGCATATTTGTCACATGTGGAATATTTCTGGAATGCTGAAGAGTATAGTCTTGACGAAAATGCCATTATATCAGCAGTGAAGATTAACGATGTGGATATTCAAGTTAAGACTACTGAAGATTTGATTCGGAAAGTGTTAGAGTTTAAAGATAACAAGGATGATCCAACGGGCTTTACTAAATATATAGTGAAAGGATGTTTTTACAGGATGGGTTATACAAGTTTTGTGAATGCTGCTCCTTTCAAAAAGGGAAATCTAAGCGCGCCGTTTCGATATCTGGCACATGTCATTATTCACTGTTTGGGTCACAGGAAGGGTGGTTTTGATGATTTGGTGGATTATCAGATGTGTATGATTACTGCACTAGTGTTGAACCTTCCTTATAACTTTTTGAAAGTTATATTTACTCAGAGGATACAAAATATTCAAAAGGAGTGATTTTTGCAGTACCTGAGGTTTATACAGATGATATTAGACTATTTACATCATGACTTGAAGAAATCTACTAATGATGTGCCTAAACTTGAGCATATGGATGTTCAGTCTCTGCGAAAGATGAACGTACATTTGAGTCTGCTCTGCCGCTAAACTGATGTTTGGTGCTATTCTAAATAAAGATTACATCTCACCCGCACCTGGAAAATGGAGGAAAGACGATAGTGGTGACGACGAGGAAGAAGTGAAATCATTATCTTTGTTTGTGGCAAAACGAAGTCCATGGTTTGTGAAAGACGGAGATAAAGGAGGTAAAGCTACATACAAAGGAAGAAAGAGAAAAGCTGCATCTACTGCTGAAAGTACATGGTTGACGGATGAACCTGAGATTGAAGAAACAGTTGAAAAATGGCAGAAGATATAGAACGTCAGGCTTTCGGAGCTGACAAGACAGCATCTGAAGAAGTACTATCTTCTAGTATAGATTCAGAGGATAGACGTGCAGGAGAAAAGAAAAGAGAGGAGAAATTGGCAAAGAAACGTCATGATGAGCTGAAGTGTAAAGCAGAAGAACGAAAAAGAAAGGCCACAGGGAAGACGATACTACTTACATTGCATCTGAATCTGAGCTTGAATCTGGTTTTAGAACTCCGGTCAAGAAAAGACAAAAAAAGATGAAAAGATCTGCATCTCGCATATCTCCGATTGTTAATTCAACAGAAGCTGTGCTGAGCAAACTACTGAAGAAAATATGGAGGAACAAACACAGAGTATTCCATCTCCACTACATTATATGCATCCCGAGCCAGATCAGCCACATATTGAACAAGAAATATCTTCGCAACAACCACCAGTTCTTGAACAAGAACCTGAACAGCAACAACCAACACCGCAACAATTTGTGCCAGAACGTGTTCAACAACCTATGCTTGATCCAGAGACTGTCGAGCAACCAACACCACAACAGTCGGCTCAACAATAGTGTCAACCATCTCATGCTTCACAATCTCGTCCTACATCACAGCCGTTTAATACACAAACATTTTTTGACGAGATTAATTTAGACAATCTACCTGGAGGATTGATGATTTTATGATCCTAGAATTGATGATTTGCAGAAACAAGTGATGATTAACATTGTGCGCATTGCTGAAATACAAGAGCAGATAAACTTGTTAACGGCAGAGAAGTTTGAGATGCTTGAAAGAATTGTAGGTTTGATCGTTGATAAGCAGCAACTGGAAGCGACGATGACTAGTATTGTTTGAGAGAATGAAAGATTACGTTTGTGAATGACTGAATACGAGGAAGAAAGGTTGAGAAATAATCAAAGGATGGATGTATTTGAGAAGATTCTTTAGAAGAAGTTTGGTTTGTGTATATCTGCAGCGATTGATGAAATTGAACGTGAAGAAGCAAGAGAAAGAGTTGTAGAGCGAGATCAGTTGGCAAAACAACAATCTGATGCGTTAGGGAAAGGTAAGGTTAATATTATGGAGGATTCTGTGACAGAAGAAGCTGTGCCAGAAGCTGAATCTGTGCCAGTACAGTGTTGGGATATCGTAGTGTATGAGGAACCGAAGAATTTTATTCTGATAGGAAAGCCTGTTGATGTTGATATAGCTTTTCTGGATATTTCCCAACGACATCGAAAGGGTTGATGAAAAAGACGGGAAAAGATAGTAATGAATCGGTTGAACAAAAAGAAAAGGAGGAAGAGATAGAAGATACTGAAGAAGTTGATGTTGATGATAAAGATTCTAGTGATTTGGATGATAGTAATGATGATGATAATGTGGGTGGATCGGGGGTTCGTGTAATAGATTCAAATATTAATGAATTAGTTGATCTTTCCGACTATTTTGATGATTTTGAGAACCAAATTGCTGAAGAGGAAGGGATAAACAAAGTTGCTGAATCGATAGACGCTCAGCAGGCAGGAATTTTCACATAGAATGTTACATCTTCTATTCTGTCGTGCAAAAGCCATTTGTTCTATATCTTGAGCATGATGTTGAAGAGAGAGAGTTTGTACATAGTTACTCGAAAGAAGAGATAGCTGAAATGCTTGGAATTAGTGGAGAAAAGTTCGATTTTGATTTTGAAGATGAACTGAATGAGATAGATGCTTTCGAACCAAATGCTTATGTTTTTGAAGAAATAGAAGAAGCAAACGTATATGATAACGTTGTTGTAGAAAGTGACTATGATGAAGATGCTAATGATGACGTTCAGGGTACAGAGGATTTACCAACGTTTATCGATTTATTTACAGCAGATAGCTCTGAGATGTTACAAAAGAAAGTATCAGAAGCTATTAAAGAAGGAACGATTCCTGAAAAGATGTCTACAGCTGAGATTATAGAACAAAAGAAGAAATGGTTTAGGGAGAGTACAGCTGAGCGAAAGTTTAAGAGACCCCTGGTGTTTTTTTACTAGAGATGCTGATATTTCTTTGGGAGATATTTTGAGTTGGGGTTGGATTGAAGAGCTGAATGTTTATGCTATTAAAAGGGAATTCGGGATTCAATACTTCCGATATCTGAGTGACATCAAGGCACTGCCTTATTTGGACGTAAAGGAACTTGTGCAAATAAAGATGATAAACCTAAAGATGAAGTTCCATGATCAAAAGTTGCGGAGATTGATCAAATTTGAAGTGAAGCATGGTTTTGTTCACTGGAAACCGCATTATCCGCGTCGTATTATTAAAGAAGATCCAGTGACAAAGGAGAAAGATATTACGTTGATTGTGAAGAAACCACGGGTGTTGAAAAACATGCCGATGACTAAAATTGAGCAAGATTTCTATACGATCTTTAAGTGGTGGCATCACGATTCTAAATACTGGTGTAGGCTGTTATTTGTGTACACCCGGATGAAGATCGTGGAAGATAACTGAGGAATTAGCCAAGGCCGTCAAAGCACACAAAAGAATATTTGGGTTGTGGCGAGGCATTCGAGTACTAGACCCATGTGGCAAGTAAATTGTTCGAAGAAAGACATTGAATGTTTATTTTATAGCAAGATCAGTTTTGAAGAAAAGGATCAGGAGCAAGCACTTCAATTTCAAAAGGTCGTAAATGTGTGCTTTGCAAATGATATTCATTCAGGATCGAATTGGAAGACAACTTGGAGAAAGATTGAGAAGAAATAAAAAAAACTAAAGAAAAAGAAGATCGGATCGCTGAACGTTCAAGAATAGCATCGTTAAGGAGTTTTCAGTTTTTGAAACGACGTCCTCTGACCGATCAAACGCCTATTGCTTCTGAGGAACATCGAAAGCCGTTAAAGAGATTTTTTGGGCGTTAAAGTCAAATGAAAGTGAAGTTTTGAAGATTATCCAGACTACGACAAAATACAAGGGGGAGTTTGTTGGTGCATAATGTCTATTACCTATGTCTAGGATAGATCCGTAATTTTATAAAGTTTACAAGTTAATGTTTAAATGAGAAAATGTAAAATTTATATGTTTTACACAGATGATTGTTTCATACGAAATCAGTCACCCATACGAAATACCATTCCGTACGAATCATAGTTGTTTGTTTGTTAGTGCACGCACTTCAGTACGAGTCATGTCGACCTATAAATAGGGAAGTGTTGTGTTAGAGCTAGAAATAGATTTGTCATTTCATACGGTGAAGCTCTGTCAGTTTGTTGACTTGCGTCTGTAACTTGAACGTCTTTAATAGATCAGAAGCAGTTAAACAGTAAGTTCTATCTTGTTTGTCTTATCTACCTCTCTAGCAATGAATTCCGCCTCTACTAGTTGAGCGAGATCAGGTCGATTGCTTATTTCGGGAGCTCGATCCCCGTCCACACGTATGCTTCTTTAGTTGATTTCTAATCGCTTGACAAATTATCTGTTAAACTTTGGAGTTCGGGATATTGTGTGTCTTTTACAAGAGAATCACTACATGGCTCTGCACATTTTAGACAGGTTTTTCAATCACATACTCACTCTTTGACTCATTTACCTAATTACCATTTGCATGCATGCCTTGATGATGTCATATGACAATTTCTCCATCTTTTCATCGACTTTCTCTTCATCAACTGTCTTCTTTTGTTCTTCGCATGATGACTGCTAACTTGGTGCAAAATAACCTGCAAAAGTTTTTAGGATATCATTAGGCAAGAGGTGTTTAAACGGACTATTCAAAAGTTCCTCCTCCTCTGACGATGTGTGATAATAGAAATCATCATTTTCAGGACCCTCGTCAAAAGATGCCCGTGATTCTTCTTCAGGTTCTTCAATAATTTCCGCAACCAAAGCCAAACTTTCACCCTTAGAGATATATTTGTTCCAATTGAAGCCCTTATCTTCTTGAGTAACCATCGGTGCTTTGTCTTTGGTTTCTGTATGTTCGTCTTCGATCGACACCAATTCGAGATCTTGGCTGACGACGATGGTAAATTGTCTTTTGTAGTAATCATCGGCGAAAGGGTTATGGTTACCCTGAAACTTCTCTGTTTAGACATTCACGTTTGAAGTGTCCCTTCTCCTGGCATTTAAAACAAGTAACTTTGGATTTATCAAACCCAAGTTTTCCATCTAGACCTCCCAAGTTGTCTTCGCCATAATTTCCATGAATCTTTGGGCACGTCGAAAAGTCGATGCCATACACCACTTGATGTCAATCAGCTCCATTTCAACCGAATGTATCTTGTCATAGTCTTCTCTTGTCATTTCTGAGTTTCCATTTTTTCCTACGACTAGGCTATCATATGATTCGAGTACCGAAGCTAGTAAAGACATCTGTTGCTTTGCGGTCTTCTCATCAAAATTGTGCGCATTCTGGAAATCTACGGCAATGTTGTACTGTAAGATTCTCTGATTAGGATTAGACTGAGTAGTCTGATTGATCTGGGGTTTGTTTGAACCATAAGATGACTGTGGACTCAAAGGCATGTTAGGATCAACTGATGTAAAGGATTGAAATTCACTGTTCTAGTTTGATGGTGAACTGGGTGTGCTGTAGGCGCTAAAAGTTGTCGGGATCTTCGGAGACTGAATTTGAGTAGCAGAACTATTCTTGAATTACAGATTAACATCTTGTTGTACTTGGACAGTTTTGTTCTTTGCCATCTTCTGCATTTCGAGTTCATGTCCCTTCAGTCTTTCAATAAAACATGGTAATGAAAATACCATACTCGGTTCCATTCTTCAATATGGTCAGATAAGTAGACCATTCACCCTGTGGTAAAGAATCTACCAACTTATCAACAAGTTCTTCGTTGGTCTTAATGATTCCCATTCTCTTCATTTGAACCACCAAATGACAGTATCTTTCGATCAATTGCTTCACAGTCTCTCCTTTTATCAATGTAAAGATATCAAACTCTTTACTCAACAATGCCCGTTTACTCTTTCGACGCTGAGTACTTCCCTGAAACTTCAAACGAAGAGCATTCCACAATGATTGAGCATCATCATCGCGTTGTAGTAACGCCAGAATATCTTCTTTGATAGATTGTTGAAGAATGTCTTTTCGTTTATGAACCTTTCCCTTTCAACATCCAAAATTGAGCTACAGTCTTCTCGAGGCCATTTTCACCTACAGGCGCTTGATGTTTCACTTCGATCGCGAATTTGCACGTAAAGTGATTTGCCTGGACCCAATTCATGAACCGCTCACTCCAGCTGTTGAAATCTTCTAGGTTCATTAACTTCAGCGGTTTGGTCATAGTACCCATCTCGTTTTCGAGATTCATGTTTAGAGCCGCTGTGGTTGTGACTGCCGATGTAGCGAACGAGTTGAAAAATTCGTCTGACATTTTTCTGTAAAAATTAAAATACACACTTTTTGAACAAACTGATTAGTGCGGAAAAATTCTTTCATGTGGATGATAAAACAATTTGTGCGATCAAGATCCATTCGTACGAACCAGAGATTTGAAAGACAAGGTAATTGGCACAAACCATCTACTCGTGCGAACAAGAGGTTCGTGCGAGTGACCAAGATTTGTTCATACGAGTGAGATGCTCGTACAAATGTAAGGTTCGTACGAATCACACTTGTAAATTTTTGAAACTTGTAATGTTTAGGAACTTCTAGTTACTTGTTCGTACAAATGGTTCACATTTTAAGAAAGTTGTTCGTGCGAGTTGTAACACACCGACCGCGTAAAACAACGAACCGACGGTGGAAACGTCGGGAAGTCATGTCACAGAACTATTCTTACACAACTCATGAAATTTAAAATTTTGTTTGATTAAGTTAAATGTTTACATTATCTTCGGATAAACAGAAACAACACATGAATAAATCGTCTTTCATGTTTTAAGTCACTAAGGCCCGCGTTCATTCCTACGTGAAGCATGCATCATATTATCAAGTATTGATTCCTGAAACATATGTGAAAAGGGAGTCAGCATAAAAAATGCCGGCGAGTACACAGGTTTTGTGAGTGTGTAAATTCATGGCCTTGTGTATATATTGTAACACCTTGTCCGACTTCAAGAGTCGTTAAGTGAAAACTCGTATCAAAAGTTTTTGATATTGCAATACAATTAACCAACTAAAACAAGTTGGTTAGAGTTGTGAAAACCTTGTAGCCTATGAATCTTGACAAAAACATTTCTTTTGTAAAAACCTTGTAATAGTTTGATTCAAAAGAAAACTTCGTATGGCTTATATCTTTAAGTGAAAATCATTGCGTGACATTGTTCAAAACAATTTGTCCGTGTTATAAACCATTTGTCGGTGTTATAGATCAATCATCCGTGTCATAAACCAATTGTCCATGTCATAAACAAATTGTCCATGTTTTTAATTGTGAAAACTTTTGATCGTTCTTTAATGAACACATTCAAACTTTTGTTGACTATACCACCAAAGGGTATCTTTAATAGACCCCCAAAGGGTCTCTTTAACTAGACTAACAAATCAACAATTGATTTGTTAATCAGAAACAGTTTCTGTCATTATCCAAACTTCCACCAAATCCAGTGAATAGTCCGATAAGTCCTCTGGTACCATAACATACTACTAGTCGGCTCGGCCAAAGCTAATGAATGTCATTCGTGTTATGGATAACACATCAACAAGTTTTTCACATTATTGAAGTCGTATTGTTTTATATATAAACCATAGACATTGTTTTTTGAAAACTTGAAAATGATTTAGCACATATGAGTCACCCAAAATATTTGCAAAATGTAAAAGAGGGGAACTATGTACTCACTTTGAAAATCATTTTGTATATATAAACCATGTATATTGTTTCAAAATCTTGAATAATTATTATTGGCACATATGAATCACCCCAAAACATTTAAAACATATAAAAAGGGGACTATGTACTCACTTGGGATTGCGAATGTTCTTGATCAACGGAATAAACAAAGCTCAAACGTGTCCTGATGTGTCAGATAAATATGTTAGCGTGTCAGGACTACAAATGGGAGATCAGAAAGAATGAAGTCTTATAAACCAAATGAGTGTTGGAACTCATGTGATATGGTTTAACAAACTTAACATTCTGATTTGGAAAGGATCCTTAGTGCTTTTGACCCATTATGACTCGTTAAGGTAGTTTATGCTACTCTAACGGGTCATTAGCGTAAACACGTGATCGGATGGTTAAACATGTCCTATGATAAGTCTTAAAACCCAAACATGTTTGAAAATGTTATAACATCAGTTTATATGTCAAAAATTAGTTACATGTGTTTAGAATGGATTTATGTGCAAAAGGGCATTCTGGTCTTTTTTTAAGAACATATAAGTGACTTATCATAACACTAACCAAACGACTGACCAAAAGGTATAACCTCAATTGGTTATTCCCTATAAAACTATGGTCAAAAATATGTGTTGGGAACAGATCTAAGATCGACCAAACGGGTCGGATTCGAAAGTCAAAGCGGTGGTCAAACCCGCTCGACTTAAGACTCTAAATAAGCATTAAACTAGAAGTGACGAATTAGACATGTCAACACATGTCTAACTAAGTTGATAAAACTGATTTGGTATCAAAACTTGGTGTTTTGATACCCGAAAATAGTTTCGTCGTAAAATGCACATCATGTGCATTTTTTTTACCGAAACTTTAACTCGTCACTTTGACTAGTAAACGTGGTAATCAGAAGGTGAATCGCTAGGGATTATAACCTTCGTGATTACGATCACGTTGCAAAGTTCAATTGAACTTTGACTTGACCAAATATGGTCAGAACCAAAAGTCAATCAGGAAGCCAAACTGTTCGACTTTTAGCTCAAAAAAGCTAAAAAAAATTAAAGAACTAGGAAGAGTACTTACTCGTGTTGAAGAACACTTTCAGAACTCAAGATAGGAGGCTTCCAAACGTTGGAAAAAAGCTCCAAGAAGGATAGAAGGAAGAACTTCACACTTTGCTTTGAAGTGTTTTGAAGTGGTGTGAAAAAAAAATGGAAGAATCATGGGGTATTTATAGTATTTTAGGATTAAGGAGGTGATGACAAGTGTCCTCAAGTGTGGATTAGTGTTCTAACATGTGTAAACACCATATTAAATGTGGCAAAGTGAGTGCTAGGTGTGAAAATTGAAGATAGGTGGCAAACTTGGTGAAGAAGTAAAAATATTTATTATTTTTTTTGACATTTTTGGCCCTTGGACTTGTATTTTAACTTGTTTGCCATTTTTAACCCCTCTAACCTAATATTTAGGTTATATAAAGGTGCTAAGACATGTGTAACTTGGATTATGCCCGAAAATGTCATGGATGCCGGTTCGTTTCGGTTGTACGGTTATGCGTTTCGCAAAAAAATGCGTAAAACGCTTTAACGAACACGAAAAATGATCGAAATTGTGCAACGATTGACATTTTTGCATTCTCATCAATAAAATACAAGATTTTATTGAATATAAAAATATTTGGGAATAAAACACAGGGTTTCATTGAATACGAAATTGTTTGTAATTGTGCAATGATTGAAAAGGCACAAATGTCACATCTCCTCTACTTTTGGAAATTTCGTCCCAAAATTTAATTAGAGGAAACTTTGTGAAACAGATGTGGATATTTCGCTTTTATCTGATCCTCTTGTTCCCAAGTAAATTCTGGGCCACGTTTGGATTCCCAGCGAACTTTAACTATCGTTATACGTCTACGCTTGAATTTCTTGACTTCACGGTCCACTATCTCCACAGGTTTCTCGACAAAATGCATAGTGTCTTCAATGTGAATTTTGTCGAGGGGAATGTGGAGGTTTGTATCGGCTAAACACTTTCTCAAATTGGACACATGGAATGTTGGGTGAATCTTCCCAATTTAAGGAGGTAGCTCAAGTCGGTAGGCCACCTTTCCGATCCTCTCAACGATCTTGAATTGTCCAATATATCGTGGTGCAAGTTTTCCTTTCTTTCCAAATCTAATCACACCTTTCCAAGGGGATACCTTGACAGGATGTGATCACCAACTTGGAATTCCAAGGGCTTAAGTCGTTTGTCCGCATAACTCTTTTGACGGCTTCTAGCTGTCAGAAGGTTATCACGATTTTCTTGACTTTGTCTGTTGTCTCGTGAATGAGTTTAGGCCAGTGAGCTGAGCTTCACCGACCTCATTCCAGCAGACAGGTGAACGACATTTTCGACCGTATAGAGCTTCGAAAGGCGCCATATTGATGCTGGCGTGATAACTATTGTTGTAGGAGAATTTGACCAATGATAGATGCGAATCCCAACTACCACCAAAGTCGATCACACATACTCTAAGCATATCCTCCAGTGTTTGAATTGTCCTTTCAGATTGTCCATCCGTTTGAGGATGATAAGCAGTGCTCAGATTGAGTTTGGTTCCCATGGCAGATTGCATGGTCTTCCAAAAGTGAGATGAGAATCGAGCATCTCGATCGGATGTGATGTTCAAAGGAATACCATGACGAGATACAATCTCATCAATGTAGATCTTGGCGAGTTTGTTAGCAGATAGATCCTCATGAATTGCCAAAAAGTGTGTTGACTTGTTAGACGACGATTATTACCCAAATGGCATCATGACCTCTAGGTGTGCGTTGTAGTTTAGTGACAAGATCCAACGCAATGTTCTCCGACTTCCATACCGGTATTTGTGGTTTCTCAATTAAACCAGATGGGCGTTGATGTTATGCCTTAACTCTAAGACAAGTTAGGCATTTAGACACATATAAGGCAATGTCCTTCTTCCTACCTTGCCACCAATACTGGGTAGGAAGATCCTTATACATTTTGTCTCCACCAGGATGGATTGAATAACGAGACTTATGAGCTTCATCCATCAATAAGGTGCGGAGATTGTCTTGAATAGGAATCCACAAACGGTTCTTGTAGTAGAGTAATCCATTATCTTTTGTTTCGAGTTGAAGTTCGAGATTTTGTGTTAGCTCATTTTTCGACAAGCTTTGGGTCACACATGTATGTTGTGCTTGAAGGATACGTGTCTGGATATCAGATTGAAGTCGAACACAATGAAGTTTGACACGTTCCTTACGACCAAGCGCATTAGCCACAACATTCGCCTTACCAGGATGGTGGCGAATCTCGCAGTTGTAGTCGTTCAGAAGTTCGACCCAACGTCGTTGTCTCATGTTAAGCTCCTTTTGATTGAATATGCAGTGAAAACCACACATTTTGTACCGTAAAGGTAGTGTCTCCAAATTTTGATAGCAAAACTACGGCTCCTAACTCAAGATCATGAGTTATGTAGTTCTTCTCATGAATTTTCAAGTGTCTTGAAGCATAGGCTATGACTTTGTCTCTTTGCATGAGAACACAGCCAAGGCCTAGGTTTGATGCGTCACAAGACAACAAAATCATCGTTGCCAACCGATAAAGATTACAACAGGAGCATTACAGAGTTTTTGTTTCAGTGTTTGAAAGGCTTCCTCTTGTTTGGGTCCCCACTCGAAAGGTTTATTCTTTTGAGTCAAAGTGGTGAGGGGAACCGCGATCATTGAAAAGTTCGCGATGAATCGTCCATAGTATCCAGCAAGACCAAGAAATGAACGAATTTTGGTAGGAGTAGTAGTCGTACTCCAATCCCTAATCACACTGATTTTGGCGGGATCTACATGTATACCTTGTTCGTTAACAAAGTGTCCCAAAAATTGAACTTTGTTTAGCCAAAATTCACATTTGAAGAATTTGGCGTAAAGTTGTTCTTTCTTCAGGAGTTCCATCATTAGACGAAGATGTTGTTCGTGATTGGCACGAGACTTAGAATAAATGAGGATGTCGTCGATGAAAACAATGATGAACTTGTCTAAATAGTTTTACAAACCCTATTCATTAAGTCCATGAAGACGGAAGGAGCATTCGTCAAACCAAAAGGCATGGCAGTGAACTCATAATGGCCGTATCGAGTGCGAAAAGCAGTCTTGGGAATATCTTCTTCGAGTACTCGAAGTTGATGATACCCAGAAAGCAGATCAATCTTTGAAAAGCAGGTCGCACCTTGTAGCTGATCAAAGAGATCATCAATGCGAGGTAGGGGATATCAATTTTTTATTGTGAGTTTGTTGAGCTCACGATAATTGATACACATACGGAAGGATCCATCCTTCTTTTTCATGAATAGGACAGGAGCGCCCCAAGGTGAAAAGCTCGGACGAATGAATCCCCTTTCTGAAAGTTCTTGGAGTTGCTTTGACAACTCTTGCATTTTAGATGGTGCAAGTCGGTAAGGAGATTTAGCAATTAGGTTTGCACTAGGTACAAGGTCAATACGAAACTCAACTTGACGAATTGGGGTAAACCCGGTAGCTCTTCAGGAAACACCTAAGGAAATTCCCGAACAATGGGGATGTCCTGAACAGTTGCCCTTGCCTTTTTCCTCTACGATATGTGCCAAAAAGGCTACATAATTCTTTCGTAGGTATTTTTGGGCCTGGGTACAGGTCATGAGTTTTAGGCTACTAGAGGGTTTCTCTCCATGAACTTCTAAGGTTTGGCCAGACGAAAGAGGTATACGAACAACCTTGTCAAAACAGATCACCTCAGCATGGTGTTTGGTTAACCAATCCATTCCTATGATGATGTCAAAACTCCCGAGTTTCATTGGTGTGAGGTCAATGGGAAAAAGGTAGTTATCCAAGTTCAGTTGGCAACTACGAATGACATAGTCGAGCACAAGGGTTTCACCACTAGCTATTTCCATCGTTAAGGGTATTCCTAGTTTAGTTCTAGGCATCGAAAGCAAAGGTTCAAAGGCTAGTGATATAAAGCTTCTATCGCACCCGAATCGAAAAGAATAGAAGCAGGATGATTGTTAACAAGGAACGTACCGTTAATGACTTCATTATCAGCACGAGCCTCATTGGCATTGATGTTGAATGCGCGTCCACGGGCTGGATTTGCATTTGGGTTCACCAATTTTGGGCAGTTGTTTCTAAAGTGACCCATCTCGCCAAAGTTGTAGCAAGAACAAGGTGGGAACGGAGGTCTAGCAGGGTTGGCTTGGGGTTGAATAGGGCTCTGAACAGCTTGTTTCGGGGCCAAACGACAACATTGGCTATGTGACCGAATCTTCCACCTGATGTGCATTGGCGACACTGTATGTGAGCTTGATGGTGAACATTGCACCGGTTGCACAACGGTGTAGTACCAGCAAAGGGTTTCCTTGCAGGAGGTTGTGCTGGCTGGTTTTGAGTGTTCTGGTTAGGTTGTACAACAACTGCAAAGTTCTGTGAAGCCTTACGCTTCCACGACTTCTTAGAAGACTCGGCTTTGTTCTCCTTTGTTCTCTCTTGAGTGGTCTTAGCTGCCTGTTTCTTGTCGCCCTTGAGAAATAGTTTCCCCTTCTTGACCTGGACTCAGTCAGGGTAGCAGCTAATTCAATAGCTTGTCGAACAGTGGTAGGGTTGCTACCAGTAACAATGTCCTGAACGGGGTCAGGCAGGCCATCGATATACCTCTCGATTGCTTTATCAAACGGGGTGTCACACCCTCAATTTCCACTTGCGGAGTTTTACCGCGAGGCGTGTGAACAAACCAGAATCTGAAACACTAGTACGTTGAACGACTCTACATGATTTGATTATACGTTTTCCAAAATCATTTGTTGTCGATTTTATATTACCAATATTTAGCATGAGTATCAGTTTTTAAAGTTTGAGCGGAAGCATAAATAAGTAATGATGCGGGCGCCAACACAAACGCCAAAACAAATGAAAAATCCCAAAACAATATTAATAAATGAGACTCGATAAAGATGTCTTGTTCAATGCATGTGCGTGCACCTAGAGCTCCTAGCGTCCTGAGAAACATGTAAAGAAACAAGTGTCAACATTAAAGATGAGTGAGTTCACAGGTTTTCATAAAATCGTTTGTTCGGTTATAGTTTGTTACTCCGTTATCCCCAACCCGGGATAACTAATCAGTTCCATTATTCCAATCCCGGAATAATAAGTTGTTGCTTCCAATATTCCCAAACCGGAATATTAAGTTATTGTTTCCATTATCCCCAACCCGGGATAATAAGTTGATGTTCCAATATTCCAAACCCGGAATATTAAGTTGTTCCGTAATTAAGTTCAATATTAATGTATATAGGTAGCTAGCCTAAAGTCATGTCACTAAGTGTTCGCGATCGAAGCTGACTGTGTGCCTCCGTTTTGCCAGGCCTATCACATGACCATGGCGGTGTTAGGCCAATCATACATCCGTTGACCATACCCGGTCGGCTAGCGCGACTAGCTCGGATGGGGCTCGTCAGACCCAGTAGTACTACTTATAATTCCCCCGCTATTTAACCCAAATACTAACGATCCGAGGAGATTGTCGCGGACTTAAGCGATAAAGCTGCATAGTGACCATAACATTACATTAACATTAACTTAGTTACCGTATAGTTGTGTGACGTTAAATTCGTATAACGTAAAGAGTTTGAGTTTGAGAGTGTATACATGTTTCTCCCCCTGTTGTTTAAAAACCGGATAAAGTTAGGGGCCGTGAACTCACCTTTATTTGCTCGGTTAGTGTGGCAAAGATGTTATAAGGAATGGGACCGCTAGTTGCGTCCTAACAAACCAATTAATTCCACGTCATTGTGTAATCACACCAATACAAATTCCACACGCAATTTACTCACAAAGTGATACACACAAACAACATATCTAACACTCAAACATGCATGCAAGTATTCTCATATGATCATAGTAATCAAACAACTTATCATGAACACATTCCTAATCCATGCAACACTTTAATGCATAAAATCACAAGTTAACAACTTTCTGCTTAACACTCAATTATTCAGCTGTTTTCTAGGATTTTTATAAAATAGTTCCAGCATTCTAAAAATTCCCATATTTTTACAGTAGGTGACATTTATACCATAGAAATTTATATAATTTTTCCAAGTCCTAAATCTTTACCAATTAGCCATAGGTATTAATTCACTAAGCTGCAGTCAGATTTACCGCTTTCTGACTGCAGTCCACGGAAGAATTTATTAAAAAATCCTGATCGTCCGATTAACAAAATTCCAATTGGAGTTGCCCGGAAATTTCTATACCTAGTTACTGTACAAAAATCATGACTCAACTCCCTACTGATTTTAAAATCTAGCTTGATAAACAACCAACAAAATTCCAGAATTTTAACAGCTTTACCTACTGAACTTGTTTAGCCCTTTAAAAATATCAAACGATTTCAGAAAATTAAGAATCCACTGCCATTAGATTCCTTATTCAAATCTCTACGTTCTAGACATCAGAAAATCCATTTTTCGACAACTAACGACCAAGTTACAGCCAGATGAAGTCGGCTGTAACTAGTATTCAGCAGGCTGTTTCAGCATTGTTATTCTTACAACTTACCTACATCGTTCCTATTGATCGACCTAATCCGGCAAAGACCGATTTTTGATCCTAGTTTATTACTAACTACTTATCCATGCAAACCCTACTCAATAACTATAATATTTATAAACAAATCATAGTTGTAAGCTATTGATTCCGAAAACAGTCATGTATACCCACACTATCAATTCAGCCGATTACTTGAAAGCACACATGATCCGAAGACAATACAATCAATTCATTCAAACACTTAGGGTTTCCGCAAACAATTATTCACAAGTACATGATCAAAACAGCCTATTACTTATCCAACACATAAAACCCGAAACAACTAGGCATTCAAACATGCTTATTTATCCGAAACAACTAGACATTCAAACATATACATAATCCGAACATGATCTTGTAATCAGAGATAACCTCAAATCTTTTAATAATAATGTAAACGAACCGTGATTAAGCTAGGGGATCCGGTGATCAAGGCTGCTTGCGGCCGAGAGGAAAGATGTCGCTGATTGCTGCTGCGACCGGAAGAAAAAGAACAGAAAAACTGTTGCTTGCTGCGACCGAGATGATGATGAGGGTAAGGCAGTTTGTTTGCGACTGAAAAGATGAACAAGAGCTGATCTCGATCGGTTAGGAGGAGCAAGGGAGCTGCCGACGGCAGGTTTCTTTTAGGGTTTTGGAGTTGTGAAAGAGCATGCATTAGTGTGTGTATATATAGGCGCAAGGTGATTAGAAATAGGGGATAGGTTTCCGATTTGGACTAGTTCTCGCGGCCAAGGGTTTGGGTTGGTTTAGTTTTGGTTTGAACGCAATAAGTTTGCGGTTTTGGTTAGTGTTTGTGGCCGACGGACTTGGGTTGGGTTGGTTTGGGTTTTGCGGCCGAGTGATCAGAGTATTAGAGTTTAGGTTTGATCTTTGATTCTTGTTCTCTTTTGGCCGAAGATTAAAGTTGCATGCTATAGGTTTCGGTTTGGTTTTGATCTTATGGTCGAGACATGTTTGGTTTAGGGTTTAGGTTTTCGATGTGTGTTGGATTTGATCTTGGCCGAGAACTTGACTTGAACTAGAGTTTAGAACTTGTTACTCCTAGAGTCGAAATGAACCAAGGTTTAGAACATGTCGCGGTTCGGTTAAGTTCGTGCACGTATTAGATCTAAATATTCAATCACTCAAACAATCACACAACACACAACACGTATTCATTTAATTCGTACACGTTCGTACACATAGCACGTAATTAGATTGACACGTATTACGTTTAAGTTATCTGAAAAACCCGGGATATCACATTATCCCCATGTTGAAAGAATTTTCGTCCCGAAAATTGAGTAAACGCGGTTTAGCATGTAACGTACATGTTCAGAGTGCCACACACAAAGAGTTAGTTTGTTAATGATAGTACGCAACGTTACAAGAAGTTCCCAAGTGTCATACACAAAGGTTTCCAAGTGCCATGCACAAGAATTTAATCAACAATAGTACACGAAAGTATGAGAAATTTCCAGGTTGTCACATCATCCCCTTGTTGAAAGAATTTTCGTCCCGAAAATTTAGGTACTGTCATCGTTAGTTTGCTGCTCAGTTGCGAAGAGATGTGGGTATTTGCTTTTCATTTGGTCCTCTCTTTCCCACGTGAACTCCGGTCCACGCTTAGAGTCCCAACGAACTTTAACGATTGGAATCTTGCTGTGCCTCCGAGTCTTGATCTCCCGATCCATGATCTCGATAGGCTTTTCCACGAAGTGTAGTTGTTCATCCACTTGGATCTCATCCAATGGAATCACTAAAGTTTCATCTGATAGACACTTCTTCAGATTTGACACGTGAAATACATTGTGAACTCCACTGAGTTCGGCAGGGAGGTCTAATTGGTATGCTACGGGTCCAATTCGTTTCAAGATTTCAAACGGGCCTACGTACCGTGGGTTAAGTTTGCCCCGTTTTCCAAAACGGATTACACCCTTCCAGGGTGACACCTTTAGTAGGACGCGATCGCCTACTTGGAATTCGAGCGGTTTGCGTCGTTGATCAGCGTAGCTTTTCTGTCGATCTCGTGCCGCCGCCATGCGGTTTCTGATTTGTACAATCTTTTCAGTGGCCTCAAGTATTAACTCAGGGCCTGTGAGTTGGCTGTCACCGACTTCTGCCCAGCAGACCGGTGATCTACATTTACGACCGTATAATGCCTCAAACGGTGCTGCCGAAATACTCGTGTGATAGCTGTTGTTATATGAGAATTCCACTAGAGGCAGGTGAATTTCCCAATTATTTCCGAAGTCCACTACGCATGCCCTAAGCATGTCTTCCAAGGTTTGTATGGTCCTTTCGCTTTGACCATCAGTCTGAGGGTGATAAGCTGTGCTCATATCCAAGCGTGTTCCCAACGCTTTCTGGAGTGACTGCCAGAAGTTTGACGTGAAACGAGCATCTCTATCTGATATGATGGACGTTGGCACTCCGTGCCGAGAAACTACTTCCTTAATGTAGATGCGAGTCAACTTCTCCATCTTATCTGTTTCTTTAATAGCTAGGAAGTGTGCGGACTTAGTTAAACGATCCACAATCACCCAGATGGTGTCGCAACCACCCAAGGTTCGCGGGAGTTTAGTGATGAAATCCATTGAGATCTGATCCCATTTCCACACTGGGATCTCAGGTTGTTGGAGTAGCCCCGATGGCTTTTGATACTCCACCTTGACTTTTGCACAAGTCAAACATTTACTCACGTAGGTGGCTATATCGGCTTTCATGTTGGGCCACCGATACGCAACTTTAAGGTCTTGATACATCTTATCCGAACCCGGATGGATAGAGTATCGAGATTTGTGAGCTTCATCCATGACTAGCTCTCTGAGGTTCCCGTAGAGAGGTACCCATATGCGATTCATGAAATACCGGGCTCCATTGGGTTTTACTCCCCAATCGCGTTCCATTTTTCCCACTGATTCGGCTTTGATGTTTTCCTCCTTAACTGCTTCTAACTGGGCGTCGCGTATTTGATCGGGTAGCCCCGAATGAATAGTGAGTTGTAGTGCTCGTACGCGACGAGGTTTCAAGTGTTCCTTCCTGCTGAGGGCATCAGCTACCACGTTAGCTTTACCCGGGTGATACCGAATGGCACACTCATAATCATTCAGGAGTTCGACCCAGCGACGCTGTCGCATGTTCAACTCCTTCTGATCAAAGATGTGCTGGAGGCTTTTGTGGTCAGTGAAGATTGTGCACTTCGTTCCATAAAGGTAGTGTCTCCAAATCTTAAGTGCAAACACTACTGCTCCCAATTCTAGGTCATGCGTCGTGTAGTTCTTCTCGTGAACTTTTAGCTGTCGTGACGCATACGCGATGACCTTATCGCGTTGCATGAGTACGCATCCCAATCCTTGAATGGAAGCATCACAATACATTACAAAGTCATCTGTCCCTTCCGGCAAGGACAGAATGGGTGCACTGCAAAGTTTCTGCTTCAGCAGTTGAAATGCTGCTTCTTGCTTGTCACCCCAATTATACTTGATACCTTTCTGGGTGAGGGTAGTAAGCGGTTGTGCAATCTTTGAAAACCCCTCGATGAAGCGTCTGTAGTAACCAGCCAATCCTAAGAATTGGCGGATTTCCGTCGGTGTCTTAGGTGCTTCCCAGTTTTTGATGGCTTCAATCTTGGCAGGGTCTACGTGGATACCCTTTTCATTCACGACGTGCCCGAGAAACTGAACTTCCCGGATCCAGAAATCACACTTCGAGAGCTTGGCATATAGCTTTTCCTGTTGAAGTAATCCTAGTAGTAATCGTAGGTGCTCAGCATGCTCTTCTTATCTTTTGGAGTAGATGAGTATGTCATCGATGAATACAATGACAAATTTGTCGAGGTATGGTTTACACACGCGGTTCATGAGGTCCATGAATACCGCAGGTGCGTTGGTGAGACCGAATGGCATGACCAAGAACTCGTAATGGCCATACCGAGTGCGAAATGCCGTCTTGGCGATATCCTCCTCCCTGACGCGTAGCTGATGGTAACCAGACCGTAAATCAATCTTAGAGTAGTAACTTGACCCTTGAAGTTGGTCGAATAGATCGTCGATGCGAGGTAACGGGTATCGGTTCTTGACTGTAACCTTGTTGAGTTCCCTATAGTCGATGCACATGCGGAAAGTCCCGTCCTTCTTCTTGACAAACAGGACTGGAGCTCCCCATGGCGAAACGCTTGGTCGGATAAATCCTTTTTCTAGTAGCTCTTGAAGTTGGGTAGACAGCTCCTGCAGCTCGGCTGGAGCTAAGCGGTATGGAGCCTTGGCGATGGGAGTTGCATTGCTTGCCAATTCGATTTCAAACTCCAATTGTCGATGTGGTGGAAGACCAGGTAGTTCTTCTGGGAATACATCGGAAAAATCACGGACGACAGGGATGTCTTCTATACGTTTCTCGTCCTTAGGCTGTTCGGTAATTAGTGCAAGTATAGCGAAGGAATTCTTTTTCCGAAGATACTTCTGCGCTTGCATAAATGAGATAATGTTGGTGACGGCGCTTGCCTTGTCGCCTTGTACCGTCAGGACTTCGTCGTTCGTGAGTGGAATACGGATAGACTTTTCAAAGTAGAGAACTTCAGCCCGGACGTCGGATAGCCAGTCCATTCCGACTACCACGTCAAAACTACCCAGGGTAGTTGTCATCAGATCAATGGTAAAAGTGTGGCCCGCGAGTTTGAGATGACAGCCGGATACGATTTGGGTCACGTTTATAGATTTACCATTGGCTAATTCTATCACATAAGGGGTCTCTAATGGTTTAAGCGTGAGATTTAGGTTCTTCCTAAAAGACTCAGATATAAAGCTCCTATCCGAACCCGTATCAAAAAGCAAAGAAGCAAAATGTTCATTAAGGGGAAACTTACCGGTGACCACGTTCGTGTCGTTTCTGGCCTCTCCGCGGCCCAATGTAAATGCACCACCTTTGGCACCTCCTGTGCCACCGTTCCCATTGTTGTTGTTGTTATTATTGTTGTGGTTGTTGTGGTTGTGGTTGTTTCCACCATTATTGTTGTTGTTGCGCAACTGTGGGCAGTCTTTTCTGAAATGAGCAGTGCTACCACACTGATAGCATCCCCGGTTTATACCCTGCTGCTGACCCTGAGGCTAATTCTGATTTTGTCGGGACATGATTTCCCCACGACAATCCTTTGCCGCATGTCCCATCTTGCACATCTTTGGCATCGAATTCCGGCACAAGGGCCGTTATGATGGAGATTACAGCGATTGCACTGCGGCTTTCGACCTACATAACCGTCTGCATTCTGGTTGTTGTTGTTGTAGTTGTTGTTGTAGTTGCTGTTGTTGTTGTTGGAACGATTTTGATGACCCCGGTGGTTGTGGTAGTGATTGAACCGTTTCTGGTTCCCTTGCTGTGGATGTGATGACGAAGACTGTCGAATGGTGGAGTCTTCAAACTTTCTTTTGTTATCTGAGGCAACTTCAGTGGTACCCCGTGCTGGCAGTTTCTTCTGTTCCACCGCTTTATCGGTGAGTTTGTGAGCCAATCAGATAGCTTGATGTTCTGTTACAGGGTTACTAGACATCACCATACCCTGAATTTCCAGAACCAGACCCCCGAGATAGAACTCGAGTCTTTTCTCCACCGTGTTTGCCAAATCAGGACACAGAAATACCAAGTCATGGTGTTTTGCAGTGTAAGCCTCAATTTCCGATCCCACCATCTTGTGGTTCCATAGAGCTTGCTCTAACTGTTGCACTCTGTCTCGTGGACAGTACTCCTCTTTAATCAGGGCCTTGAACTCAGTCCATGCCATTGCATTTGCAGCTAACAGTCCACGTGTTTGGACCTGGGCATTCCACCATGTCAGTGCCCCATCTTCCAGCGTTGAGGCGGCGTATTTGACCTTGTTGGCCTCTAAGCAGTTGCACATTTCAAAAACGGATTCCGACTTTTCGATCCAGCGGACCAGTCCAATGGGTCCTTCCGCCCCCGAGAACTTGCTAGGCTTTGCGTCAAGGAACATCTTATAGGGGTTAAAGCCCCCTCCTGCTGACAGAGAACAGGAAGTCAGCAAGGAATTGTACTAACCTCACTATTAGATTTTCACGCGAAAACTTAATAATGGTTACCTGCCGGCTGGTTCTGCACACCCGCTAATGCTGCGTTCACATGCTCCTGGATCATGGCAGCTAGCTCTTCGGGCGTCAAGTTAAGGTTTCCACGTCTTCCAGTCGCCATTTAGATCTTCGAAACACAACACAAACACACCCCGATAAGTCTATATGTCCAATATAGTTATCCTACTTCGTACTTTAAATATTATTTAGTTATGTCAACTCAATATGTTAAATAGTCAAAAGAAATACTTGATTAACTGAAATCTCAACGTCTTACAAAAGTGCAAATCAAACATACGAGTTTACTATAAAGTCTCAAGTTTAAATACAAGTGGGAAAATAATAAACTGAAGGAAAACAAATAATATAAACGAGACGTGTCAGTCGTCTACATCTCCATCCCCCAAGTCACTGTCGTTGCCGTCATCCTGTGCGGCATTTCCAGCTTCCTCAGCTGGGTCCTCCTCCTCCGGATCCTCCTCAGGATCCTCCTCTGGATCCTCTTCTGGATCCTCCTCTACCGGCACTGGAGGGGCAGGTACTGGTTCAAGTGCTTGATTTTGCAGTTCCTGAATGTTCCAACTATTTTCCAGGACTCTGTCCTCAAGCCAGTCAGCTCTTATCTGCTCCGCATGCAGATCTCTGGCTATGGTGTTACGAGCTATCTTACTCGTACGATGCTCTTCCTCGAGCGAGTCGGTCTTTCCCGTAAGGTGTCGGATCATCCATCCTTGTGCTGAGATGGTTTCCTGCATTCTTTCTAACTGTTTTTGTTGTGTATGTACCAGGATTCTAAGCATGTCAAGTCCTATTTCTACAGGATTAACCGGTTCAACCGCTACAGCAATAGTTGGGCGCAACGACGACTCCTCCCCCAGAGCGAGCCTTTTCCTCGCTGCTGAGCGTGTCTCCACGCCATAAGGTGGTATGGGTTCCACCATTGGTGCCTTTCCTGGTTCTCTTGCTGGCATAAGTCTGTCGGACGATGATGACGATGAGGATGATGACATTGCCTGTTAGGTCGTGTAGTTAGTTACGAGTTGTTTTCATTTCTTATTATGAAGGTATAACCTACCAAACACGTTTGTAGCATATTACATAACAAGATATAATAATTCAGTGCCTAACTAAGTCTAGTGTCGTGATATCAGCTATAGTTTAGGTCTACTTCTAATGCAAACCTGGTTCTCTATAGCTAGTGGCTCTGATACCAATCTGTCACACCCTCAATTTCCACTTGCGGAGTTTTACCGCGAGGCGTGTGAACAAACCAGAATCTGAAACACTAGTACGTTGAACGACTCTACATGATTTGATTATAGGTTTTCCAAAATCATTTGTTGTCGATTTTATATTACCAATATTTAGCATGAGTATCAGTTTTTAAAGTTTGAGCGGAAGCATAAATAAGTAATGATGCGGGCGCCAACACAAACGCCAAAACAAATGAAAAATCCCAAAACAATATTAATAAATGAGACTCGATAAAGATGTCTTGTTCAATGCATGTGCGTGCACCTAGAGCTCCTAGCGTCCTGAGAAACATGTAAAGAAACAAGTGTCAACATTAAAGATGAGTGAGTTCACAGGTTTTCATAAAATCGTTTGTTCGGTTATAGTTTGTTACTCCGTTATCCCCAACCCGGGATAACTAATCAGTTCCATTATTCCAATCCCGGAATAATAAGTTGTTGCTTCCAATATTCCCAAACCGGAATATTAAGTTATTGTTTCCATTATCCCCAACCCGGGATAATAAGTTGATGTTCCAATATTCCAAACCCGGAATATTAAGTTGTTCCGTAATTAAGTTCAATATTAATGTATATAGGTAGCTAGCCTAAAGTCATGTCACTAAGTGTTCGCGATCGAAGCTGACTGTGTGCCTCCGTTTTGCCAGGCCTATCACATGACCATGGCGGTGTTAGGCCAATCATACATCCGTTGACCATACCCGGTCGGCTAGCGCGACTAGCTCGGATGGGGCTCGTCAGACCCAGTAGTACTACTTATAATTCCCCCGCTATTTAACCCAAATACTAACGATCCGAGGAGATTGTCGCGGACTTAAGTGATAAAGCTGCATAGTGACCATAACATTACATTAACATTAACTTAGTTACCGTATAGTTGTGTGACGTTAAATTCGTATAACGTAAAGAGTTTGAGTTTGAGAGTGTATACATGTTTCTCCCCCTGTTGTTTAAAAACCGGATAAAGTTAGGGGCCGTGAACTCACCTTTATTTGCTCGGTTAGTGTGGCAAAGATGTTATAAGGAATGGGACCGCTAGTTGCGTCCTAACAAACCAATTAATTCCACGTCAGTGTGTAATCACACCAATACAAATTCCACACGCAATTTACTCACAAAGTGATACACACAAACAACATATCTAACACTCAAACATTCATTCAAGTATTCTCATATGCTCATAGTAATCAAACAACTTATCATGAACACATTCCTAATCCATGCAACACTTTAATGCATAAAATCACAAGTTAACAACTTTCTGCTTAACACTCAATTATTCAGCTGTTTTCTAGGATTTTTATAAAATAGTTCCAGCATTATAAAAATTCCCATATTTTTACAGTAGGTGACATTTATACCATAGAAATTTATATAATTTTTCCAAGTCCTAAATCTTTACCAATTAGCCATAGGTATTAATTCACTAAGCTGCAGTCAGATTTACCGCTTTCTGACTGCAGTCCACGGAAGAATTTATTTAAAAATCACTGATCGTCCGATTAACAAAATTCCAATTGGAGTTGCCCGGAAATTTCTATACCTAGTTACTGTACAAAAATCATGACTCAACTCCCTACTGATTTTAAAATCTAGCTTGATAAACAACCAACAAAATTCCAGAATTTTAACAGCTTTACCTACTGAATTTGTTTAGCCCTTTAAAAATATCAAACGATTTCAGAAAATTATGAATCCAGTGCCATTAGATTCCTTATTCAAATCTCTACGCTCTAGACATCAGAAAATCCATTTTTCGACAACTAACGACCAAGTTACAGCCAGATGAAGTCGGCTGTAACTAGTATTCAGCAGGCTGTTTCAGCATTGTTATTCTTACAACTTACCTACATCGTTCCTATTGATCGACCTAATCCGGCAAAGACCGATTTTTGATCCTAGTTTACTACTAACTACTTATCCATGCAAACCCTACTCAATAACTATAATCTTTATAAACAAATCATAGTTGTAAGCTATTGATTCCGAAAACAGTCATGTATACCCACACTATCAATTCAGCCGATTACTTGAAAGCACACATGATCCGAAGACAATACAATCAATTCATTCAAACACTTAGGGTTTCCGCAAACAATTATTCACAAGCACATGATCAAAACAGCCTATTACTTATCCAACACATAAAACCCGAAACAACTAGGCATTCAAACATGCTTATTTATCCGAAACAACTAGACATTCAAACATATACATAATCCGAACATGATCTTGTATTCAGAGATAACCTCAAATCTTTTAATAATAATGTAAACGAACCGTGATTAAGCTAGGGGATCCGGTGATCAAGGCTGCTTGCGGCCGAGAGGAAAGATGTCGCTGATTGCTGCTGCGACCGGAAGAAAAAGAACAGAAAAACTGTTGCTTGCTGCGACCGAGATGATGATGAGGGTAAGGCAGTTTGTTTGCGACTGAAAAGATGAACAAGAGCTGATCTCGATCGGTTAGGAGGAGCAAGGGAGCTGCCGACGGCAGGTTTCTTTTAGGGTTTTGGAGTTGTGAAAGAGCATGCATTAGTGTGTGTATATATAGGCGCAAGGTGATTAGAAATAGGGGATAGGTTTCCGATTTGGACTAGTTCTCGCGGCCAAGGGTTTGGGTTGGTTTAGTTTGGGTTTGAACGTAATAAGTTTGCGGTTTTGGTTAGTGTTTGTGGCCGAGGGACTTGGGTTGGGTTGGTTTGGGTTTTGCGGCCGGGTGATCAGAGTATTAGAGTTTAGGTTTGATCTTTGATTCTTGTTCTCTTTTGGCCAAAGATTAAAGTTGCATGCTATAGGTTTCGGTTTGGTTTTGATCTTATGGTCGAGACATGTTTGGTTTAGGGTTTAGGTTTTCGATGTGTGTTGGATTTGATCTTGGCCGAGAACTTGACTTGAACTAGAGTTTAGAACTTGTTACTCCTAGAGTCGAAATGAACCAAGGTTTAGAACATGTCGCGGTTCGGTTAAGTTCGTGCACGTATTAGATCTAAATATTCAATCACTCAAACAATCACACAACACACAACACGTATTCATTTAATTCGTACACGTTCGTACACATAGCACGTAATTAGATTGACACGTATTATGTTTAAGTTATCTGAAAAACCCGGGATATCACACGGGGTGACCATGGCGGGACACAACAAGCTCAATTCTTCGTAACGGTCAGTTTAGGCACGATGCTCTCCACTATCTTGTTTAAGATTGTGGAATTCATCTTCCAGTGCCCATTGTTCATGACGTGAGCATAATTCCCTCATCATTAGTGCTGGAAGCTCTTCCCACGTTTGTGACATTGCCACACCGGCACCCCTATCTCTCATCACACCATTGCACCATGTAAGTGCTCTTTTCTAGAATACACTCGATGCAAACTCGACTTTTCACTCATTCGGGCATTGAACATGACGAAATGTGCTTCCAAGACTCTCAAACCACTGCAGGAGTCAAGTAGCTCCTTCGGACCCAGTAAACTTGAGTGGTTTAGCCGAGTTAAATTGTTTATAGTTGCATGGTGCGGGTGCATTGTTGTTGTTATTATTGTTATTGTTTGCTTGGTTTATCTGGGTCACTAGGTTTGGAAGTACAACAACAATTTGTTGAGCGATCGTAGCTGCCATTTCGGTATTTTGAGTTGTATTATGTCGAGGAGGCATTCTAGAAGAAAACATGAAGGAAAATATGTGTGATTTACATTGGATAATGAAGACAGATGTTAAAAATATCGACGAAATATAAGGATGGTGGTCATTCCTTCATTACTTAAAAACAAATAAACGACACACGGTGACTAATCAAAGTAAATGGGTCTCTATAATGTATCACGAAGACATGGTTTAGCCAATAAGTGGACACTCACACCAAGAGTCCCCAGGTAAGAGTGACTGGTCCGATAATGCGGATTTGTACGAACACTCTAGCCTTAGACAGAAAACTCAGGGTAAAGCATCCACCCTTCCAGATTGCACATGTTCACATTAATAAAACCCAAACTTTGACGGGATTTTGAAAACTTACAAGGCTTTAAGCCAAAACAAATCATCTAAGGATAGATGATTGATTTTCAAAATGAATTTGTAACTTGTGTATTTGTTTTGGTAATCACCTAAGGATAGGTGATGGTATTGTTTTAATAATCTAAACGCAAGATAACTCGCATTAGGGTCCTAGGAAGGTTATAGTCTAGGTCAAAGCATTACTAATAACCTAATTCTCTATAACCATAAGCTCTGATACCAATCTTTCTGTAACACCCCGACCGCGTAAAATAACGAACCGCGGCGGAAACGTCGGGGAGTCATGTTACAGAACTATTGTTTCACAACTCATGAAATTTAAAATTTTGTTTGATTAAGTTAAATGTTTAAAGGTTTTGGGATAAACAGAAACAACATATAAATAAATTGTCTTTCATGTTTTAAGTCACTAAGGCCCGCGTCCATTCTTACGTGAAGCATGCATCATATTATCAAGTATTGATTCCTGAAACATATGTGAAAAGAGAGTCGGCATAAAAAATGCCGGCGAGTACATAGGTTTTGTGAGTGTGTCAAATTCGTGGCCTTGTATACATATTGTAACACCTCGTCCGACTTCAAGAGTGAACACCACGTATCAAAAGTGTTTGATATTGCAATACAATTAACCAACTAAAACAAGTTGGTTAGAGTTGTGAAAACCTTATAGCCATAAATCTTGACAAAAACATTTCTTTTGTAAAAACCTTGTATTAGTTTGATTCAAAGGAAAACTTCGTATGGTTTATATTTTACGTGAAAATCATTGCGTGACATTGTTCAAGACAATTTGTCCTGTTATAAACATTTGTCCGTGTTATAGATCAATCGTCCGTGTCATAAACCAATTGTCCATGTCATAAACAAATCATCCATGTTTATATTGTGAAAAGTTTTGATCGTTCTTTAATGAACACATTAAAACCTTTGTTGACTATACCACCAAAGGGTATCTTTAATAGACCACCAAAGGGTCTCTTTAACTAGACTAACAAACAACAATTGATTTGTTAATCAGAAACAGTTTCTGTCATTACCTAAACTTCCATCAAATCCAGTGAACAGTCCGATAATGAGATTGTCAGTCCTATGGTACCATAACATACTATTGGTCGGCTCGGCCAAAGCTAATGATTGTCATTCGTGTTATGGATAACGCATCAACAAGTTGTTCACATTATTGAAATCGTATTGTGTTATATATAAACCATAGACATTGTTTTTTTGAAAACTTCGAAATTATTTAGCACATATGTCACCCCAAAACATTTTCAAAATGTAAAAGAGGGGAACTATGTACTCACTTTGAAAATCATTTTGTATATATATAAACCATATATATTGTTTTGAAATATTGAATAATTATTATAGGCACATATGAATCACCCCAAAACATTTAAAACATAGAAAAGAGGGGGCTATGTAGTCACTTGGGGTTGCGAAAGTGTTTTTGATCAACGGAATAAACAAAGCTCAAACGTGTCCTAATGTGTCAGATAAATATGTTAGCGTGTCAGGACTACAAATGGGATATCGGAAAGAATGAAGTCTTATAAACCAAATGAGTGTTGGAACTCATGTGATATGGTTTAACAAACTTAACTTCTGATTTGGAAGAATCCTAAGTGCTTTTGACCCATTATGACTCGTTAAAGTAGTTTACGCTACTTTAATGGGTCATTAGCGTAAACACTGATCGGATGGTTAAACATGTCCTATGATAAGTCTTAAAAGCCCAAACATGTTTGAAAATGTTATAACATGAGTTTATATGTCAAAAATTAGGTTACATGTGTTTAGAATGGATTTATGTGCAAAAGGGCATTTTGGTCTTTTTTGAAGAACATAGAAGTGACTTATCATAACACTAACCAAACGACGTGACCATAAGGTATAACCTCAGTAGGTTATTCCCTATACAACTATGGTCACAAATATGTGTTTGGTCAGATCCTAGGATCGACCAAACGGGTCGGATTCGAAAGTCAAAGCAGTGGTCAAAACCGCTCGACTTACGACCCTAGATAAGCACTAAACTAGAAGTGACGAGTTAGACATGTCAACATATGTCTAACTAAGTTTATAAAACTGGTTTGGTGTCAAAACTTGGTGTTTTGATACCAGAAAATAGTTTTGTCGTAAAATGCACATCACGTGCATTTTTTAACGAAACTTTAACTCGTCACTTTGACTAGTAAACGTGGTAATCAGAATATGAAATCGCTAGGGATTATAACCTTCATGATTACGATCACGTTGCAAAGTTCAATTGAACTTTGACTTGACCAAATATGGTCAGAACCAAAAGTCAATCAGGAAGACAAACTGTTCGACTTTTAGCTCAAAATAGCTTAAAGAAAATTAAAGAACTAGGAAGAGTACTTACTCGTGTTGAAGAACACTTTCAGAACTCAAGATAGGAGGCTTCCAAACATTGGAAACAAGCTCCAAGAAGGATAGAAAGAACAACTTCACACTTTGCTTTTAAGTGTTTTGAAGCGGTGTGAAAAAAATGGAAGAATCATGGGGTATTTATAGTATTTTAGGATTAAGGAGGTGATGACAAGTGTCCTCAAGTGTGGATTAGTGTCCTAACACGCGTCAACACCATATTAAGTATGGCAAAGTGAGTGCTAGGTGTCAAAAATTGGAGATAGGTGGCAACTTGGTGAAGAAGTAAAAATATTTATTATTTTTTTGACATTTTTGGCCCTTGGATTTGTATTTTCACTTGTTTGCCATTTTTAACCCCTTTAACCTAATATTTAGGTTATATAAAGGTGTTAAGACATGTGTAACTTGGATTATGCCCGAAAATGTCATGGATGCCGGTTCGTTCGGTTGTACGGTTATGCGTTTCGCAAAATAATGCGTAAAACACTTTAACGAACACGAAAATGATCGAAATTGTGCAACGATTGAAATTTTTGCATTCTCATCAACAAAATACAATATTTTATTGAGTATAAAAATATTTCGAAATAAAACACAGGGTTTCATTGAATACGAAATTGTTTGTAATTGTGCAATGATTGAAAAGGCACAAATGTCACACGAGTGGTCTTTCTACACGTCCGAAACAACTGAGTCTCCAAACGGATGAATTTTACCAATTTTAACATGATTAAGCTCGATTTTCGATCTGAAATTTTTAAGGATTGTTTACAATTGAATTTAACGGAATATCCTAGAATCCTAGTCCAATTTGTCCATAATTTCGTCCAATTCGAGATCAGTTTGGGAGAAATGTAGAAGTAGAAAGCTGCAACAATGAATCTGATCTAAAACAGTTGGTGTAGCCTGCAGAACCTTGACGTTTGATCAAGCCTCAAGGCTCTGATACCACTTGTGAATGTGGGATCGGTTCCTCCGATGAGCAACCGGTCTGATCTAACTCAGCTAGTAGCGGAATTTATTGCTAGAGAGGATAACAAACGAACAAGAAAGATCTTACTATTTAACTGCTCTGAATTGTATTAATGACATGCAAGTACAGACGCAAGTAAACAAATCAGCAGGGCTTCGCCGTACCAACTGAGCTAACTCTCACTAGCTCTGACATAACACTGCTCTATTTATAGGTCGACATGACTTGCACTGGAGTGTGTGTTATACAGAGAACTTAGATGTACGAGTAGCTGCTTCGTACGAGTGACTATGAGTCACTCGTCTGAGCCATCTTGACTCACTCGTATGAACTAGCTACAAAACATATAAAATAAACATTATCATATATAGACAAATGACGTTTAAGCCCTATATACAATATAGACATATCCTTGACGTAGGCAATAGACATAATGCACAATATGAATAAACTTTCTAAATTGAATTAGTAAGAGGTTTACCTATCAAAGAATTTTCTTTTTCAGAAAAATCTTTTGCAGGCGCCCAAAGCAAACATCACAAAAAGCCGCATATGTCCAGCGTAGTGAATACGATCACTTCTCCATCGCAATTGTTGCACATGGATCTTTTTGGTCCTATAGTGTTATAAGTTTGGCTAAAAGTTCTTATTCCCTAGTGATTATAGATGATTTTTCTCGATTTTCATGGGATATTTTCTTGAATCTAAAAGCGAAACCGCTCTCATCCAAAAGAGTTTCATTCCTATGATCGAAAATGTCATCAAACTGAAGGTTAAGTCGTTCAGAAGTGATAACGTGTCTGAATTAAAAAATCAAATGTTTATCTCTTTCTGTGAAGAAAGAGAATTTGCCTTCAGTTAGTGTAGCTAGGACTCCTCAACAACACGGCGTAGCGGAATGAAAGAACAGAACACTCATTTAAGTTGCTCGAACTATGCTCGTAGACTCCAGGTTACCAATCATCTTTTGGGAGTGTGAGATTTGTGCCTTTTCAATCATTGCACAATTACAAACAATTTTGTATTTAATGAAACCTTGTGTTTTATTTCCAAATATTTTTGTATTCAATAAAATCTTGTATTTTATTGATTAGACTGCAAAAATGTCAATTGTTGCACAATTCAATCATTTTCGTATTCGTTAAAGCATTTTACGCATTTTTGCAAAACGCGTAACTGTACAACCAAACGAACCGACATCCACGATATTTTCAGGCATAATCCAAGTTACACATGTCTTAACAACTTTATATAACCTAAATATTAGGTTAAAGGGGTTACATATGGCAAACAAGTGAAAATACAAGTCCAAGGGCCAAAAATGTTAAACAAATAATAAAGATTTTTGCTTCTTCACCAAGTTTGCCACCTATCTCCAATTTTTGACACCTAGCACTCATTTTCCAACACTTTTTGTGTTGACACATGTTAGGACACTAATCCACACTTGAGGACACTTGTCATCACCTCCTTAATCCTAAAATACTATAAATACCCAATGATTCTTCCATTTTTTATTCACACAACTTCAAAACACTTCAAAGCAAAGTGTGAAGTTTTTCTTTCAATCCTTCTTGGAGCTTGTTTCTAGCCTTTGGAAGCCTTCTATCTTGTATTCCGAAAGTGTTTTTCCACACGAGTAAGTACTCTTCCTAGTTCTTTCATTATTTTAGCTATTTTGAGCTAAAAGTCGAACAATTTGGCTTCCTGATTGACTTTTGGTTCTGACCATATTTTGGTCAAGTCAATGTTCAATTGAACTTTGCAACATGATCATAATTACAAAGGTTATAATCCCTAACGATTTCCCTTCTGATTACCATGTTTACTAGTCGAAGTGACGAGTCAATGTTTCGGTCAAAAATGCGCAGCGCATTTTATGACGAAACTATTTTCGGGTATAAAAACACCAAGTTTTGATACCAAATCAGTTTTATAAACTTAGTTAGACATATTTTGACATGTCTAACTCGTCACTTCTAGTTTAGTGCTTATTTATGGTTGTAAGTCGAGCGGTCTTGACTACCGCTTTAACTTTCAAACCCGACTCGTTTGGTCGATCTTAGGATCCGACCAAACACACATTTGTGACCATAATTGTATAGGTAATAACCTACTGAGGTTTTAACGCCTCGCGTTTTCGTAAAATTTTATTTTAGGAAATACGTGTCGTACCACTAAATTTTTTATTTGTCCATTTTTATTATCATTGTTATTATGTATCTATTTATTTTATTTTTTATAAATAATAATAATAATAATGATAATAATAATAATAATAAAACAAAACAAGTATGACGTTTTTATGGTGCTCGTAATTGAAAACAGATCGTGTAGGTGCGTTCGGGCCACTAAAAAACGTTAGAACGGGTTAACGGGCCTTGGCCCAGCACACTACCTAAACCCTAACTAAACCCCTACTTCCCTAATTATATACACAACACACACACACAAGGAACTCACACGCACACACCCGTACCCTGCCCTCCTTCCCTCTCTTTTCCCTCCGGCGACCAAAGATCGGACTCCAGCGAGTCCCTCCGGCGACCCTCGGTGCTCCGGCCAGCCACACACAACCGCCCACCACAGTCTCTCATCGCTCATCTCTCTCTCTCTGCAGGAGATTCAAACGTCGATTCTCCGGCGAGAATCGACGATAAGCAGCAACAACTACAACGGGAGGCTCGGGGTTTGGATCTCGAGGAAATGAGAGTAGTGGTGGAGTGGCATGCGGCAACGATAGACGTACAAGACCACCAATGGCAGTGGTATTGGTTATTGTTGGATTCGGGTTTTGATCGGTTAAGTCTCGGATCAAGATTCTGGTGGATGCAGATTTAGTCGAATCTAGTCAACACAACTCAGTCTCGGTTTGGTTTATTCATGCGGCTCAGCTCCACGACAGAGGTGCTGCGGGTTTGGTCCTGCTTCGGTTCGGGTCATGTTGCGTCTCGACTCGGTTCGAGCTTCGGGTTGTTTCTGTTCAGTTTTACTTAGGTCAGAAACAGTTGACTCAGTCAACGAGTCAGCTTTGGTTTGGGTCTCGGTCAAAGTAGGTCAACGGGGCAAATTCGGGTCAGAGTGGGATCTCGGTCACCTAACGGGCCTACGACTAGTTCGAAACTCGGTATAATTTAAACGACTCTAAACCTTATTTTCGTTTTATATATGTATGTCGCTTTAAAAGTCGAATCGTTACTTTAGCGTTTATCTACGTTTTGACATTTGACGACAATCTTATAAGCATCGTTATTAAAGAGTTGGAACTTGAATATATATTGATATATCATTATTAATTTCATTTGATTTGTAAACAACAACGTTACAAAAGTTGGGCGTGTATTGTGTTGATTGACGGTTGCGTTTTAAGCATCCATCGACAACATGTGTTGTCCGGATCGTCCAAAAACAGGGGAGACTCTGCCCGTTTTTCGTAAAATCAGTAAGATCAAAATTCGTTAACTTATATAAAACAAAACCCCTCGAATTTAATTAATTATTATAAATATATAAATATATATTCATATTATTAGCGCTTCGACAACCTCTAATGTTTATATACTTTCGTTATCCATGTATGACGATCTCGAAGTTGCATTACCAAACTCTTCACTCCTCACGGGATTTCCAAGGAATGCGTTGCGAAATTCTGAGCATACTCGACCCCTTTTTACACTTTAACGTATTTTGGGGTGCAACATGTATAAATTACAAAATTTGTTTTTAACTAGATTAAACGTGTTCCCAATACCAAACGGGTTATCAATTACGCTTATGTGAATTATATGTGTTAGATTAAACTCGTTTATACATGCTACTTGTTACGTTTGAGTTGTTTATGCTTATTAGTTTTGTATTCTCACAACATTGTTATGATTATGATACTATGCATGCTAGTTGAGGAATTTAATTATATATTATTATGTGAGAGTCGACTTATATATGGGATTCAGCTTTATTATACTCCCGTCATGATTGAAATAAACTCTTACACTTAGATTTTATTTTTAAACTTGTATGCTCGCCAATACTTTTGTATTGATCTACGCTTTTAATACATATTGCAGGAAAGCTGATGCTGCAAGAAATCAAGTTAGGACAAGCTTTAGAAACGCACCTTAAATAAATATTATGTTATACTTGTTTACTTTTTAAAACTTTGTATTTGAATTCTTAGTATTTATGAAATTGTATTTAATTATATTATAACAATAGTGTTATGATGCTTTTGAACAATTTGCTCGTCTCATCTCGATGTTTCCGCCATCGGTTAGGGTGTGACAGATTGGTATCAGAGCCATAACTATAGGGAATTAGGTAGAATTGCCATGTTCGACCTAGTCTATAGTTTAAGTGCCATACTATTGACCATTTGTGATACTTGTTTAAATCGTTAGTCTTTCTTTCATGCTCCTCCCCTTTCTGGTCTTAAAACTTACAATATGTCTTTCCTAAGACATGAAACACAATACACATTTTTGAGAATATTCTTGTTCCACAATCGAAATAACTCATCAATACAGGGGTGATTCCCGCCATTGGTAATCCGTTTTACATGTTATTTCGCACGAAATTCACCATCAAGTTAGGAGTGATATCCATATCTTGATGGGAGTTTCATTTCATAATCTAGTGGATCCTTATTGACGATTCGGAATTATATCTTGGTACGTTCAATAAACCACAATTTGGGGATAAAATTGTCAAGCCAGGATTGACATCCACACCTTGATGACTGGTTCCGCTCCTCAGTTTTCCATCTCGCCAAAGTTTCATATTTTTCGATCAAATTAGGGACATGTACTAACTGGAAGGGTAAAGTACCGTTAATCGCTTGGTGACGAGAGTATTACACCTATTAGGCCAAGTCATGTCTCCCTAATTCGATAGGACTTACGAGTCACTTTGGAATAGTCAAAGTTTCTAAAATCGAAACACTCCAACATTTTAACAAGCCTCTCTTTTATGCTATCTTACATTTTATGCTATATAATTCTTATTCCTTCATTTTTTTTCAATGTCACACTATACTAAAATCAAATTTATGCATGACAAACTTCGCATTTATACTAAATCTATTACACAACGATTCTATAGGTGCATACTAAACATCATACTTGATTTGGGATTACTGGAACGTTATATGTGATAAACTCGTTAAAAAACCACACCTTAACATGTATAGCACTATGGGTAGTGCTATAGGAGTAGCACACCACCCTTGAGACTTGGGGTCATTGTAACATCCGTCAAAAAACGGACTTACCAAACCCGCTCCGTTTATTAACCGAACAATCAGTTAAAAAATTTGTTGCGTATTTAATGCCCAAATTAATTTTAAACGATACATAATTAATAAGTATATTGGAATATATAATTTATTTTTGAAAATGTATTAAGAATAATGAAATAAAAATAAAAGGCTTCTGCCGGGTTTCGAACCCGGGTCAGCCAGCCTTTCAGCACAGCCTTAACACTTAACCATCCAACCACTGCGCCACTTATGTTTCTTGTTAAATATTGCAAACAATTAACACTAAAATAAATTTCGAATTCAAAAACCGACGCGCCCAATCGCAGTCATCGGAAATCCCGACGATTTCGCTGAGATTGGACGGTTTCTTCAGTTTTAACGTAAACATTAACTACTACATCGGTTATAACCGACGCCTGAACCCGCGACGCAAGTCATAACCGCCGGAAAATTTCTAACCGACGAATCATGTCGGAAAACGGGCCAAATACGTCGATGTCCTGCCCTATAAATACCCCCTATAACCTTTGTTAGCTTTTTCGCTCACAATCACACTTTTTCCCGACGTAATTCCACTCGCCGGAGAACTTCTGCAACTCGCCGGAAAACCGAACCTTTCACCTCTGTGCCTTACTGAACCCCCAGAGCTCATACCGAAACCACCCACATTCATCTCAAGCTCGTTGAAGACTCTCAGCCGCAAGACACACGTCGCCGGAATAATCTGCTGAAACCGGAGTTTCGCCGGCGAAACAGAGGAGCCACTGTTCGGTATACCTTACGCTTAATCTTTCATTTTTTTATTTATCTCACCTGAAATTAACCGCAACACACTAAAAGAACATGATTTAATCGACGAACCAGTCAGACTTTAGTTCTGGTTAAGTCCAACGAAGAAGACGAAGTTCCAGTTGTCTATATGTATAATTAAAATCAAGATATAACTCGGGTTAGACACACAGTCCAGCGGTGGACTGTGTGCACATAAAACACGCTTACGTCCCTAGTTCGATACTTGTCCCATGCATGCTTGCCTTAATAAAAATGTCCTTTTTTTTACTGAACCGGATTCATTTCACATAGATGTTAAGTTTAATAAAAACCGGAATAATAACCAAGATAGACACACAGTCCAGTGGTGGACTGTGTGAACGTTTAATCGCACGTCACGAGTTCGAGTCCGGACTACCGCACCGGTCCGGACAATTATCAAACTTTTTATATAAGACAGAAAGGAAATTATTTAGTTTGTATATAAGTATAATAAAAATCAGATTATTTAACAAGTTAGACACACAGTCCAGCGGTGGACTGTGTGTTAACCCAAACCACAGGTCCCGGGTTCGAGACCTGTGGAGAACACCGGTTCGATGCATTAAAATCGTTTTTAAAAATAAATGATTTTCGGTTTAATTCAATTAGTATATAAATATAATTAAAAACAGAAGTATTTCAGGTTAGACACGTAGCTCAGTCGGTAGAGCTGCGTGCACGCGTACGGGAGGTCTCGGTTTCGAGCCTCACCCGGCGCACACTTATTACAGACCGAACCGGTCAACAAGTCAACAAGTCAACGGTCAAACAAGTCAAAGTCAACGGTCAAACAAGTAAAGATTTTTTTTATTATTTTTATTTATTTATTTTATTTAAAAATCAATTAAAAATACTTAAAAATAACATTTTTAAGGTTAGAAAATAGCCTTAAACTCACAAAAATACACCCAACAATCCTACTAAAATGGATTAATAAAATCCGTTTACTTACCGAACCATTATGCCATTATCTAGGTTAGTTTCACTCGTGGTTAAATCAAACTTCGTGCGCATTCAACATCATCAACCGAACGCACCCAATGTGAGTGAATCTTACAACTCCCCTTTTTAATTACACGTTTTGGGGTGTGTCATGTGTCACCAAAATTAATTCGTTTATTTAAACTTGTGCCATACCATATTGTGATCTAAACTTAGATTGTATACATTGTTTGTAGTTATGTATTTCATATTGTCAATTTATATGCAATTCATTCATTAGGCCCATCAGTTCCTCGTGGGAGACGAGTTGAGCAACGCGTGCCTCAAAACAAATCCATTATTGTTCGTGTGTGTATTGTTTAGTTTATATTGTTTGTAGTTATGTATTTCATATTGTCAAGTATATGCAAATCATTCATTAGGCCCATCAGTTCCTCGTGAGAGACGAGTTGAGCAACGCGTGCCTCAAAACGGTCCATTATTGTTCATGTGTGCATTATTTAATATTAATTGATTGGTGAATAAGTTTACATCTATTTTTACTCATGTGTGGTTGTGCACTTTATTTTATAATCAATTAAATAAACTTGTTCAAATGTTTTTCATAGGATTCACTCGCCAACTTTTTGTTGATCCAAAAACCATTTTTACACATGATACAGGTGAACAGGATGAAGCAAGGAAAACATAGGAAATGCCTTAGAAGAAAACAATGAAGCTTAGATTGATGTTTGGGTCATGATGTAATTATGATTGTATATTTCCCATTAAAATGTATTAATGAATATGAAACGTTATAATAAATGTCATGAGCTTTGATGATAACCCAATCATGCCTCGATCACCTTTTCCGCTGTGGGTCGGGGTGTGACAGATTGGTATCAGAGCCATGACTATAGGGATATAGGATAGGTTATTAGACCCTTAGAGCCTATACTATAGTTTGCCTAAATTTTAATTGTTTAGGTGGTTACATACAAACTTATGATATTTATTTGTTTCATATTTGTTTATACTTACAGTCAAACATACATACTTATATACACATTCATCATACATATTTCAATGTTCATATATTCAAATCATTTTCATACTCTCGTTATTCAAAGATTTTGTCGCAATTTTCAAATCCCATCAAAGTGAGTTCTGCGACGGGCATGTAGTAACTGGAAGGGTACAAGTACCGGTAGTCGGAACGTCCTGTCTAGTTTGGCATTCGTATAAATCCAATATAACGGACCAGTTTGCCTACCTGGGGACTAACGATGAGAGTACGAAGGACCTATTAGGCCAAAGCATGCCACACCAAACGTCGTTCGAACTAACCCACTTTGAGGTGTCACCGTGTCCACACCTGGACACATTCCGAATATCATACGTTATATACATATTTCTCGATTTTCTCCGGGTTTTAGTGTACGTGACCAGGCTAACACATGCGAACCATATGAAAAACCCGGTATTCATGGGGGCCCACATGATTACGAAGGTGAAGTATGGCGGCTTGCAAGGCCTAATGACGAGCAAAGCCCAAGACATCCTATGGATGTAGTAGATTTATTTTTCTATATTTATTTTATGAATGTTCATTCCTAAATAGGACCCATGATCCCAAAAACATCCAACTCATACTCATGATGCGTATTCCTTGTAGATGTCTTCTAGCCTCGCCCGTAGGAAGATGAGAGCAGGAAAAGCCCGCGAGCGCATGGCTGCCCTAATCGCTCAACAAATGGCTGCCGTAATACCCAACATTGTAATCCAAGTCCAACAAGCACTTACCGCTAATCCTGTAAACCAAGAAGATCAAAACGTTATCAACCCTCCCCCAAATACCACTAAATGCACCTACAAGCATTTCAAATCATGCGACCCTCCAAAATAAGAAGGGACTGAAGGTGTCACCGCTCTCCTCCATTGGTTTGAAGAAATGGAGAACACTTTTCTAAATTGCGATTGCCCCGATGATCGCAAAGTGCGATATGCTACCGGTCGTTTATATGGAATAGCACTTACTTGGTGGAATACAGAGAAGGCCAAATGAGGTGTTGAAGATGCTATGACTTTGACTTGGGATGAATTGAAGGAAATCATGACCGGACGGTTTTGCCCAAGGAGCGAAATCAAGAAATTAAAAGATGAGTTCTATTCGTTGAAGCAAAAGGAAGGCGACCACACCACATACAACAAAAGATTCCTCGAGTTAAGTCAAATGGTTCCCAACTTGTTCACTCCTCTTTACCATTTGATCGAGCACTATATCCGAGGTTTTCCGTCAAAGATTCAAGACTCTGTAATAAGTACCACGCCAGCAACTTTGGAAGCAGCAATGGAGTTAGCTGCAGAGCTCACCGAAAACCGAATCCGGAACAAAGACTTCAAGGAGGAGAAGAAGAAGGATAAGGCATCGACTGAAACTTCAAACTCCACCTAAACCGAATCCCCTTCTCAACCCACCTTTAAGAGGAAAAGAGACGGGCAACTTTGCGCTACTACACAACGTAATCAACCAATTTCACACGCCATACCCATCCAAGCTATCCCAATCACGCAAATAGCACCCAACTCAACTTACCCAAATAAGAAACCATACCTTGGACCTCACCCTCGATGTAACACCTGTTTTATCACCATCCCCTTACGTTACCTTGTCGACTATGTGCAAATTGTGGACGCTATGGTCATTTGACAAGGTTTGCCGCACCTTTCAAAACCAAATCTCTCCCCTACTCAAAATATGATCCAAACATATCAACAACCTCAATACCCATGTTACCTTATGTTCGAGCTTGTTTCAATTGTGGGACCCTACCCACTTTTGAAACACGTGCCCTCGATTGGTTAACATCATAAACGTCCAAGCTCAATCAAACCCGGTTAACCAAGTAAATCAAGAAAACCCAATCACTAGGCCACCAGCAAGAGGAAAGTTTTCAACATCAACGCCAATCCTGTCGAAGATAATGACGGCCCAAAGTAAACCACCCAACTAGTCCTCTTCACCGAAAATCAAGATTCAACTCCAATTATTTAGTTTTATGTTTTTCTTTATCACATAGAACCAATCATAATTTAAGGATAAAGCCAATGGGAATTTGACAAGAATATGTGGATACGCGCTGGTACTTCCTATATATAAGTATTCTTGCCAAAGGATCAGAGGCATTATCTGGCAGTTATGAGAGGTTCCATGTATAAACTATTTGAGTTATTATTGTTTATTATTTTCAGTACATGCATACGATCGGCTCGTTGATTGAGCTGATCGACGCATTTTCATTCAGTACATGCATACATCGCTCGTTTGATTGAGCCTTGATCGCACAGACATTTTTCATTTTCAGTACATGCAATACGATCTTATGGTTGTTGTGTTTGTCGTAGAGTCACATAGAACTAATCATAACTTGTGGATAAAGTCAATGAAAATTTGACGAGAATATGTGGATACGCCGCTGGTACTTCCTATATATAAGTATTCTTGTCAAAGGATCGGAGGCATTATCAGGCGGTTATGAGAGGTTCCATGTATAAACTGTTTGTTTTGATTAATTTGTTTAGATTAATATTTATTATTTTCAGTACATGCAATACGATCGGCTCCGTTTGATTGAGCCTTGATCGCACAGACATTTTTCATTTTCAGTACATGCAATACGATCTTGTGGTTGTTGTGTTTGTCGTAGAGTCACATAGAACTAATCATAACTTGCGGATAAAGTCAATGAAAATTTGACTAGAATATGGTGGATACGCCGCTGGTACTTCCTATATATAAGTATTCTTGTCAAAGGATCGGAGCATTATCAGGCGGTTATGAGAGGTTCCATGTAGGATTTAGTATGTTTTGGTTGAAGTTTGTTCATCATACATTTCAGTGTATTCAATTTCATCATTTATAGAAGTTGAGCTATGTCTCACTTCCACAATGACTAACCTCTCCATCATAACAAACGAGAGAGGTACTGTCATCATTCAAACATGTATACTATCAGAATTTAGACTCAAGCTGTGGTTGTTGTGTTTGTTTATGTTTTAGAATCACATAGGACTAATCATAATTCACTGATAAAACCAATGAAATTTTGACAAGAATATGGTGGATACGCCGCTGGTACTTCCTATATATAAGAATTCTTGTCAAAGGATCAGAGGCATTGTTAGACGGTTATGAGAAGTTCCATGTAGGTTGTAGTATTAGATGTTTTGCTTTAGGATATAACCATATCCTTCCAAAAATATCAAAACTCTTACGCATGATATCATATTTAGTGAATCGACTCTGCTTATCAATATTTTTACCGTAGGCAACAAAAAGCGATTCCTGTAACGGGTACTTAACCCTTACAAGGACGTTACCGCCTCAAACAAAAACTTAAACTCTTACTCTTTTTCTAAGCATGTAACTGTCAAACTAAACACCATCCTTTTTTTTTTAGAAAATATGTCACTACTTAAATTTCGGGACGAAATTTCTAAAAAGCAAGGGATACTGTAACATCCGTCAAAAAAACGGATTTACCAAACCCGCTCCGTTTATTAACCGAACAATCAGTTAAAATTTTTTTTACGTATTTAATGCCAAATTAATTTTAAACGATACATAAAAGTATATTGGAATATATAATTTATTTTTGAAAATGTATTAAAAATAATGAAATAAAAATAAAAGGCTTCTGCCAGGTTTCGAACCCGGGTCAGCCAGCCTTTCAGCACAGCCTTAACACTTAACCATCCAACCACTGCGCCACTTATGTTTCTTGTTAAATATTGAAACAATTAATACATAAAATAAATCTCGAATTCAAAAACCGACGCGCCCAATCGAGTGTCGGAAATCCCGTCGATTTCGCCGAGATTGGACGGTTTCTTCAGTTTTAACGTAAACATTAACTACTACATCGGTTATAATCGACGCCTGAACCCGCGACGCAAGTCCTAACCGCCGGAAAATTTCTAACCGACGAATCATGTCGGAAAACGGGCCAAATACGTCGATGTCCTGCCCTATAAATACCCCCTCTAACCTTTGTTAGCTTTTTCGCTCACAATCACACTTTTTCCCGACGTAATTCCACTCGCCGAGAACTTCTGCAACTCGCCGGAAAACCGAACCTTTCACCTCTGTGCCTTACTGAACCCCTAGAGCTCATACTGAAACCACCCACATTCATCTTAAGCTCGTTCAAGACTCTCTGCCGCAAGACACACGTCGCCGGAATAATCTGCTGAAACCGGAGTTTCGCCGGCGAAACAGAGGAGCCACTGTTCAGTATACCTTACGCTTAATCTTTCATTCTTTTTATTTATCTCACCTGAAATTAACCGCAACACACTAAAAGAACATGATTTAATCGACGAACCAGTCGGACTTTAGTTCTGGTTAAGTCCAACGAAGAAGACGAAGTTCAGTTGTCTATATGTATAATTAAAATCAAGATATAACTCGGGTTAGACACACAGTCCAGCGGTGGACTGTCGTGCACATAAAACACGCTTACGTCCCGAGTTCGATACTTGTCCCACGCATGCTTGCCTTAATAAAAATGTCCTTTTTTTTACTGAACCAGATTCATTTCACATAGATGTTAAGTTTAATAAAAACCGGAATAATAACCAAGATAGACACACAGTCCTAGTGGTGACTGTGTGAACGTTTAATCGCACGTCACGAGTTCGAGTCCGGACTACCGCACCGGTCCTGGACAATTATCAAACTTTTTATATTAGACAGAAAGTAAATTATTTAGTTTGTATATAAGTATAATAAAAATCAGATTATTTAACAAGTTAGACACACAGTCCAGCGGTGGACTGTGTGTTAACCCAAACCACAGGTCCCGGGTTCGAGACCTGTGGAGAACACCGGTTCGATGCATTAAAATCATTTTGTATATAAATATTATTAAAAACAGAAATATTTCAGGTTAGACACGTAGCTCAGTTGGTAGAGCTGCGTGCACACGTACGGGAGGTCTCGGGTTCGAGCCTCACCCGGCGCACACTTATTACAGACCGAACCGGTCAACATCAAAGTCAACGGTCAAACAAGTCAACATTTTTTTATTATTTTTATTTATTTATTTTATTTAAAAATCAATTAAAAATACTTAAAAATTACATTTTTAAGGTTAGAAAATAGCCTTAAACTCACAAAAATACACCCAACAATCCTACTAAAATGGATTATTAAAATCCGTTTACTTACCGAACCATTATGCCATTATCTAGGTTAGTTTCACTCGTGGTTAAATCAAACTTCGTGCGCATTCAACATCATCAACCGAACGCACCCAATGTGAGTGAATCTTCAACTCCCCTTTTTAATTACACGTTTTGGGGTGTCAATGTCACCAAAATTAATTTCGTTTATTTAAACTTGTGCCATACCATATTGTGATCTAAACTTAGATTGTATACATTGTTTGTAGTTATGTATTTCATATTGTCAATTTATATGCAATTCATTCATTAGGCCCATCAGTTCCTCGTGGGAGACGAGTTGAGCAACGCGTGCCTCAAAACAAATCCATTATTGTTCGTGTGTGTATTGTTTAGTTTATATTGTTTGTAGTTATGTATTTCATATTGTCAAGTATATGCAAATCATTCATTAGGCCCATCAGTTCCTCGTGAGAGACGAGTTGAGCAATGCGTGCCTCAAACGATCCATTATTGTTCATGTGTACATTATTTAATATTAATTGATTGGTGAATAAGTTTACATCTATTTTTACTCATGTGTGGTTGTGCACTTTATTTTATAATCAATTAAATAAACTTGTTCAAATGTTTTTCATAGGATTCACTCGTCAACTTTTTGTTGATCCAAAAACCATTTTTACACATGATACAGGTGAACAGGATGAAGCAAGGAAAACATAGGAAATGCCTTAGAAGAAAACAATGAAGCTTAGATTGATGTTTGGGTCATGATGTAATTATGATTGTATATTTCCCATTAAAATGTATTAATGAATATGAAACGTTATAATAAATGTCATGGCTTTGATGATAACCCAATCATGCCTCGATCACCTTTTCCGCTGCGGGTCGGGGTGTGACAGTCATGTTAAGTAAACTATTTCATACTATGTAAACTATTTTACACTATGTTTCGACAATATTGACTAGTCAACATTGCGTACACGATGGTTTGACTTGTTTATTCACATGTTTATGTGGTAGGCTCGTCATTAACTCTGTCAAGCCACACCTTAACATGTATAGCGCTTGTGTAGCACTGTAGGAGTGACGCCCGCCCGTATTCTTGAGGTCATGTTAAGTAAACTATTTTACACCCTCTTCGTTTTAACGATGATGGGTAGTCTACATTGCGGTACACGATGGTTTGACCTGTTTATTCACATGCCAGTAATCCGTTAATCTTTGTTAACTAAAATATATCATTTGTATTAAACAGGAATGTGCATATACGCACACTTACACTTATACACTATACTCATTCATACTTAATTACAATCATACTTATAGGATTATATACCTATACGCTATCATTCTCACTCGTAATACGCTAATAAACCATGTTCGTGACACAGAACGTAACATGGCATTGATTAGCAAAACAGACGTAATATGGTATGAACATGGTGGATACGCCTGGTACTTTCTATATATAAGTGTTAGTGCCATATTACCAAGGTTTCGTAAAACGTGCCACGAGAAATTCGATGGTTCCACTTCTATGTTTAGGACAAACTTTAATCACTCATCATTCGTTTCTTGATTATACCCATACATACTTCGAAATCCATCTTTCTAAGTCTTCCTCTTGTATAAATTTCAGGACGAAATTTCCTAAAGTAGGGGAGACTGTAACGCCTCGTATTTCCGCAAAATTTTATTTTAGGAAATACGTGTCGTACCACTAAATTATTTATTTGTCCATTTTTATTATCGTTGTTATTATTTATCTATTTATTTATTCACTTAATAATAATAATGATAATAATAATAAACAAAACAAATACGACGTTTTTATGGTGCATGTAATTGAAAACAGATCGTGTAGGTGCGTTCGGACACTAAAAAACATTAGAATGGGTTAACAGTCCTTGGCCCAGCACACTACCAAAACCCTAACTAAACCCCTACTTCCCTAATTATATACACAACACACACACACACAAGGAACTCACACGCACACACCCGTACCCTGCCCGCCTTCCCTCTCTTTTCCCTCGGCGACCAGAGATTGGACTCCGGCGAGTCCCTCCGGCGACCCTCGGTGCTCCGGCCAGCCACACACAACCGCCCACCTCAGTCTCTCATCGCTCATCTCTCTCTCCCTGCAGGAGATTCAAACGTCGATTCTCCGGCGAGAATCGACGATCAGCAGCAACAATTACAACGGGATGCTCAGGGTTTGGATCTCGAGGAAATGAGAGTAGTGGTGGAGTGGCATGGGGCCACGACAGACGTACATGACCACCGCGCGATGGCTGTCGACGGTGGTGGTGCCTGCAATGGAAGTGGTGTTGGTTATTATCGGGTTCGGGTTTTGTTCGGTTAAGTCTTGGATCAAGATTCTGGTGGATGCAGATTTAGTCGAATCTAGTCAACACACCTCAGTCTCGGTTTGGTTTAGTCATGCGGCTCAGCTCTACGATAGAGGTGGTGCGGGTTTGGTCCTTCTTCGTTCGGGTCATGTTGCGTCTCGACTCGGTTCGAGCTTCGGGTTGTTTCTGTTCAGTTTTACTTTGGGTCAGAAACAGTCGACTCAGTCAACGGGTCAGCTTGGGTTCGGGTCTCGGTCAAAGTAGGTCAACGGGGCATATTCGGGTCAGAGTGGGAGCTCGGTCACCTAACGGGCCTATGACTCGTTCGAAACTTGGTGTAATTTAAACGGCTCTAAACCTTATTTTCGTTTTATATATGTATGTCGCTTTAAAAGTCGAACGGTTACTTTAGCGTTTATCTATGTTTTGACATTTGATTACAATCTTATAAGCATGGTTATTAAAGAGTTGGAACTTGAATATATATTGATATATCATTATTTATTTCATTTGATTGTAAACAACAACGTTACAAAAGTTGGGCGTGTATTGTGTTGATTGACGGTTGCGTTTTAAGCATCCATCGACAACATGTGTTGTCGGGATCGTCCAAAAACAGGGGAGACTCTGCCCGTTTTTCATAAAATCCGTATGATCAAAATTCGTTAACTTATATAAAACATAACCCCTCGGATTTAATTAATTTTTATAAATATATATATATTCATATATTAGCGCTTCGACAACCTCTAATGTTTATATACTTTCGTTATCTATGTATGACGACCTCGGAGTTGCATTACCAAACTCTTCACTCCTCGCGGGATTTCCAAGGAATGTGTTGCGAAATTGTGAGCATACTCGACCCCTTTTACACTTTAACGCATTTTGGGGTGCAACATGTATAAATTACAAATTTATTTTTAACAAGATTAAACGTGTTCCCAATACCAAACGGTTATCAATTACGCTTATGTGAATTATATGTGTTAGATTAAACTCGTTTATAGGAATTTAATTATATATTATTATGTGAGAGTCATCTACATATATATGCGATTCAGCTTTATTATACTCCCGTCATGATTGAAATAAACTCTTACACTTAGATTTTATTTTTAAACTTGTATGCTCGCCAATACTTTTGTATTGATCTACGCTTTTAATACATGTTGCGGAAAGCTGATGATGCAAGAAATCAAGTTAGGACAAGCTTTAGAAACGCACCTTAAATAAATATTATGTTATACTTGTTTACTTTATTCGAAACTTTGTATTTGAAGTCTTAGTATTTATGAAATTGAATTTAATTATATTGTAACAATAGTGTTATGATGCTTTTGAACAATTTGCTCGTCTCATCCTGATGTTTCCACCATCGGTTGGGGTGTGACAGAGGTTATACCTTGTGGTCATGTCGTTTGCTTAGTGTTATGATTAGTTACTTCTATGTTCTTACAAAAATGACCAAAATGCCCTTTTGCGCATAACTCCATTTTAAACACATGTAACCAAATTTTTGACATATAAATTGATGTTATAACATTTTCAAACATGTTTAGGCATTTAAGCTTATATAGGACATGTTTAACCATCCGATCACGCGTTTACGCTAATGACACGTTAACATAGCAAAAAGTACATTAACGAGTCATAATGGGTCAAAAGCACTTAGGATCCTTTCCAAATCAAAATGTTAAGTTTGTTAAACCATATCACATGAGTTCCAACAATCGTTTGGTGTATAAGAATTCATTCTATCCAATCTCCCGTTTGTAGTCCTGACACGCTAACATATTTATCTGACATATTAGGATATATTTGAGCTTTGTTTATTCCATTGATCAAGAACACTTTCGCAATCCCAAGTGAGTACATAGTTCCCCTCTTTTACATTTTCTAAATGTTTTGGGCTGATTCATATGTGCCTATAATTAATTTAAAGATTTCAAAACAATATACATGGTTTACGTATACAAAATGATTTTCAAAGTGTGTACATAGTTCCCCTCTTTTACATTTTCTAAATGTTTTGGGGTGATTCATATGTGCCTGTAATTACTTTCAAGAATTTAAAACAATGTACATGGTTTACATATACAAAATGATTTTTAAAATGAGTACATAGTTCCCCTCTTTTACGTTTTGCAAATGTTTCAAAAACAATGTCTACGGTTTATATAAAACAATACGATTTCAATAATGTGAACAACTTGTTGATGCGTTATACATCACACGAATGACATTCATTAGCTTTAGCTGAGCCGACCAGTAGTATGTTATGGTACCATGGATGACAATCCGATTATCGGACTGTTCATTGGATTTGGTGGAAGTTTGGGTAATGACATAAACTGTTTCTGATTAACAAATCATTTGTTCATTGTAGTCTAGTTAAAAAGACCTTTGGTGGTCTATTAAAGATACCCTTTGGTGGTATAGTCAACCAAAGTTTGAATGTGTTCATTAAAGAACGATCAAAAGTTTTCACAATTAAAAACACGGACGATTTGTTTATGACATGGACAATTGGTTTATGACACGGATGATAAATGTATAACACAGACGAACGGTTTATAACACGGACAAATGGTTTTGAACAATGTCATGCAATGATTTTCATTTAAAGATATAAACCATACGAAGTTTTCTTTTGAATCAATCTATTACAAGGTTTTTAAAAAGAAACATTTTGGTCAAGATTCATGGCTACAAGGTTTTCACAACTCTAACCAACTTTCCTTAGTTGTTAATTCTATTGCAATATCAAACAATTTTGATACGAGGTTTTCACTTAACGACTCTTGTAGTCGGACGAGGAGTTGCATTATGCATACAACGCCACGAATTTGCCACACTCACAAAACCTATGTACTCACCGACATTTTATGATAACTCTCTTTTCACATATGTTTCAGGAGTGAATACTTGATAATATGATGCATGCTTCACGTAGGAATGGACACGGGCCTTAGCGACTTAAAACATGAAAGACAATTTATTTATGTGTGGTTTCTGTTTATCCCAAACAATGTAAATATTTAACTCAATAAAAGAAAATTTTAAATTTCATGAGTTGTGAAACAATAATTCTATGACGTGACTCCCCGACGTTTCCGCCGCGGTTCGTTGTTTTACGCGGTCGGGGTGTTACAGGGAGAGGCAGTCAACATCGCATGCTATATTTTAATTCATGTTCTAATCATTAAACCTCATGAAAAAACTGCTTATGAACTTCTTTTCAAGCGAAAGCCTCTAATGGATTTCTTTAACTGTTTGGATGCTCATGCACGCTTCTCAAGACTCAAGATAATCTAATCAAGTTTGAAGTGTGACAACCGGCAAAATTTCATGATAATTCCGTACATTTAAACGATTATTTATACATTTAATTGTGTTCATTTGTGGCTTAATTTATGCATAATTAGTTCATACGAAGTCTAGCATTTGTAGGACATGTATAAACTTGAGAATTGATATTGCTACTTTCGTCGCGTCGCGACAAAACGAAAAACAATGGCCTAATATGTTGGCGAAAAACTATTCACCTGAACGCACTATTCATGCCAGCAAGTTTAGAAACTGTCTATAACAACTAACGAGTGATATGAAAGGTATCATCACACATGTTTACATTGAAAACCCTAATTAGGGATATCATTTGTCACAATACTTTAACTTCCCGGAAAATGCCCACAATTATAATTTGTCCGATCCATTCTATAATCTAAGAATGGTATTTGTCCGCGACATTGAAAAAAATCAACATTTTCAATGTCAATAAGGCTTGAAAGTAATGCTAATTATCCTAAACGATTGCAAAGGTATCGATTGATTATTCAAGGCGTTATTGCGGTATTGTCACACATCTTTTAAATCATGTCCGGTAATGACTTGACAACTAAACTAGTGGCATTTTGTTATCCGAAAGCATACTAACTAGTCTAGTGAACTAGTTAAGACAATTTCACACCCCAGCCTATCATTACTTCCCTAGTTAACCTAGTTTACCTTAATGGCATAAATATCTACATGATTAACTAATTGTCACATGGTATATTTTATAACTAATTATTTTATAAAACTTACACTTTACCTCCAATGTGGGCCCCACAAGCATAACCTACATGCTAGTATTATTATGAAGATCTTGAAAGAGCATGGCCTAAGAAGATCATCTTTGGCTTGAAGGATATTAGAGATTTATATAAAATCTTCATCACTTCCATACACCTCATTTCTTACAACCTACCAAAGTCAGAAACTCCCTCATCTCCCTTTCCTAGTTCACGGCTCCCAAACATCCTCTTTACCTCCCATTTTTCTTCACTTAAACACTAATTTACATGCATTACAAGCCCATTTCAAGAGGATTTGAGGAGGTTCAAGCTTATGGAGTGAACTAGGAGCTTATTCTTTTCATCTTGGAGCTTCAACATCTTTTTGTTCACTTCATCATCTTCATCTAAGTGCTTCCCTAGCCTTGTTGCTAGTAGTAAGCCATCTCATCCCATTTTTATTATTATTATACTTTGTAGTTTAAAAAAGTACACCTTGATCATCTTGAAACCCACTAAACGAAAACACTTAAAACCCTAAATCTAACATAATAATCTTACATAAATATGTGATTTATGTGTTGTTTATGATGATTAGTGTAATGTAGGTTGTTCGTGTGGAGCACAGAGACGCCTATGACCTAGACCCACTTATACTCGTGCTAGGCACAAAAAATCATGAAGGGCGAGGTCGGTTCATATACAAAGCAAAGGCAATATATATATTTATATATATATATATTTACAGGATAATCATGAGAAAATAAAAAAAATTTACTAAAAAAGCCTATAAAAAATATTTTTTGAATTTGTTTTAATAAAAATTGCTATATATAATATATAAAAAACTTTTTCTCAAAAAAAAGTTGTGCTGAACATGTGCATTAATATGAAAAAATTTAAACCACCTAACCCACCCCTCCACATACACCCCCCAAAATGCTAACCCCCCCCCAACCCCACCCCCAAAAAATATAAATCCACCCTCCCACCAAAAGCCTAAACCTCCCCACCCTAAAAAACCTAAACCCCCACCCCCCAATCACAAAAAACACCTAAAACCTAAACCTTGAACGTAAACCTTCCAAAAAATCTAAAGCCCCCACCTACACCCCCTCAAAAACCTAAATCCCCCTCCCCCCACACCCAAAAACCAAATCCAAATCTGAAAACCCCCAAAAAACCTAACCCTAAAAGCTAAACTAAACTCAAAAGCTAAATCTAAGCATTTAATGAACATGTGCAGCACATACATATAATGCACATTTGCAATACATATATAAAGCAAATGTGCATTACAAGTTTTTCTTTTTGAAAAAAAAGTTTTTATACATAAAAAGTAGCCATTTTTATAAAAAAATTATAAAAAAATAAAAAATTTTGGTATGTTTTTTTAGGCTTTTTTAGTTATATTTTAGTTTTCTCATTTATATGTAGTTTTCTCAGGATTCTCTCCATATATATACTAACAGACGAACATACAAACAAATGCAACATATTAACAATAAACACGGGTTCTAAATAAACAACAAATCTACCCTTCAAGATGAACAATGTGTACACGATCTTGTACAGACCTAAGTGTCTAACGAGTTAGAACGTTTGTAGGTTGCATTGCGTGTTTGGAATACCCATTGCTAGCACATTTATATAGATGCAAAACTGTGGGTTCATGTCCCCCTTTTCTACTCTGGGGGAATACATGTTACGATGGTGTGGTTAAGCTAGGGAATGAAATAACTAGATCATGTGCAAATAGAGTGTAACTTAAGCGCCATTAATCTTATATAAGACCAAGGAAAAAGAGTGGTACATCTATCGGGTATGGGCAAGCCCCTACTCACGGGTCCTTGTGTGGCCGAATGTAATGCTTTTGTTGTCCTAGCAAAAGTGAATCGGTGCTAAATCGTCAAGGATGGAGTGTTTCCTATGTCGTCACGCATATTAATGTCCTTGCAAAACATTAATGATCAACGATTTCATAGACACTTTACATACCACACTTTTACATACAGTTTTGATTTAATAACTTTTAAATGTTTTGAAGATTCATTTGATACTAACTCAAATGCATGAATTCACGAACATTATGTTGAATTTTCAAACTTATATGTATTTTAGGAAACTATGAGAACCCTTGCATTTCATGGATCAAGAACGGACATAACAAGATAGCAATGTCATCCCTTTGGAGGATTTGGTTCACATCTCTTGCCCTCGAGCGAAAGTTGGAATGAAAAGCCTCGTTTTGTTAGAACTTTATTTTGTACAAGTCTTTTGGAAACAATAGAACTTGTGATGTCTTTGAGAACAAATCCGTGACTTGTAAACTTTTTATATCTTGGATGGATGAACATCATGCATATTTTATTCATCTAGTTTGTTTACTTATATCGTATGCAATGAAAACTAATCAAGGTCACACCTTACGCTTATGCCAATGAGCTGGTGTGACATGAAGCAGTCAGCGATGAATGTTATTTCATGGGTTATCCAATCACACAAAAGGCGTAAATAGTTTACAACAAAAGAACCAAGATGGTGCTTGAATCATACTACATCGACTTTCAAGAAGGAAACTACACCAACACTAGAAGATCTCCCGACTGGTTTTATGATATAGATGTTGATTTCAACACCTTCGACATTCCCGAAACCGTTTTGGAAACTGAACCTGCCGAGGCCACTCAAATTGAACCATTGTTTGATTCGTCACACATTGCTTTCACTATGTTTACCATCCATTTCACTCCCTTTAAGTTTACCGAATCCTTTCCGTTGAAGAAGTTAATGGTGACACTTAGGCTGAGAATGCATCTGCAAATGATGCTTCTTCTTCACAGCTGAATGTGGATGAACCTATTCACGATGATGATGGTCCGCCAATAATTTATGTCGATGAACACTTTACCAATCTACCTCAATGAATTGAAACCCGATACCAACGCAGGTTGCAAGACCAATCGAAATCACCCTCTTGAAAATTGTTGATGCATAATGTCTATTGCCTAAGTCTAGGATATGTTGTTTATGTATATAGAGCTTTAAATGTCAAATTGTAATTGTTTATATTTGTTTTCTTTGTTTAGGGCTTTACTCGTGCCAGTGAGTTTGTTGGCTCGTACGAGTGAGACCTTGTTACTCGTACGAAGCAACTCTCACATGAGTCACACACTCTATTACACACTGACCTGTGTGAGTCATGTCGATTTATAAATAGAGGAGTGTTGTGTCAGAACTAGTAATCCTGTTGGTGTGGCGAAGCCCTGCTGAATTGTTTACTTGCACTGTACTTGTTCACGTTTAACAATATAATCAAAGGTATTTAAGCATTAGATCTCACTTGTTTGTTTGACAACCTCACTAACAATGAATTCCGCCACTGTTAGTTGAGTCTGATCGGTCCGGTGCCATCGAAGGAGAGCCGATCCCCCCCTCACAAGTGGTACTAGAGCCTTGAGGCCTAATCTACTGACAAACATCAAGTTTCTACATTCTACTAATAGTTTTAGATTCAGATTCACCATTGGAGCTTTCTACTTCTACACTTTCCCATACCGATCTTGGAATTGGACGAATTCATGGACAAAATTGACTAGAATTCTGGATATCACATTAAAATCAATTATAATCAATCATGTCAAATTTGGTCAAATTCATCCGTTGGGTGACCTAAGTTGTTTCGTACGGGTAGAGAGACCACTCGCATGAACAACTGTTCCTACAATTTAAGTCATTCGTACGAACGACTAAACAAAGTTCTTAAAATTTTACAAGTTAGAAAGTGAAATTGTGATTCGCACGAGGAAGTCATTCGTACAAGCAATTCACTCATACGAAGCAAACATCTTCAGTCGCACGAACATCTTGTTCACACGAGCATCTACTTTGTACGAATCATCTTGTTCGCACAAATTTCGGTGTCGTATGAACTAATCTTGGTCGCACGAATTGTTTCTAATCAGTTTTTTCGAAAGTGTGTTTCTAAAAATTTTGCAGAAAAATGGCAGAAGAGTTTTATAACGCATTTGCTAAATCAGTGGTCACAACTACTGCGGCTTAATACATGAACCTCGAGAATGAGATGGGTATGTTGACGAAGCCGCCAAAGTTGATGAACCTTGAAGACTTTGACAGTTGGAGCGAACGTTTTATGAATTGGGTTCAGGCAAATCATTTTACCTGCTGGTTTGCCATCTAAGAAAAGTATCAATCTACGGTTGGAGAAAACGGTCTCGAAAAGACATTGGCTCAACACTAGGATTTTGAAAGAGAGAAGTTCGTAAATGAGAAGAAAATGATGAACACTTTACAAAAATCCATCAAGGAAGACATATTGGCGCTATTGCAACATGATGATGACGCACACTCATTATGGAATGCTCTTCGATTGAAATTCCAAGGTAGTGCACAGTTGCGAAAAGGGAAGGGGGCGTTGTTGAGTAAAGAATTTGACATCTTTACTTTGATCCGATGAGAGACAGTAAGACAACTGATTGAAAGATACTGTCATCTGGTTGTGCAAATGAAGCAAATAGGAATCATAAAGACGAATGAAGAATTAGTTGATAAACTCGCAGATGTCTTAACACAAGGTGAATGGTCTACATATCTGACCATTTTGAAGAATGGAACCAAATATGGTAATTACCATGATTCATTGAGAGAATGGAGGGATACAAACTTGAAATGTAGAAAACGGCGAAGAACAAAGGCCCCAAATGCAACAAGACATTAATCTTTATTGCAAAGGAAGTTATGCCGCTCAAATACAGTCTCCAAAGATCCAAACTACCTTTAGCACTTACAACACACCAAGCCCACCGTCAAATCAACACAGTGGCTTTCAATCATTTGCTACGGTCAACTTAAACACGACTTAAAGCCCACAGTTATCACATGGTTCGAGCCATTCCTAGATCAACTAGAACAATCAATCTTATCCTACTCAAAGGGTTTACAGTGCAATATCGCTATTGACTTCCAAAACGCTTAGAATTTTGATGAGAAGACCGCAAAGAAACATATGTCATTATTAGCTTTGGCTCTTGAATCTTATGACAGTCTTGTAGTGGGCAAAATTGGAAATTCAGAGATAACCAGAGAGGACTATGATTAGTTTGATCCGATCGAGACGGAGTTGATCGACATCAAATGGTGTTTGGCATCTATCGTTAGACGAGCACAACGCTTGATGGAAATCACCGGGAAAGAGAACTTGGGAGGATTGGATGGAAAACTTGGCTTCGACAAATCAAAGGTCACATGTTTCAAGTGTCATCAAAAAGGCGCATTTTAAACGCGAATGTCCAAACAGAGAAGCTCAGGGTAATCAAAACCCGTTTGCAGACGACTACTACAAGAAAGCCATCTATCATCATCCTCAACCAAGAACACGAATGGTGCAAATCGAAGATAGACAGCTAGAAACCAAAGACAAAGCGCTTGTTATAACTCAAGAAGACCAAGGCTTTAACTAGTACAAGTATATTTCCAAGAATGAGAGTTTGGCATTGGTTGTAGAAATATCGAAGAACATGAAGAAGAATTAGAGGCATCTTTTGACGAGGCTCCTGAAGAAGATTATTATCACAGATCATCAGAAGAGGAGGACTATTAAACAGTGATTTTAAACATCTCCTGCCTAATGATATTTTGAAAACTTTTGCAGGTTACTTTGAAACAAGCCATCGATCATTTTGTGAAGAAAAGAAGAAGCAAACAAAGTTGATTAAGAGATAGAAAAACCGACTGATGAGACCAACAAAGCATGTATGGCAAACATAAATGAGTCTAAAAGTGAGTCTGTGATAGAAAACGATGTTTGAAATATGCAGAGCCATGCAGTGAATGTGTTGTAAAAGAAACACGATATAATGAGCTCAAATGTCTAACAGAAAATTTGTCGAGTGACTATAAATCAACTAAAGAAGCTTACGACAAATTAAGCAAATCGGTTAAAAAATATGAAAAAGCACTCAGAGAAAATGAGGAACACTTTCAGTGCTTAAAGCGACTGTGATGGATAAACAAATGGCCATTAACATTCATTTAAACACAATTGCTGAGATAAAAAGTGAACTTGAGAAAATGAAAATAAAGACGGAATGGGTTAACAAATTGTTAATCAGTTATTCTACACGTTCCTACGTCATTGACAACATTTTACCAAAGATTAAAAGCAAAGAAGAATATAAAAATGACCAAAACTGAAGTGAAAGTTACCATCATGTTCCACCACCCATGTGGAATAGCTATGCTACTAAAAAGCAATCAGGGATGGAAAAGGCACTCAACTTAAAATTGAAAATGAAGATTTAAACGAGCTGCCTACGAACATTGATGTAACTTACACAAAACCTAAAAATGAATGTGATTCTGATGTGGTTAAAAACGTGGTTGTAAGTGTTTTGTAGAATTAATCTGAAAAATCTGAATCGGATGTTGAAACCTCAGAAAGTTTAAATACTGATCCAAATGTCATAGTTTATAAAATTCATGGATCTGATAAACTATATTCTAATGTAGATTTCCCAATCTAGAATGTCAATCTTAATCGTGTCGATAAGTTGTTGAAGTTTGTGGAGGTAAGCCATTCCGATTTAGAAAAATATGATGTATCACTTTACTCTAAATCAAAATGTGTTAAGAAACCCTACCATCAACGAAACAGAGGTTATCTTGAGAATAGGAGGGCTTGTTTGGGTTTTGAAAAGCGAAAAAATGAACAACCAGTCCCAAAAGCTAAACTTTACAAAGAAAATCAATTTTGTTTTTGGGACAACAAAAGAAAAAGAAAAGGAGATCATTGGCACACAATCCAATCATCAGTTTAATAAAGAAAAAGAGAGTAGAAAACAAGTTTGGCTTCCTCTATCCAAAAAGACAGCAGGCCGTGCTATAAATGTAGAAATGTTGGGCATATTGCACGATATTGCTCATATAAACATCCAAACCCTGTTTCTAACTCCATCAGATCTACCAAGGATGAGAAACAAAAGGCAACCATGGTTATACCTAAACAAATTTTGAAAAGAAACAATGAATCCAACAAAAATGTTAAATTAATGATTTGACCGAATTCTAAATTTTAAATTGGTGAAACTTCCACCAAAAAACATCAAAGTCAAAAGGATTCAAATTTTTATTCAAAAAGGGCTAATTTAAAAACACAAACATGGGTTGCAAAAGTTAAACCATCTATGTAAATCTGAAACCATATGTTCCAACCAAAACCGAGCCTAAACAGAACATAAAAACAAAGTTGGTCCGAAATTTGATATTCCGTACCCACCCAAGACCAATCAGGCTTGGGTTTCTTTGTTTAAGTAGTTTCTTCCTCAATGTCCAGGGGCTCCCGCAATCGATCATGTCTAAATTGATAATGGATAGCGGAGCTTCCCGACACATGACTAGGATGCTTGCGTTATTACACGAGGTCAAAGCTATCCGATGAGGTTACGTTGGTTATGCTGGAACACAAGGTGGAAGAATCATTGGAGAAGGTATTCTCACGAATGGAGTAGTTTTGTTTGACAAAGTGAACTACATTGCAGAGCTAGAGAATAATCTTCTGAGTATTTCGCAAATTTGTGATAAAAAGTTCACAACTCACTTCAAAGACAAGGAATGCTTGATTTTAAAGCCGGGATTCAAGATTCATGAGGAATGGATTCTTATGCGTGCTCCAAGAGAGAATGATCTTTATGTCCTTGATATGAGTGTCGCATCTACAACATCAAAGAAGGTTTAGTGCTCTGTTTCTAAAGCAACCGATAAAAAGAGTCTATTCTATGGCATAGGAAGATGGGCACATTCATCTGAGAAAGATGAATTATCTTGTGCACAATGACCTAGTGAAGGGTGTTAATCTGAAAAATTTTCAGTTATCTGATGATTGTCTAAGATGTAAAAATGGGAAACATCATAGGAAATCGCACCCACGAAAGATACTGAATTCTATCAAGCTACCACTAGAGAGGCTACATATGGATCTCTTCGGGCCAGTAAACGTCAAAAGCATTTCTGGAGATCTATATTGCCTGGTCGTTACAGTTGATTTCTCAAGATTCTCATGGGTTTCTTTCTAGAGAGCAAAGATAAATTATTTTAAAGTCTAGTGATTCTCTTCAAGAAGCTTGAAAATCTTTATTACGTGCCTATCAAGAGAATTCGTAGTGACAACGGTATAGAGTTCATGAACAAAAGGATGCTCGAATTCTGCAATTAAAAGGGGATTCTTCATGAATTCAGTGCCCCTTATACTCCTCAAGAAAATGGAGTTGTTGAACGTAAGAATCGCACACTGATTGAGATTGCTAGAACTATGCTTGCCGATTCGAAAATGCCAATTACTTTCTAGAGCGAAGCAGTCGCATCAGCGTGTTACACCCTTAATCGTGTGTTAATAGTCAAGCCTTACAACACGACTTGTTTTTAGCTGCAAAATCAAAGGAAGACTAACCTTGCGTTTCAGGAGCCTTTAGGATCACCGTGTACAGTTTTGGACCCTGATGGTAAATTTGGAGCAAAATCCTTGGAAGGATTTTTCGTCGTTTACGCTACTCCACAAAAGCGTGCCTTTTTGCCGATTCTAAACTAGGTTATTCTTGCACAGCATGTTGATTGTCTATGTTATACTACGCCTATGCAGAAACCATCGGATCCATGGTTATTCAACTATGACGGTTTAGGAATTCTTTGACCTACCAGATGTTCCATCTAAAGAATAGCTTGTTATGCTCATTCGACAGCATCAAATCTTTAATCAAGAACAAGATACTAGACCGTTGGTGATTTCCCCGTCACTTCTTGTCAACACGTCTGATGTCAGTCCAAGCACTACTCTTCAAGAATCCGTCTTTGTTCCTATCTTAAACACTGCTGAATCATTTGCACAACAACCGCCTAGTGCCGACTCCAATCGAGAACTGTTGGTGCATTATGTCTATTGCCTACATTTAGGATATGTCTGTATTGTCTATAGGGCTTAAGAGTCGAATGTATATATGTTACATGTTTATTTTATTCATGTTTGTATGACTCGAATGAGTGAGATATGTTGGCTCGTACGAGTGACTCTTAGTCACTCGTACGAAGCAGCTAATCATACGAATAACATCTCTGTTTAACACACACTCCAGTGCGAGTCATGACGACCTATATTAGAGGAGTGTTGGGTGAGCTAAGTAGTTAGTGGAGTTGGTATGGCGAAGCCCTGTTGATTTGTTTACTCGCGTCTGTACTTTGCACGTCATTGAATACAACTGAGAGCATTTAAACAGTATATTCTATCTTGTTCGTTTTGTCAACCTCTATAGCAATGAATTCCGACTCTGCTAGTTGAGTTAGATCAGACCGGTTGCTCATCAGAGGAGCCCGGTCCTCTTTCTCAAGAACTTACTTATGATGATGGAGGATCTAGTTCCGATGAAGGATTTGAACATACTGAAAACTTCTTGAATGCTCAATCTGATCAATCAAACGTCAAGAATGAAGAAACATCTTCTGCTCTGGTTGTTGATGAAGTGATCACAAACTTGCAGACTCAAGTGGATGTTCGTAGTGAATTGATGCCGAGGACACTTTCATATCATCCTTCGGAGAATATCATCGACAGCTTACAAACAGGAGTGCAAACTCGCAATCAGATCAATAAGGATCTAAGCTGTTTTTATACCTGTATTGCTCCATTACAAACCAGAATTTCTTACAGTTGTTTTCTTTCACAGGTTGAACCATGGAACTGGAGAGACGCGTTAAAAGAGGAAAGTTGGGTGGAGGCGATGCAAGAGGAATTGCTTCAATTCTAGAAGCTAGGAGTCTAGAAGCTTGTTGACCTACCAGATCATCACTAAAAGATAAACACTAGATGGGTCTTCAAGTGCAAACGTTGATGACAGAGGGATAGAGGTGCGAACCAAAGCTCGACTCGTGGTACAAGGCTTTCATCAGTAGGAAGGGATAGACTACACCGAAGTCTATACCCCAGTCACTCGTCTTAAAGCAATCCACATACTCTTGACCTTTGCCTTTGGAAAGGGTTCAAGGTGTACCAGTTGGATGTCAAATCTGGTTTCCTGTACGGAAAAGTCAAAGAGGAGGTGTATGTCGGACAACCACCAGGTTTGTCGGTCCCATACACAAAGAAAAAATCTACCTTCTGAACAAAGCCTTATATGGTCCCAAGCCCCGAGAGCTTGGTATGAAACACTGTCACAACATCTTTGGACAACGGCTTTCTCAGAGGAACTGTAGATATACCCTCTTTACCAAGGAAGTGGATGGACATTTGATTATTGTGCAAATATATGTGGATGATATCATCTTCGGATCAACAAATGATAAGCTGTGTAAAAACTTCGAAGAAGTCGTGAAGCGCAAATTTGAAATGAGTGCGATGGGGGAGATGAAGTTTTTTTAGGACTTCAGGTTGATCAATTGCTAGAGGGTATCTTCATCCATCAGACAAAGTATGTTCATGACATATTGGAGAAATTTGATATGACAGGAACTAAACCATCATCTACCCCGTTAGCTCCTAATCACGGCATTCGTCCTGATGTTCATGGAGTCAAAGTTGATGAAACATTATATCGCTCCATGATCGGATCCTTGATTTATCAAACAGCTTCCCGACCTGATATCATATATCCTACATGCTGTGCGCCCATTTTCATTCCAGTCCAAGAGATTCGCACTTCCTAGCCGTCAAACGTATTATGAGATATTTGACAGGATGTCCAAGCACCAGCTTGTGGTATCCTCGTCATGACGACTTCAATCTTGTGGGTTACTCGAATTCTGATTTCGGTAGGTGCAAACCCAATGTCAAATCTACGACGGCTGGTTGCCAGTTCTTCGAAACTCCTTTGGTAATATGGCAATGCAAGAAACAGACCCCCGTCGCCCGCTCTACCTAGTGAAGCTGAATACGTTTCAACATGCAGTTGTTCCCAGATTTTCTTCTGGATTCAACAACAGATGAGAGTCTTTGGACTACAATTTCTTGACCCGCCCATCTATGTAGATAATCAGGCTGCTATTGATATCACTAAAAATCATGTCAACACTCACGTACTAAATATATTAAGATTCAACACCACTTTATCGGTGACTGCTACGAGAAAAAGTTGGTTAGAATTGAAAAAATCCACAGTGGTGACCAAAAAGCAGATTTTTATACCAAAGCATTTGATCGTTCAAGATTTAAAAATTATTTAAAATTAAATGGTTTAAGAAATCTGGCATCAGGAGATATTCATGAGGTTGAGTTTGAGGATGACGAGGACTTGACATGATTCTCATCAGTATGACGTGTTTTCTGTACATACTTTTTAAACAGGTCTTATGAAGATGTGCCAATAGGCTTCACTCGTTCAGTAAATTGTTTTTCAAGATATAAACCTAAATAGAAAAACTGAGTAACTTGTCGGTTAACATCTCTCGGATATATGGACTTAGTACTCCGAAATTTCGTTTGAGAGATTGCCAGATTCTGCAATACTAGGTCTTTATGTTTAATCGATATCTGGCGTATTATCCGAGTTCTTCTAATTTTTTGTCAGCAATGGCCTAGAACTTGTATAATACTTTACGCATTTTTCGCCTACAAAAGCTGCATAAAAATGATTATGTCATAAACTTTGTGACCATCTGTAGTTCAAAAGATTCCTTTAAGGAACAACACCTAAAGACGAGCCTTCATCTCCTTGTCTGTATGGAAATATATCCTGAGCTCTCAAGGTCTCGCAATTCACCCCATTTACAGATATTAATTGGATATATTCACATGTGAAATGATACTTTGGGAATCTTGATGCGGGAGTATATTCTGAGATGGGAAACACAGTTATTTCATGTTCCTTAATTATTACCTAACATATCTTGAAATAGTTGTGAAATGAGAAGAAGTTTAAGTGGATAAGTATATTAGCAATCTAAGTAAATTTGTTTAAAAACTTACAGTTACTACCAAGATCAACGGTACAAGTGATTTGTTTAAAAGCTTGATATGATTCGCTTAACACAAAACTTACAAAAATATACTTGTGTATATATATTTACTTGTTATTTCTTTTAAGAGAAAAACCCAAAAAGATTTTCAGCTTTTTTCAATTTATCTTAGTTTTTAAGTCTACCAAAGATGAAAACACCAATAGTTCAAGTCAAAGCGACGATTTCTGGAAGAAAGCTGAAGACCACGGGTTGGGAGCTAATCTTGAAAAGAAGAGTTACCTGAACATCAACAACGTTCATTAATTTGAAACTTTACATTTTCTAAATAAATATGTTTTAGTCAAACAATGGTCAACCAAGGTCATTAACTTGGACTTGCTAGGCAAATCGAATAACAAGGGTCATTAACTTGGACTTGGTTAACTCAGTGGGATATTAAACAGATAAAAAGTTCATAAAAAAATAAGAAGTTACAAAGTTTTAAGAACTAACTCGTACGATTGACACTAATTCATACGAGTAACAAAAGGTTTCATTCGCACGAACCATGGTTTGTACGAGCGACTACTGAATGAGTATAAAAGGGACACTCATTCGCACGAGTCAGGCTATTGACTCTGTGCGGTTGAGAGAAACTTTTGTGCGAACCAGTTCTTTTACTACATTTCTTGATCTATACTACGTACTCATACATTGGGAGGTTGATCGGCACATCTCTTGCAATGGGAAAGGTACTTATACTTGATTTAAGTCGTTATAATGCCGCATTTAGACCAAACGGACGTAAAACATAGATTTAGAAAGACTGGACCGGTAAAACATAAAATAAAAAAAAACGTTAAAATTGGCCCTATTAACCTATAAATTGACCTTCAATTTGATCAAATCAACACGTTTTAAGTTCCGTTTGACTTGGTGTTATTTCATGCGATTTGGAACTCATACGAATAGTCACTCGTACGAGCAGATTATCAAATGTTTGTTATTATTTTCACTCGTACGAGTGAGTACTCGTACGGGTAGGATCCTTATAAGTTAAAGTTAAAATTTTGAAATTTTGATGACTCGTACGAGACATCATTCATACGAAGTAGATCTAGTCAAGATTCTTGAAAAATTCTCTAAGCATAATTATTCATCCGGCTTGTAGGAATGATATTTTGATTCAGATTTTAATGTTTTGATATTATATGCGACTTGTACGAATGAATGGGTCGTATGAGTGACTCTGAAAGTTGAAATTTTTGAAAGATTTTCTAACAGTTTGAAATGTCTATTCTTGCAAGTCAAGAAATCATCTTTTTCTCTGTTCCATAACATATGCTGTCTTCTGGATGATTCTATTCCCGAAATCGCTGCGTATGGTGAAGTCTTAGATTTTTTTGCAGACTTCCAATTACTAAAGCTTTCACCGATTGCCATACTACGTATAGATCACATATTGAGTATTTCTAGAATGCAGCAGAATATGATGCAGAGGAGAATGCTATTGTTTCGGCTGTGAAGATTAAAGATAAAGATATTAAGGTAAAAATCACTGAAGACTTAATCAGAAAAGTGCTAGAATTCAATGACCACGAAGATGATCCTTCAGGATTTTCTGAGTATATGGTGAAGGGATGTTTTTATTGTATGCGTTATGCCGGGTTCGTGAATGCTGCTCCTTTTAAGAAGGCTAACCTAAGCGCGCCTTTCAAATATATTGCTCATTGTGTCATACATGCACTTATTCAGTGGAAAGGAGGATTTGAAGACTTAGTTAATTACAAGATGTGCATGATCACCGCACTTATTCTAAACCTACCGTACAACTTTTCAATGGTGATATTTTCTCAGATGGTTCAGAATACATAGCGGTAAAAGTTTTTGTGTACCCCCGATTCATTCAGATACTGCTAGACCATTTTCATCCCAATCTGAAGAAAAAGAAGGATGATGTGCTGAAGTTAGAACATATAGATGTCTCGACACCGAAGAAAATGAATTTAGATCTCAAGATATTCCCTAATGTAAAGCCTGTGTTTGGAGCCATTGTTGACAAAGATTATATTGCTCCAGCATTAGGAAATTCGAGAAAAGAAGGTAGTGGTGATGAGAATGAAGAGCTTACAGCGCTTGATGGTTTTATTGCGAAGCGAAGCCCTTAGTTTGTAAAAGAATGGGGTAAGGGAACAAAGAGAAAGGCAACGTCAACATCTTCCCCTTCTACCCCTCAGAAGAAAAAAAAAGCATCAGAAAGCTCGAGACTGATTAACAAATCAGAGCCAAAGGAAAATATAGAAGATATGGCTGCTAATATTGAACGACAAGTATTTAGAGAGAAAGAGAAAGTGGTTGAAGAAGCGTCCTCTTGCAGTACTGATTCGGAAGATAGGATTGCTGGAGAAAAGGAAAGTGCTAAAGAGATAGAGAAAGAATGTTTAGCCGAACTGTAGAGAAAAGCTGAAGAAAAGAGACGTAAAGCGACAGGTTAAGATGATTCGACATATATACCTTTGGGTTCTGACTATGATACTACTGTGCGCAAACCAGCTAAGAAGAAATCTCGACGTATCAAAAGATCGGCAGTGAGAAGCATTAATTCTCCTAACGACAAATCAAAGGAAAAAGTGCGAAAACAGACTGTAGAAGATGTGCATGCTGAGCCGACTCCACCGACACCACCATCACCGGCTCGTCAACAAATATCACAACCACCACCATCTCCACCACAACAGCAAGTGTGACAACCTGGAAATTTCTCATACTTTCGCGTACCATTGTTAACTAAATCCTTGTGCATGGCACTTGGGAATCTTTGTGCATGGCACTTGGGAACTTCTTGTAACTTTGTGTACCATCGTTAACGAACTAACTCTTTGTGCGTGGCACTCTAAACATGTACGCTGCATTCTAAACAGCGTTTACTCAATTTTCGGGACGAAAATTCTTTCAACATGGGGATAATGTGACATCCCGGTTTTTCGGATAACTTAAACGCACTACTTCACGGTTATTAATTCGGAGACTTGAATTTCCACGCTTTAAATAGTTACGATAATTTAGTGAACTTGTCAAATGAAGTATGTGCTATGTGTATTAAACGTTTATGAGTTGGTGAATATGTGATGTTCGATTACGTGATTGTTTTAGTTATAAAATATTTATGGTAAATATGTACACGAACCGAACCGAAACGCGACACGGACCAACCTCGATTCCTTGTGACTCTAGGAGTGAACCAAGTTTTAAACCCAAACCTTAAACCCAAACCCCTCGGCCGCGAATGAACCCAAACCTTAAACCCAAGTCCCTTGTGGCCGCGATCAACCCAAACCTTGAACCCATCTCTTTGCGCTATATATACACACACATGCATGATCCTTCTTCACAAATCAAAAACAAAACACAAACCCTAATATCTAAACAGCCGTCGGCAGCCCTTCACTAGTTCCATCGATCGCGTGTAGCCTCCTCATCATCTCTCGGTCGCGCGGCAGCCCCTCGCCATCTTCATCCTCGGTCGTAATTATCTTTGATCATCGGTTCCTCATCTCACTCACGGTTCATTTACCTTGTCATTAAAGGTTAGGATTTATCATTGTTACAAGATCATATTCGGATATATGTGTTTGAATGTAGTGATTGTGTTGTTTTCGGATTGATTATGCTAGTTTGAAAGTTTGATGTTTTCGGAAATCATGTAACATAGGCTGCGTTTTGATCGATAAAAACTAGAGATTATGATTAGGGTTTGCATGGATATGATATATATAATGATATATGATTGGAAAAATCTGTTCTTGATCGCATATGTTCAATATATAAACGGTTTAAGCGAGTTAGTTTGTGATAAAGTGCTGAATCAGGCTGCTGAATGATGGTTACAGCCGACTTCAACTGGCTGTAACTCGGTCATTAGTTGTCGAAAAACGGATTTTCTGAAGTCCAAAACGTAGAGTTTTAAATAACAAATCTAATGGCACTGGATTCATATTTTTCTGAAGTCGTTTGATAATTTTAAGTGGCCAATTAAGTGCAGTAACTAAAGCTGTGAAAATCCTGAAATTTTGTTAGTTGTTTATCGAGTTGGATTTAATAATCTGTAGGAATCGAATCATGAAATTTGTACAGAAACTAGGTATGGAAATTTCCGGGCAACTCCCACTGGAATTTTGTTAATTGGACGAACAGTGATTTTTAAATAAATTCTTCCGTGGACTGCAGTCAGAAAGTGACGAATCTGACTGCAGCCTAGTATATTAATATTTATGGATAATTGGTAAAGTATTAGGACTTGAAAAATTTATATAAATTTCTACAGTATAGTTGTCACCTGCTGTAAAATAATTGGAATTTTTGTAACTTTGGAACTATTATATAAAAATCCTAGAAAACAGCCGAATTATGAGTATGTAAGCTGAAACTTGATAACTTGTGAATGTGTGCACCAAAGTGTTGCATGGATTGGATTATGTTCATGATGAATTGTTTTGATTACTATGTTCACATGAGGATACTTGCATGCATGTTTGAGTGTTAGGAATTTTGATTGTGTGTATCACTTTGTGTGTAAATTATGTGTAGAATTTGTATTGGTGTGTTCACACACTGACTTGAAATCAATTGGTTTATTAGGACGCAATTAGCGGTCCCATCATTTGCAACTTCTGTGTTACACTAACCGAGCAACTAAAGGTGAGTTCACGGCCCCTAATTTTATCCGGTTTTAAACAACAGGGGGAGAAACATGTATACACTCTTCAACTCAATCTCTTTACGTTATACGAAATCAACGTCACATAACTATTAGGTAACTATGTTAATGTTAATGTAACCTTATGGTCACTAAGCAGCTATATCACATAAGTCCTCGACAATCTCTCGGATCGTTAGTATTGGGTTTAAATAGCGGGGAAATTATAAGTAGTACTACTGGGCCCGACAAGCCCCATCCGAGCTAGTCGCGCTAGCCGACCCGGGTATGGTCAACGGGTGAATAATTTGGCCTAACTTCGCCATGGTCAGTGATAGGCCTGGCAACACGGAGGCACAACAGTCAGCTTCGATCGCGAACACTTACGTGACATAACTTTAGGCTAGCTACCTATATATGTTAACATTGAACTTAATTACGAATCAACAATATTATTCCGGGTTAGGAATAATGGAACAAACAACAATATTATTCCAGGTTAGGAATAATGGAAGCATCAGCAATATTATCCCAGGTTAGGGATAATGGAACCAACAACGTTATTATTCCGGGTTAGGAATAATGGAACTATCGGTATTATTCCGGGTAAGGAATAATGGAACTATCAGTATTATTCCAGGTTGGGAATAATGGAACTAAATCGTTATCCCGGGTTAGGGATAACGGGGGAAACAAATTCATAACCGAACAAACGAATTTATGAAAACCTGTGAACTCACTCATCTTTAATGTTGACACTTGTTTCTTTACATGTTTCTTAGGACGCTAGGAGCTCTAGGTGCACTCACTTGCATTGATCAAGACATCTTTTATCGAGTCTCATTTACAAACATTGTTTTGGGTTTTTCTTTGGATTTGGCGTTTATATTGGCGCCCGTTCCGTTACTTTACTTTATGCTTCCACTCAACTTTAAAAACTAATGCTTCCGCTAAACATTGGTAACTAACTAAGACAATATAAAATCTACGACGAATGGTTAAACAAATGATTTTTGGAAAACGTATTATCAAATCATATAGAGTCGTTCGACGTACTAGTGTTTCAGATTCTGGTTTGTTCACACGCCTCGCGGTAAAACTCCGCAAGTGGAAATTGAGGGTGTGAAAGATTGGTATCAGAGCCACTAGCTATAGAGAACCAGGGTTGCATTAAAAGTTGACCTAAACTATAGCTGATTACACGACACTAGACGTAGTTTGGCACCGAACTGATTATATCTTATTATGTGATGTACACAACTGTGTATGTAGATTATGACTTCATAATAAGAAATGAAAATAACTCGTAACTAACTACACGACCTAACAGGCAACGTCATCATCATCATCATCATCCGACAAACTTTCGCACCCAAGGGCGCCAGGAAAGGCACCTATGGTGGAACCCTTACCATCTTATGGCGTGGAGACACGTTCAGCTGCGAGAAAAAGGCTCGCTCTGGGGGAGGAGTCGTCATCACGCCCAACCATCGCTGTGCCGATTGAACCGGTTAACTCGGTAGAAGTAGGGAATGACCTACTTAGAAATATGATACAGAAACAACAAGAACAATTAGAAAGAATGCAGGAAACCATCCTAGCACAGGGATGGATGATACGACAATTGACAGGTAAAACCGACTCGTTCGAGGTAGAGCAACATACAAGTAAGATAGCTCGTACCACCTTAGCCAGAGATCTGCGTGCTGAGCAGATAAGAGCCGACTGGCTCGAAGACAGAGTCCTGGAATCTAGTTGGAGAATTCAGGAGCTAGAGCAAAATCAAGCACCTGCACCAGCACCGGCCCCTCCAGTGCCGGTAGAGGAGGATCCGGAAGAGGATCCAGAGGAGGATCCTGAATAGGATCCAGAGGAGCATCCAGAGGAGGATCCGAAGGAGGACCCAGCTGCAGAAGCCGGGAATGCCGCGCAGGATGACGGCAACGATAGTGTTGGGGATGGAGACGTAGACGACTAACACGTCTCGCTTATTTTATTTACTTTCCTTCAGTCTATTTATTTTCCCACTTATGTTCAAATTTGAGACTTTATAGTAAACTGATACGTTTGGTTGGCACTTTGTAAGACGTTGAAACTTTATTTAATCAAGTACTTCTTTTGACTATTTAATATATTTGAGCTGACATAACTTGAGAATTATTTAAGTACGAAGTAGGATAACTATATTGGATATATAGACTTATCGGGGTGTGTTTATGTTGTCTTTCGAAGATCTAAATGGCAACTGGACGACGCGGAAACCTTAACATGACGCCCGAAGAACTAGCTGCAATGATTCAAGAGCACGTGAACGCAGCTCTAGCGGGTGTTCAGAACCAACCGGCAGGTAACCATTATTAAATTTTCAGGAGAAAATCTAATAGTTGGGCTAGTAGAATTCCTCGCTGACTACCTGTCCTCTGTCAGCAGGAGGGGGTATTAACCCCTACAAGATGTTCCACGACGCGAAACCAAGCAAATTCTAGGGGGCAGAAGGACCCATAGGACTTGTCCGCTGGATCGAAAAATCTGAATCGGTATTTGAAATGTGCAACTGTCTGGAGGCCAACAAGGTCAAGTATGCAGCCTCAACACTGGAAGATGGGGCACTAACTTGGTGGAATGCACAAGTCCAAACGCGTGGACTTAGAGAATATACATGTTTCTCCCCCTGTTGTTCAAAACCTGATAAAATAGGGGCCGTGAACTCACCTTAAATTGCTCGGTTATAATAACACAAAAGTAGCAAATAATGGAACCGCTAATTGCATCATAACATGCCAACCGTTTTAAAGTTAGTGTTTGAACACACTGATACAAAACCCTACGCATAACTAACACACAGTGCGGCACACGTAATAACCAATTCGAAAACACAATCATGCATGCAAAGTATCATCATACCAAAATAATGATCAAACCAACTTGTCATAAACACAGATTAACTCCTACAACAATTTGGTACACACAAATGCAAGTTATAATGTTTCAGTTTGTACGCTTATAACTGGGCTGTTTTCAAGGATTTTTTATAAAATAGTTCCAACGTTCCAAAAATTCCAATTTTTTACAGGAGTTGTCAACTAAACTGTAGAATTTTATGTAAAATTTTCAAGTCCTAACGCTTTACCAATTATTTATAAATATTTATATACTAGGCTGCAGTCAGATTCATTGCTTTCTGACTGAAGTCCACGGGAAAAATTATTTAAAAATCATCGTTCATCCAATTAACAAAATTCCATTGCAGATTTCCGAAAATTCCCGTCTCCAGTTACTGTACAAATTTCGTGACCCAACCCCCTACAGACTATGAGATCCGACTCGATAAAAAACTAGCAAATTTTGCAGAATTTACGGAGCTTCAGCTGCTGCACTAAATGACCACTTAAAAATAGCAAACAACCTCAGAAAAATATGAATCCGGCGCCGTTAGGCTTCAGAAAATCCACTTTTCGATATATAATGATCAGGTTACAGCCAATTGAAGTTGGCTGTAAATGTCATTCAACAAAATGTTTTCGACTTTTATAGCATTAGTACATGCTTAAACGATCATGACGCTTAATAATAATGATTAACAACAGGTTTATTTGTCAAATATCATCATGTATATCAATATTCATGCAAACCCTAATTATATAACATGATCTTTATCGCTAAAACGCAGCTTATGATTTTAGTATTCAACATAACATCACAATCGCAGAGATTCGCACAATCATCCGAACTAATCATAAATCACAACACTTTTCATACTAATAATCCTACCATTACACATAATCCTGATCAAGATTACACAAACCCTAATGTGAATCAAAAAACAATTAAACCCTAACCTTGAAACGATGATGATTAGCGAACCGGGACAAGATTGGAATCAATCCGGAAGTTGTAGGGTTTTGCTATCGCGAGAGGGGGGGCTGCCGTCGCCTTCCTCTAGGTGCTAGGGTTTTGTTGAGTGGCTTAGGCCTCAAGTTTAGGTTATTTCCTTGGGATGCAAGGAGGTGAGGTCGACACGTTTCGCGGCTCGGTTCGGTTCGGCTATTTATTTATTATTTTTTTTAGAACTAATAATCGCGAAATCAAGGCGTGATACAATAATCTACAAAATCTACAAACATCTAATAACACATAGCACGTAATTCACCCAATAAATTCACAAAGTTAGCGTAGTTATTGCGAGCGTGTACTTTAATTCTCTGAATTAAATCAGCGTAGGAATGAATAACCGTAAAGTAGTGCGTTTAAAATACCTGAAAAGCCGGGATGTCACATTATCCCCATGTTGAAAGAATTTTCGTCTCGAAAATTGAGTAAACACGGTTTAGAATGCAACGCACAAAGATTCAGTTTGTTAGTAATTGTACAAGTAATTCCCAGGCTGTCACATGATCCCCATGTTGAAAGAATTTCATCCCGAAATTTAGTTGGTGGTAACATCAGATTGCTGCTCAGCTGCAAAAAGGTGTGGATATTTGCTTTTCATTTGGTCCTCTCTTTCCCACGTGAACTCCGGTCCACGCTTAGAGTTCCAACGAACCGTGACGATCGGTATCTTGCTGTGCCTTCGAGTCTTAATCTCACGGTCCATGATCTCGATAGGTTGTTCCACAAAATGCAGTTGCTCATCCACTTGACTCTCATCCAATGGAATGACTAGGGTCTCATCTGATAGGCACTTCTTCAGATTGGACACGTGAAAAACGTTGTGAACTCCACTGAGTTCGGTAGGAAGGTCTAACTGATAAGCTACGGGCCCGATATGCTTCAAAATAAAAAATGGGCCTACGTTTCATGGATTTAGTTTGCCTCGTTTCCCAAAATGAATTACACCCTTCCAGGGTGACACCTTTAGTAGGACGCGGTCGCCTACTTGAAATTCGAGCGGTTTGCGTCGTTGATCAGTGTAACTTTTCTGTCGATCTCGTGCCGCTGCCATGCAGTTTCTGATTTGCATAATCTTTTCAGTAGCCTCAAGTATCAACTCAGGACCTGTGAGTTGACTGTCACCGACTTCCGCCCAACAGACCGGTGATCTACATTTGCGACCGTATAATGCTTCAAACGGTGCCGCTTGAATACTCGTATGGTAACTAATGTTATACGAGAATTCCACTAAAGGCAGATGGATTTCCCATCTGTTCCCGAAGTCTATCACACATGCCCTAAGCATATCCTCCAAGGTCTGAATGGTCCTTTCACTTTGACCATCCGTCTGAGGGTGATAAGCTATGCTCATATCTAAGTGTGTACCCAACGCTTTCTGAAGTGACTGCCAAAAGTTGGACGTGAAACGAGCATCTCTGTTTGAGATGATGGACATTGGCACCCCGTGCCGTGGAACTACTTCCTTAATGTAGATGCGAGTCAACTTATCCATCTTATCTATTTCTTTGATCGCTAGGAAGTGTGCAGACTTAGTTAGACGATCCACGATTACCCAGATGGTATCGCAGTCACCCGGAGTTCGCCGGAGTTTAGTGATAAAGTCCATCGAGATCTGATCCCATTTCCACACTGGGATCTCAGGTTGTTGAAGTAGCCCTGATGGCTTCTGGTATTCCACCTTGACTTTCGCACAAGTCAAACACTTGCTCATGTAGGTGGCTATATCCGCTTTCATGTTGGACCACCAGTACGCGGCCTTAAGGTCTTGATACATCTTATCTGAACCAGGATGGACAGAGTATCGGGATTTGTGAGATTCGTCCATAACTAACTTCCTGAGGTCTCCGTAGAGAGGTACCCATATACGATTCATGAAATACCGGGCACCATTTGGTTTCACTTCCCAATCGCGTTCCATCTTTCCCACAGATTCGGCCTTGATGTTTTCTTCCTTAACTGCTTCTAGTTGCGCGTCGCGTACCTGTTCGGGTAACCCAGAATGAATTGTGAACTGTAGTGCTCGTACCCGACAAGGTTTCAAGTGCTCCTTTCTACTGAGGGCATCAGCTACCACGTTAGCTTTACCCGGTGTTACCGAATGGCGCATTCATAATCGTTCAGGAGTTCGACCCAACGACGCTGTCGCATGTTCAACTCCTTCTGGTCGAAAATATGTTGGAGGCTCTTGTGATCCGTGTAGATTGTGCACTTTGTTCCATATAGATAGTGTCTCCAAATCTTAAGTGCAAACACAACTGCTCCCAATTCCAGGTCATGTGTTGTGTAGTTTTTCTCGTGAACCTTCAACTGTCGGGATGCATACGCGATGACCTTATCACGTTGCATGAGTACACATCCCAATCCCTAAATGGAAGCGTCACAATATCCCACAAATCATTTGTCCCTTCTAGCAAGGACAAAATGGGTGCTTTGCAAAGTTTCTGCTTCAGCAATTGAAATGCTGCTTCCTACTTGTCACCCCAAGCATACTTGGTGCCCTTCTGGGTGAGAGTGGTAAGCGGTTGTGCGATCTTGGAAAATCCGTCGATGAAACGTCTGTAGTAACCAGCCAAACCCAAAAATTGGCGGATCTCTGTGGGTGTCCTGGGTGCTTCCCAGTTCTTGATAGCATCGATCTTGGTGGGATCAACATGTATACCCTTTTCATTCATGATATGCCCGAGGAACTGAACTTCCCGAATCCAAAAATCACATTTCGAAAACTTGGCATATAGTTTCTCCTGTTGAAGTAGTTCCAACAACAATCGTAGATGCTCAGCATGTTCTTCTTCACCCTTAGAGTAGACCAGTATATCATCGATGAACACGATGACAAAATTGTCAAGATACGGCTTACACACACGGTTCATGAGGTCCATGAACACCGCGGGTGCGTTGGTGAGACCGAAGGGCATGACCAAGAACTCATAATGGCCATACCGAGTACGAAATGTCATCTTGGAGATATCCTCCTCCCTGACGCGTAACTGGTGATAACCGGACCGTAGATCGATCTTGGAGTAGTAGCTTGACCCTTGAAGCTGGTCGAAGAGATCGTCGATGCGAGGTAGTAGGTATCGGTTCTTGACGGTAACCTTATTGAGTTCCCTGTAGTCGATGCACATGCGGAAGGTCCCGTCCTTTTTCTGAAAAAAGGGCCGAGCTCCCCATGGCGAAGTACTGGGTCGGATAAATCCTTTTTCCAACAATTCCTGAAGTTGGGTAGACAGCTCTTGCAGCTCTGCTGGAGCTAGGCGGTACGTGGCCTTGGCAATTGGAGCCGCATGGTTCACCAATTCGATTTCAAACTCCACTTCCGATGTGGTGGAAAACCAGGTAACTCCTCTGGAAACACATCGGGAAAGTCACGGACGACGGGGATATCTTCAATCCGCTTCTCGTCCTTAGGCTGCTCGGTGACCAGTGCGAGCAAAGCGAAGGAGTTCTTTCTCCGAAGATACTTCTGAGCTTGCATGTAAGAGATGATGTTTGTGACGGCGCCTGCCTTCTCGCCTTGCACCATCAAGACTTCGTCGTTAGAGAGCGGAATACGGATAGCTTTCTCGAAACAGAGAACTTCAGCTCGGACGTCGGATAGCCAGTCCATTCCGGCTACCACTTCAAAACTACCCAGGGTAGTTGTCATCAGATCAATGGTAAAGGTGTGACCCGTGAGTTTAAGTTGACAGCCGGTTACTAAATGGGTCACATCTACAGATTTACCATCGACTAGTTTTATGACATAAGGGGTCTCTAGGGGTTTAGGCGTGAGATTTAGGTTCTTCCTAAAAGACTCAGATATAAAACTCTTATCCGCACCCGTATCAAAAAGTATAGTAGCAAAATGATCGTTAAGGGGAAACTTACCAGTGACCACACCGAGTCGTTTCTGGCCTCTCCGCGGCCCAGCGTGAATGCACGACCTTTGGCACCTCCTGTGCCACCATTTCCATTGTTGCCATTGTTGTTAATGTTGTTGTTATTGTTGTTGTTGCTGTGGTTTTTGTTGTTGTTCCCACCATTGTTGTTGTTGCGACGCTGCGGGCAGTCTCGCTTGAAATGGGCAGTGCTACCGCACTGATAGCATCCCCGGTTATTACCTTGCTGTTGACCCTGGTGCTGATTCTGATTTTGTCGAGACATGATTCCCCGCGACAATCCCTTGCCGCCTGTCCCGCTTTGCCACATCTTTGGCAGCGATTTTCGGCGCAAGGGTCGTGATGATGGAGGTTACAACTATTACATTGCGGCTTTCGACCCGCATAGCCGCTTGAGTTCTGGGTGTTGTTGGCAGACTGATTATTGTGACCCCGATTGTTGTTGAAATTGTTAGACCGCTTCTGGTTTCCTTGTTGTGGCTGGGCTGATGAAGACTGTCGAGCAGGTGAGTCTTCAAATTTTCTTTTGTTGTCGGGACAACTTCGGTTGCACCCCGAGGTGGCAACTTCCTTTGCTCCACCGCCTTATCAGTGAGTTTATGCGCCAGCCTAATCGCTTGATGCTCCGTCGTAGGGTTGCTAGACATTACCATGCCCTGTATCTCAGGGACCAGACCCCCAAGATAAAACTCAAGTCGTTTTTCGACGGTGTTAGCCAGATCGGGACATAGGAACTCAAGATCATGATGTTTTGCCATGTACGCTTCAATTTCAGACCCTACCATCTTGTGGTTCCATAACGCTTGCTCCAACTGCTGAACTCTATCCCGCGGACTGTATTCCTCCTTGATTAGGGCCTTAAACTCGGTCCAGGCCATTGCGTTCGCCGCAACAAGTCCACGCGTTTGGACTTGTGCGTTCCACCAGGTTAATGCCCCATCTTCCAATGTTGAGGCAGCATACTTGACCTTATTGGCCTCAAGGAAATTGCACATCTCGAACACCGATTAAGACTTTTCAATCCAACGGACCAGTCCTATGGGTCCTTCAACACCCGTGAACTTGCTCGGTTTTGCATCAAGGAAAATCTTGTAGGGATTAAGACCCCCTCCTGAAGACAGAGGATAGGTAGTCAGCGAGAAAGTTTACTAGCCCAACTATTAGATTTTCCCATTAAAATTTAATAATTGTTACCTGCTGGTGGGTTTTGAACACCAGCCAGGGCAGCATTCATGTGTTCTTGGATTAATGTGGCCAATTCTTCAGTTGACAAGTTGAGATTTCCGCGACGACCAGTTGCCATTTCAGATCTTCGCATGACAACACAAATACACACCGATAAGTATATATGTCCAATATAGTTATCATATTCCACACTTCAATAATCACACAAATTATGTCAACCCGACAATTTAAACAATCAAAAGGAACATTCGATTAAATAAATTGCAATGTCTCACAAAATACCAACCAAACATCTCTGTTTACTTATAAAATTTCAAGTTCAAACATAATTGGAAACAAACAAACTAAAGAAAACAAAGCGGGGATTGGCGAGACGAGTCAGTCTTCTACGTCTCCATCACCCAAGTCGCTATCATTGCCGTTATCCTTTACGGCGTTTTCAGCTTCAACAGTCGGGTACTGTTTTGGCTCTTCTTCCTCCGGATCCTCCTCCGGGTCTTCTTCTGGATCCTCCTCGGGGTGTTCCTCTAGATCCTCCTCCTCGTCCTCTACTGGCGATGGAGGGGCTGGTGCTGGTGCGGGTACTGGGATAGGTGGTGCTTTGTTCTGCTCCAATTCTTGAATCCTCCAACTGGACTTAAGAACTCTGTCTTCGAGCCAGTCAGCCCTCAGCTGTTCAGCACGAAGATCCTTAGCTAAAATGTTTCGAACTCTCTTATTCTTATGTTGCTCTTCCTCGAGCTTTCCAGTTTTACTAGTTAGTTGACGTATCATCCATCCTTGTGCTTCGATAGTCTCTTGCATTCTCTCTAGCTGTTCCTGTTGTTTCCTTATCCTATCCCTAAGTAGATCGTCCCCTACTCCTAACGAGTTGACCGGTTCGACCGGTATAGCGGTGGTCGGACGGGAGGACGACTCCCCTCCTAGAGCGAGTCTCTTCCTAGCAGCTGAGCGTGTCTCCACGCCATGAGGTGGTGAGGGTTCGACCATGGGTGCCTTCCCCGGCGCCCTTGATTGTCGAGATTTGTCGGATGATGATGATGACATAGCCTGCTGGGTTGGTGTAGTTAGTTACGTGTTGCGTATATACGAAAATACATATATATATATATATATAACATAAACAATTGTAGCATAACACATAATAAGATATCACAGTTCGGTGCCAACTAAGTCTAGTGTCGTGTAACAGCCATAGTTTAGGTCTACTTTTAATGCAAACCTGGTTCTCTATAGCTAGAGGCTCTGATACCAATTTGTCACACCCTCAATTTTCACTTGCGGAGTTTTACCGCGAGGCGTGTGATCAAACCAGAATCTGAGACACTAGTAATATCGAACGACTCTATATAATCTATTTAAACGTAATCCAAAAACATTTGTTTAACCATTCATAGTCATTTTCAAAATGTCTTAGTTTCAAAGTTTAGCGGAAGCATTAGTTTCAAAGTTTAGCGGAAGCATTAGTTTTAAAGTTTAGCGGAAGCATTAGTTTAAAGTAAAGTAACGGGCGCCAACATAAACGCCAAAACCAAAAATCCCAAACGTTACTCGTAAGTAAGACTCGATAAAAATGTCTTGATCAAATACAAGTGAGTGCACCTAGCGCTCCCAGCGTCCTAAGAAACTTGTAAAGAAACAAGTGTCAACATTAAAGAAGAGTGAGTTCACAGGTTTTTATAAGTTCACAAGTTCGGTTAAAATTATGTTTTCCCCCGTTATTCCTAACCTGGGATAACGATATAGTTCCATTATTTCTAACCCGGAATAATAATGTTGGTTCGTAATTAAGTTCAATGTTAACATGTAGGTAGCGAGCTTAAAGTTACCTCACATAAGAGTTCGCGATTGAAGCTGACTGTTGTTGCCTCAGTGTTGCTAGGTCTATCACTGACCATGGCGAAAGTTAGGCCAAATTAATCACCCGTTGACCATACCCGGTCGGCTAGCACGACTAGCTCGGGTGGGGCTTGTCGGGCCCAGTAGTACCCCGCTATCTAACCCAATACTAACGATCCGAGAGTTGGTTGAGGACTTCCGTGATATAGCTACTTAGTGACCATAACGTACATTAACATTAACTTAGTTACCGAATAGTTTAATGACGTCAATTTCGCATAACGTAAAAGATAAGAGTTTTAGAGAGTATACATGTTTCTCCCCCTGTTGTTCAAAACCGGAAAAAATAGGGGCCGTGAACTCCCCTTAAATTGCTCGGTTAGAATAACACAAAAGTAGCAAATGATGGAACCGCTAATCGCATCCTAACATGCCAACCGATTTAAAGTTAGTGTGTGAACACACTGATACAAAACCCTACGCATAACTAACACACAGTGCGGCACACGTAATAACCAATTCGAAAACACAATCATGCATGCAAAGTATCATCATACCAAAATAATGATCAAACCAACTTGTCCTAACACAGATTAACTCATACAACACTTTGGTACACACAAACGCAAGTTATCATGTTTCAGCTTGTACGCTCATAACTGGGCTGTGTTTGAGGATTTTTATAAAATAGTTCCAACATTCCAAAAATTCCAATTTTTTACAGGAGGTTTCAACTAAACTGTAGAATTTTATGTAAAATTTTCAAGTCGTAACGCTTTACCAATTATTTATAAACATTTATATACTAGGCTGCAGTCAGATTCGTTGCTTTCTGACTGCAGTCCACGGGAAAAATTATTTAAAAATCATCGTTCATCCAATTAACAAAATTCTAGTGTGAGATTTCCGAAAATTCCCGTCTCCAGTTACTGTACAAATTTCGTGACCCAACCACCAACAGACTATGAGATCCGACTCGATAAACAACTAGCAAATTTCGCAGAATTTACGCAGCTTCAGCTGCTGCACTAAATGACCACTTAAAAATAGCAAACGACCTCAGAAAAATATGAATTCGGCGCCATTAGGCTTCAGAAAATCCACTTTTCGATATATAATGATCAGGTTACTGCCAATTGAAGTTGGCTGTAAATGTCATTCAGCAAACTGTTTTCGACTTTTATCGCATTAGAACATGCTTAAACGATCATGACGCTTAATAATAATGATTAACAACAGGTTTATTTGTAATATATCATCATGTATATCAATATTCATGCAAACCCTAATTATATAACATGATCTTTATCGCTAAAACGCAGCTTATGATTTTAGTATTCAACATAACATCACAATCGCAGAGATTCGCACAATCATCCGAACTGATCATAAATCACAACACTTTTCATACTAATAATTCTACCATTACACATAATCATGATCAAGATTACACAAACCCTAATGTGAATCACAAAACAATTAAACCCTAACCTTGAAACGATGATGATTAGCGAACCGGGACAAGATTGGAATCAATCCGGAAGTTGTAGGGTTTTGCGATCGTGAGAGGGGGGGGGTTGCCGTCGCCTTCTCTAGGTGCTAGGGTTTTGTTTTTTTTTTTAACAAACAATCCATGCATACATATATATATATATATATAACAAGGGAAAAGTAGGGGAGGGGGGGGGAACCGCAAATAGGGGTGGGCAGTTTGGGTTGAGTGGCTGGGCCTCAAGTTTAGGTTATTTCCTTGGGCCGCAAGGAGGTGAGGTCGACATGTTTCGCGGCTCGGTTCGGTTCGCTATTTATTTATTATTTTTTTTATAACTAATAATCGCGAAATCAAGGCGTGATACAATAATCTACAAAATCTACAAACGTCTAATAACACATAGCACGTAATTCACCCAATAAATTCACAAAGTTAGCATAGATATTGCGAGCGTGTACTTTAATTCTCCGAATTAAATCAGCATAGGAATGAATAACCGTAAAGTAGTGCGTTTAAGATACCTGAAAAGCCGGGATGTCACACATCTGTTACAGCATCTACTGTCACAACATCTTCCCTAACATCTGTTGGGTTGTTTTGGTGATTGTTGGTTGTTTCGTACAAAGGATACAAAAAGATTAGCTTCAACAGTGGTGTTAGAAGAGGTGACAGTTGGTTGTCTAACTTTTCTTGTGGACTTTCTTTTTCTTGAAGTACCAACATCTTCTTTTTCCAACTGTTTGGCTTTTTCTTATTCAATTAGCATTGAGGCTTTAGCTTCAAGTGTTTCTTCTCTCTTTTGCTATTCATCAGCAATCTTTTTGTTTAGGGTCTAACCAATCCCTTTTCCTGAAGTTGCATCAGATGCTGTAGTAGTGGTTTCTTTGGTATCTAGTTGTTGTTGCACCTTTGATTTAGCAATTGAATTAGGCTGCAACTTTCTCAGTTAGTCTTTCTCTTGATCCTGCAAGTGGACCTACAACTGGTATTAGAGCTTTGGCTCTCTTCCTTTTTTTTAAAACCAAGCTTAGTGTTGTGTGTGACCTAGTTTTGAGGGTTTCTTGAAGTGTTTTTGAACTTTCAGCAGGAAACTTAGGTTTTTAAAAGATAACAAACCTAAAACTTAGTTAAAACTTGTTATACCTAGAAACTTTTCATTAAAACCTTGTTAGAGCACATCGAGACATGTTAAAATCTGGTTTTTCTTAAAATTTTTGATTGTTCAAGTGGAATACATTTGCAGGAGAAACTCACCGGAAAATGCACCGGAATATTGTTGTAGGGTTGACCAAATCTCTGACATTCTAGACTTGACTATTAAAACTGAAAAAGCTGGTATAGAATGTTTGTCTTTTTACCAAATTTGTGTAGACAACAGACCACTTTCGAAAACCAGTCTGCGCTAGAAAAGGAAAGTTTTCACCAACCAGCCCTGCAAAAAGATTCCTCTGCAAAAAACATATGTGAAGAATAACCCATTCGCACGAACAAACTAGACTGTTGGTGTGAAAGATCAGTCATCCACACGAAGAACCTGGTCGCACGAAAGACTAAGTCGTTCGCACGAAAGAGTGTCCCCGTAAGAAGCACTTGGTTTGTACGATGGAAAACACTAGTACAAAACATTGGTTTGTATTTAGAATGACTTAAATTTGTTTTTCGTGTTTCATTTTCTCAAACTGTGTGATTTTTCAAAACTTTATTATTTTTAAAAGGAAACTGTTATTTTCAAAAATTAAACTTTAAACCTTTTAATTTTCATAATCAAGAAAAACATAATGAGTACTAATCTATGGGATTGGAGTAGTAGTTCAAGCACAAATCAAGACTCTTCACAGAACTCTGCAACCTCATGGGTTTAATCATTGATGCCTCAACATACAGCCATGATAACCGCAAATCATTGGGCGTGTGTCGCAAACCAGAACAAGTGCATTCAGACTCTTCTTATGAGTGAGAGTGAAACCGGGAGTAATAACCGTCCACCCAAACTGAACCATATGAACGATTACCCGTCATGGAAAAGTAGTTTCCACACATATGTTCTCGGACAGAACACAAAATTATGGAAACGTTTTACTATACCCTCTAAAGAATCACTCGAAGAGGCAGGATCAAATTCAACAACCTTAGCCAATCTAGATGAAGGCGATAAAAAGGCTTACGATCTAGAGAAAAAAGCGTTTGCTATTCTTACACAAGCACTCCATAAAGATATTTATCATCATTTTGTGTACAGTACGACCACCAAAAATCTGTGGGATACAATGAAAGCAAGATGAGAGGGTAATTCTGCCACCAGAAAAGTACGGCAAGATCTGCTAAAGAAGGAGTTTGAAGGTTTCATGTTCATGGAAAATGAAACTCTAAATGATAAGACAACACATTTCTACTATCTGCTCAGTGAAATGTACTCGTACTAAGTGTTAGCATCTCCACAAGAAATCGTGATGCGCTTTACTGACGCATTACCGCCAAAATGGGGTCAATTTATTGACTTATTAAAACATACAGGTGTTTTGGATTCAATCAGTATTTATGAATTTGTGCAGAAACTGGAGAACAGAAATGAAGAAGAACTTCGAAAGGCACAAAGAATTGATGTTCCACAAAACCCTGAGATGTACTTTGGACGTATTATTAAAGGTATAAGTGCAAATCAGCAACAAAACCTTCAAACTGCATTTGTGTCAAACGTGAATCCCTTTCTACCACAACCTATTCAAACAAATCAGTCTGCAAGCTCAAGTACTCAAGCCTATGGACAAGTTTTTGATCCGAAAGCCTTTCTACTACAACCACGGGATGTTGCACCTCAAGTTCCACAGCAAGCTTCTCAACAAGCTTTCTATGGAAACAACGATCAACCTACAAATCCCAATACAGTCCGACTTGACACATCACATCTTTCCAAGGTCAGCATAGAAGTTGCACATGAACATATGGAACTACTAAATACCATGGGTAATGCCTATTGTGGATTAGTGGCTGATTAAATTGGAAACATCAATTTGACTAATGAAGACTACCAATAAATAGACAGAGATGAGATGGAGCTAATGGATATCAAATGGGCATTTGCAAATGCGGTAAGAAGAGCTAATGATTATACGAGTAGAACAGGACCGAAATCAATCACAACCATCCAACACAGCTCAAGTTAACAATGATCAAAGAATAGTAGCTGTTAACAACCCAAACAACACCAACCAGTCAGGACCTTCAAACAACACAAACAGAGCCTTAGTAGTTCAGGCAGATGAAGGATGCGATTGGTCTGTGCAATTGCGAAATGAGAATCATGGAGGAACTGTATGTTATGCTAGGATCATCAACCAATCAAACATGTTCACAGCATTGATAGTTCTGATGATGATAATAGTTCAGGGTATAATGGTGGTTCTGATGAAGAATGCTCAAGTTTAGATGGTTATGGATCTGATTCAGATATCAGGGAAGGTAGTGATGCTGAGGTCACAAAGTTGCTGAAAGAAGCAGAAAGGCTGAAAGGTCAAAAGGCGGGTCTAAATAAAGAAAGCAGAAGCTGCATTAAAGGAAATAGAAAAACTCTTTACAAATAGTGCATCCTTCCCTCATCATATGCCTTCATGGAGAATGTTGGCGGTTCGACAAGTAAGGTAAATTCCGACTCTCCTAAAATTTGCAATGACTATGCAGAATTAAAAACAAAATTTGAAACAATAAACAGTCACAATCAAAACCTAGTTGTTGAACTGTCAAAATGCAAAGAGGCTAACTTAGCTTTAACTCGAAATGAAAAAGAATTCAAATCTGTAATAGGAACCCTTAAGAAATGCGTTTTTGAATTAACAAAGACAGTTTTGAACAAACAAACAGAAATTAATAACTACATTAATCTCCTTGAGTAAACAAAGAAAGAGTTAGCCATCACTAGATGCGAACATGATGCGATCAGCTAAAATTGGAAAGTTATTCTAACTCCCGATATGTGCTTGATCATATTATTGATGTTCAAAACCTAAAAGGAGATGTCAAATGCATAGGGTATAAGTCGTGTCAACCTCCATTGAAACTCAATTATACCAAAGTGCCTGATGAAGAAGAAATGCTACACTTTGAACCCTCTGTACCTCTTAATCCTGAAGAATTTGCAGCAGGATTAGGTTCAAGCTAGAAAATTCCTCAGTTGAATCAAGAAAATTCTAGAACTCATCATTAGTTGTTGATTAGAATCCCTCTACTACAGAGGAGGATGATTCGTCAGATGATGAGTCCGAGAAAAATAATAGGATCAATCTCTTGACGAGGAAAAGGGTAGAAATGTCTGCTACTCCCAGTGTGAAAACTTTTGAAATTCAAGAGAATAATCCTATGAAATATGTAAAGACAATTGTGTCTACAGATGAAAATGATAATGTGTTGTATACTTTGGTTGGACACAAGAAAATCTATTCTAACAAAAGACTTTCCGATCAAAAATGTAAATCCAACCTCTAGTGATCAATTTTTTGAAAATTCAACAACCAATTTTTTTGGAGAAGAAAAAACCCAATCAAGTCATAACCATTATCAAGTTCAAAAGAAAAACACCGAGAAAAGTGAGCTGAAATACCTAAGGTACCACAACCAAAAAGAAGTTTAAGAATGTTAAATTTGTGAGTTCTACTGGTACTGATAAAGTTGAGACTTTTGAAGGCATGTCTAATATAGATTTTGTATACAAAGTCAAGATTTTAGAGCGTAACAGTGAAAACAATTACACTCAACATACAAATGGGTGTGAAAATGACCAACTACCTCGAGCCACAAGTTCAACATCAAGTCACAGAACAAGGATCTCCTAAATTTGTTGAGAGGAGAACTTGTTTAAATGTGGAGAATTTGGCCACATAATAAAAAATTGTTCAAACCCAGCAAAACCAAGATTTGTTGAGAAAGCCCCTCCTGAACCAATTTGCCAACGTCGATCTGTTTCTCCAAAACAAGAAAAACGTATTGTTAAAGAACAAGAAGAAAAACAGAGAAGTAAACAAGTAAAAATAATTGAAAAAGCATTAAAACTGAATCCTTCAGAAAGGAAACCAAGTTCTTCAAATTTAATAAAACCAGAAGGTATTAAAAATGTAAATAATAGTCATTCTGGAAAATTTCAAAAATCTTGGAAACCTAAGACCGGTGATGGTTCAAGTGGAGGCACACAATTTCAAATCATCAAGAAATAGAAATCACATTTCTTGATGATAAGGGTCGACCCATGACTACTAAGGCTTGGGTCCCCATCTCAAACTGATCAGGTTTTTGAAATGTGCAGGGTGTTTCAGGAGAAACTGTGAATAGTCATTAGATTGTTGACAGTGGAGCATCGAGGCACATGACAGGCGACTTAAGGCTCCTTTATGATGTGAAAAGCATTCGAGGAGGCTATATTGCTTTTGTTAGAGGCAAGGGCGGATACATCATTGGAGAAGGAATGGTATCCAATGGTGTGGTTAGCTTTGATAAGATCAATTATGTTGAAAAACTTGATCAGAATCTTCTTAGCGTTTCTCAAATTTGCGACAAGAAGTTCACGGTTCATTTTGATGATGCCAGATATTATGTGCTGAAACCTGGTTTCAAGATTTCCAAAGAATGGATTCTCCTGTGGCTCCAAGAATTAATGACCTGTATATTCTTGACATGAGCCAAGCTATTACCACGTCTGCACAAGTCACGTGTTTTGTCTCAAAAGCCACCCAAAAGGAATCAATATCTTGGCACAGACGAAATGGGACACATTCACTTGAGGAAAATGAACTATTTAGTGAAAAACAATCTTGTGAATGGTGTACTAGTGAAAAACTTTCATCTACAAGACGTCTATGTATCATGCAAAAAGGGAAAGCAAGCGAGAAAATCTCATCCTGAGAAGAAGATTAACATGGTGAATATGCCTTTGGAACGTCTTCATATGGACCTCTTTGGACCCATGAAACACAAGACTACCTTTGGTGATTCATATTGTTTGGTAGTTACTCATGACAACTCAAGATTTTCATGGGTGAATATGTTGGCACACAATAGTGAAGTTCCTGAAATCCTCAAGATTTTCATGGGTGAATATTGTTTAGTAGTTACTGATGACAACTCAAGATTTTCAACAGAAGTGACAATGGCACCGAATTCAAGAATCATGTTATGGATGAGTTCTGTTCTTCAAAGGCATTTCGCATGAGTAGATTTCACTATACACTCCACAACAAAACGGTATCGCTGACAGGAAAAATAGAACTCTGATTGAAACAACAAGAACTATGCTAGTAGAATCAGAACTTCCTGTTCAAATTTTGTGGAGAAGCTGTTGCTACTGCATGTTATATGATGAATAGAGTTCTTACAGTGAAGAGGCACGGGAAAACATGTTTCGAGTTGTTACATAAAAGGAAACCGGATGTTTCTTTCTTAGAACCTTTTGGAGCTCCATGCACTATAATTGATCCACATGGTAAATTTTGTCCGAAGGCTATTAAAGGTTTCTTTCTTGGATATGCTACTCCTAATTTCAGAGTGTGGAATTTGTCAACAAAGTAGATTGAAGAATGGGTGAAGTCAAGGTTCAAAGATACACTGAATCAGTAAGAGATCTGGGTGCTCCTTTGATGTTTGACTACGATGGGCTGTTTGACTCCTTTAATCTGCCAACTTTTGATGATGCTTCTACAGCAGCTCAAATGCTACTGGAAAGTGATACTTCAGTTGACTCGTCATTAGGACGACCAATTATTGTTAACCCTCAAGTGTCTACTTCGGTTAACAATCTTGTTCAGAATGAGGAATTCAAGATGCTACTGATTACAATATTTCTTTAGAAGATGATGAGTTCCACGATGCAAATGAAGCTACTTCTGCTCCGGTTCCTGGAATTTCAGATGTCACGTCAAATATTCAGAATCTAGGGACTACTGAAGCCATGCGTCTATATCTTCATCAAATCCAGCAAACGAATTAGTTGTTTATCTGAATATCAATAATATGGGTATAAATTCTAGAGTTCCTGATGTTCCTAAAACTCGGATCCATAATACCCATCTTCAGCAGAATATTATAGGAGATGTCCAAAGTGGTGTGCAGACTCGTAATCAGCTCAGGAATAATCAGAATGGTGGCTTTGAATTCAGTTACTAGAGAATCTGGGAACATAGTGATTGGTCTTTTTCCGCTATGTCTGCCAAGTTAAACCGAAATCTTGGAAGGAGGCTATGAAATAAGACTCATGGGTTGAAGCGATGCAAGAAGAACTTCAGCAGCTTCAGAAGTTAGGCATGTGGAAATTGGTTGACAGGACTGGCAACTATAAGAAGATTGGTACAGATGGGTTTACAAATGTAAGAAGGATGACCGAGGTGTTGTTGTGAGAAACAAAGCAAGAGTAGACGTCCAGGGCTGAGCGCGAACACCTTGCGAAAAATTATCCGATGCACAAGGCAAAGGCCGGGCAACTATAAAAAGATTGGTACAAGATGGGTTTACAAATGTAAGAAGGATGACCGAGGTGTTGGTTGACAGGCCTGGCAACTATAAGAAGATTGGTACAATATTGCTGTTGAGGTTGACGAGATAAGAAGAGTTGAAGCGAGAGAGCGGGTTGCTGAGCGCGAACACCTTGCAAAAGATTTATCCGATGCACAAGGCAAAGGCAAAGGTCAAAGGAAAGTTGGTGAGGATCCTGTGAATGTTACAACTGAGCCAGAAGCTGAATTTGCGCCATTATTTATAGATATTGTGGTGTATACGGTGACGAAGAAGTTTGTTCTAGTAGGTAAACCAAAAGATGTTGGTATCGATATGTCTAATCTTTCCGCAAGACATCGTGACTGGCTAATCAAGAAGAAGTTAGAGAAAGAGATTGACGCCGATTTGATGAGTTTGATGAGGATGCTGAAAAGGAGAAAGAGGACTTAGATGATTTTGATGATTTATTTTCAGACAAGTCCGATGATGATGATAATGATGGAGGTGATGATGATATGGGAGGATCTGGTGTCCGGGTAACAGCACTGATGAGACTGATGAAATTGATTATTCTTCTTACTTGGATGATTCAGCAAATCAGGTAAGTGAAGATAGAGATCAGGGAAGATCAGAAGGATCTAAAACTGCTCAGCAGGCAGGAATTCTCACGGTAACCGATATATCTACTGTTCCTGTCATGCCAAAGGCAAAGATTTTATATCTTGAGGACGATGTTGTAGAAGGACAGTTCTTTCAAAGCTACACTAAAGAAGAGATAGCTGAATGCTGTGAATGAATGAAGAAGAATTTGTGTTTGATTTTGAAGACGAACTGAATGATATTAGTGCTTTCGAGCCAGTTGATTATGTCTTCGAGCATGTTGATGATGTGGATAATTATGATAGAGTTGTCGTGGAGGATGATTCTGATGACGATGTTATTAATCTTACCGATAAGGGTGCAGATGAATCCCCAACTTTTAGTGAGTTGTTTGCAGCTGAAAATGTTGATCTTCTGAAAAGTAAAATCGAAGAAGCTGCCAAACAAGGAACGATTCCTCAACAGATGTCTAGAGCTGAAATTGCTGAAATGAGGAAGAAATGGTTTAAAGAAACACCAGCAGAGCATAAGTTTAAACATCCTCTAGCTTTCTTTACGCGTAATGCGGATATTTAACTAGGGAATATAATTAGCTGGGGATGGATCGAGGAGCTTAATGTTTATGCTATTAAGAGGGAGTTTGAAATCCAGTATTTGAGATACTGAGTGATATCAAGTCCTTGCCGTATTGGGATATAAAAGAGCTCATGCAAACAAAGATGATTAATCTGAATATGAAGTTTCACGACCAAAGGCTATGGAAATTGATCAAGCATGAAGCTACCACGGATTTACACACTGGAAGCCTCATTTCCGGAAGCGAATTACAAAGATCGATCTGGTAACACAAGAGAAAGACGTCACATTAATCGTTAAGAGGGCAAAAGTGATGAAGAATATGCCCTTGATAAAGATGGAACAAGATTTCTTCAAGATCTTCAAATGGTGGCACTACAATCTGAATACAGGAGAAGCTGATATATGTGTGCACCCAGATGATGACTCTTGGAAGATTACTGAGGAGCTGACCGAAGCCATCATAACACACAAACGTATATATGGGCTATGGCATGGCATTCGAGTACTACACCCGATGTGGCTAGTCAACTGTTCGAAGAAAGACATTGAATGTTTGTTCTACAGCAAAATAAGTTTTGAAGAGAGAGATAAAGAACAAGCACTCCAGTTTCAGAAGATAGTTGATGTCTGTTTCGCCAATGTTGTTCATTCTGGATTGACATCGAACACTTCATGGAGGAAACTGGAGGAGAAAGAGCAAAGGAAGAAGGACAAGAAGGAGGAAGGATTGCAGAGCGAGCACGTATTGCGTTGCTAAGAAGTTTTCAGTTTGGCAATACAGTGAACCAACCTCCTCCTACAGATCAAACACTAATAGCTTGTGAGGAGCGTTGCAAGCCGCCGAAGCGTTTCTTTGGTTGATAAGTGTTAGATAGTTTTGAAGAATTTTTTGAAGACTATCCAAGACTACGGCAACATCCAAGGGGGAGTTTGTTGGTGCATAATGTCTATTGCCTACGTCTAGGATATGTTGCTTATGTATATAGGGCTTAGAACATCAATTTATTTGTTAGAAACTGACTCGTATGAAATGACTCATGCGAGTGACACTTTGTCACTTATACGAGGCAACCACTCGCACAAGTCACACTTTGTTACACACTCTCCTATGCAAGTCATGTCGACCTATAAATAGATGAGTGTTGTGTCAGAGTCAGAAATTCTCTTGGGGGGAGCCTGTGGCTAGTGCATGTTACACGATGAATAGAGTTCTTACGGTGAAGAGGCATGGCAAAACATGTTTCGAGTTATTAGGAAACCGGATGTGTCTTTCTTAGAACCTTTTGGAGCTCCATGCACTGTGATTGATCCACATGGTAAGTTTGGAACAAAGGCTATTTAAGGTTTCTTTATTTAATATGCTACTCCTAATTTCATAGTGTGGAATTTGTCAAGGAAAAAGATTGAAGAATGGGGAGACGTCAAGGTTCAAAGATACACTAAATCAGTAAGAGCTTCGGGTGCTCCTTGGATGTTTGACTACGATGGACTGTTTCACTCCTTTAATCTGCCAACTTTTAATGATGCATCTGTAGCTGCTCAAACGCTACTGGAAAGTGTTACTGTAGTTGACTAGTCATTAGTACGACCAATTATTGTTAACCCTCAAGTGTCTACTTCGGTTAACAATCTTGTTCAATGAGGAATTCGAAGATGCTGCTGATTATAATGTTTCGTCAGTAGATGATGAGTTCCATGATGTAAATGAAGCTACTTCTACTCCGGTTCCTGGAATTTCTGATGTCACGTCAAATGTACAAAGTTAAGGAACGATTGAAGGACATGCCTCTACATCTTCGTCAAATCCAGCAATCGACTAAGCTGTTGATTTGAATATTAACAATTTGGGTAATAATTCTCGAGTTCCCGATGTTCCTGAATGTCCAGAGTGGAGTGCAGACATGTAATCAGCTAAGGAATAACCAAAATCTATTTTGTATTTGGCTATTAGAGAATCAAGGGAACAGAATGATTGGTCTTTTGCCTACTATGTTTACCAAGTAGAACCAAAATCTTGGAAGGAGGCAATGAAAGAAGACTCATGGGTGGAAGCAATGCAAGAAGAACTTTAGCAGTTTTAGAAGTTGGGCCTGACAACTACATGAAGATTGGTACTAGATGGGTTTACAAGTGTAAGAAGGATGACCGTGGAATTGTTGTGAGAAACAAAGCAAGATTGGTTGTCCAGAGCTTTAATCAGGTAGAAGGCATTGATTATAATGAGGTTTATACACCGGTAGCACGTCATGAGGCCATAAGCATTTTCTTGGCTTATGCGTCCTACAAGAACTTTACAGTTTATCAAATGGATGTGAAGAGTGCATTTCTTCATGGTGTGGTTGAAGAAGACGTATATTTTGAGCAACCGCCTGGTTTTGAAGATCCAGTCCATCCTCACAAAGTTTGGGTTCTCAATAAGGCGTTATATGGTCTTCATCAAGCTCCTCGGGCTTTGTATTAAACTTTTTCTTCCTATCTTCTTAAGAATGGTTTTCGACGAGGATTGATCGACTGTATTCTCTTCATCAAGGAAAGGAATGAGGACTTATTGTTGGTACAAGTATATGTTGATGATATTATTTTTGGGTCTACAAACGAGAGAATGTGCAAAGAATTTGAGTAGGTGATGCAAGGGATGTTCGAGATCAGCGCCATGGGAGAAATGACTTTCTTTTTAGGTTTGCAGGTTCATCAATCTAAGGAAGGGATTTTCATTCATCAAACCAAGTACGTCGGGGATATTCTCAACCATTTCAAATGGAAGACTCAAAACCCTTGGGAACTCCATCAGCTCGAAATCATGGGATTACTCCTGATGGAATGGGTGAACATGTTGAACTGTCTCTTTATCATGCTATGATCGGATCTCTTATGTTTCTTACTGCTTCGAGACTTGATATAATGTACCCAACATGTCTTCTAGCTCGCTACCAGTCAAGTCCAAATGTTTCTCATTTGATGGCTGTGAAAAGAATCTTTCGTTATATGTAGGGTCGCCCGAACACAAGTCTTTGGTACCCTAAGGATGATAAGTTTGATTTGACAGCATTCATGACTCTGATCATGGTGGCTGCAAGATCGATGCAAAATCAACATCAGTAGGATGTCAGTTCTTGGGAAATCGCCTAATCATGTGGCAGTGCAAAAAGCAGACTTGTGTAGCTACATCAACCTGTGAGGCTGAGTATATTTCATCTTCTAGTTGCTGCTCTCAGGTTCTATGGATCCAACAACAAATGCGCGAATACAGTTTTGAATTTCTAACTACTCCTATTTATATTGATAATAAAGCTGATTTACAGATCACTAGTAATCCTCTACAGCACTCAAAAACCAAACACATGAGATTAAGTATTTTTCATACGAGATTGTTATGAAAAGAAACTTATCAATGTTATTAAAATCCACAGTGATCACCAACGTGACGACCTATTTACAAAAGCTTTTGATAAATCATGTTTTGATTATCTTGTTTTGGTCAGTAGCATCAAGGTGAAACCCATGTAAATCATCCTTAGCTAATCATTTTCGTAAATATTTTCTTAAAATCTAAAACGGCAAAAATATTTTCCATTTTCTCTTAGTTTCATATTTTAGGGGGTGAAAATTTCAAGAAAAATACGAAAACCTTCAACAATAAAAAATGAGTTTCTTGGAAAGATAAGAGAATGATGATACACTGGTGATCTGTCAAAAATGGTTAAAAGCATAAAACGAGAATTGATATGTAGCTTTACTAGTGATGTATCGTTAGGCTCACAATCAGATTAAAATGTGCAGATTGATATAACCATAACGGACTGAAAGCCAGGTGGGAACCATTCATTGACATATGGTCTTGGTACCGAATTTCGTTTGATAGTATGTCGTGGTTCTGAGATATGCGGTCTTTATACTTGATTATCATCTGGGTATCATGGTTGAATCTTTTACCAAAAAATAAGGTGACGCAAGTCTAGAACTTCCATAATACCATACATACGTGTATATACTGCATACGACCATCAATTGGTGATAAAAATATCACATTCACCCAAAAATAAGTGATAATGCATCACAGCTTTATGCGGGAGCTAAGTTCGTCTCTTTGTTGGTACGATGGTACTAACCTGTTCATGGACTTATTCTTATGCCCTGCATGCATCTGAAAATCAAGTTCCTTATAAATAAGTGATTTAATCACATAGGGCTTGTTTTCAGTCAAAATAAGTGAGTATCTCACATCATATACGTCAAAATAGATGATAAGTAGTATACTCGCCGGTAAGATTTTCTCTTGTGCTTATCTTGATACGGGAATGTGTCGTGAAGTGGTTGATCACCGACTAGTAAGTATAATTCATACATTAATCATATCTCCTAATCATGATTACATCTAATAAGCTGAGCTTACGTGGACAACAATAGCGATAATCATAGTAGAATACATATTTATTTAATTTGATGTTTTAAACAAAAACTCGTTTTTGGAAAGATTAAAAGTTGGTATGATTCTCTTACCATGAAACTCTGAGAAAGATTGCTAGATAATGAACATTGTGTTCTGCTAGTAGTTATTTTATTTTATTTTATTTTATTTTAGTTCTATTCTGTTGTTAAATTAAGTAATTTTTTATTCAGCTAAAGTTGAAGTTCAAAATGTTTTCTACCAAGATATGCCCTAAAAATCATTTGTCTTGCTATCATAACTTCATAAAGTACTTTCTTACAATGGATAAACTCATTTCAAATAACAAAATCTGTTTAATGAGCACTTTTCTTATAACGGGTAAACTCATTTTTGGCTGGAGCTACTCCAGTTCAATCACAACCTACTACTTCTTCAGTTCAACAATCCCAGTCCACAGCTCATTAACAAAATGAAAAACGAAGCAGTCGTTTATTTTCTGAAATGGAACAGGATAAGAAAGTTGATTTTCTGTTCACTCAGTTGCAAGCTGCGACAATCCAAATTAACAAGCACTCGAAGTTTATGTCTTCAAATCGGAACACAGTTGGCAAACAAAAATTGTAGATAAATTCTTTGAAAGAGACAGTTAGAAAAGAAGATTATGAGATTGCGCAGTTAAGAAAAGAGAATGAGCGGTTGAAGGCTGTTGATGCTGAAAGAACAAGTCAGCTACAAAAGATGAGAGCAGTTGATAACTCTTGTGGGTTTGAGTTGAATAGGCTGAAGAACGTAGTGCGGCTGTACAACGATATATCAAAACGTTAACTGCTAAACATAACGACTTGAGAGAATGTATCATTCTCGAACTTCTACACTGGTTGAAGGCTTTAAAGATATGTTTAAAATGACCAGAAATCGGGTGAACATTCTATGGAATGAAAGATGCAAAGCACTAGAGATCAAACGTAAATGTGAACAGTATATTAAAGACCTTGGTAATCCTGATGCTTCAGCCTCATCCTCGCAACTAAAAGTTTCTGCTTCAACTCCAATGGTAGCATCCAATGCACAACAGATTGTGATTGATCCAGTTGCCTCCAATGGTACTCAAGAGGAAACAGGAAAGGTTTGATGTTTCTGGAGAATGTTGAAGACCTGGATTCTGAATCAACGTTGGATGGAAAATGTTTAGAAAACATGGAAAGAGCAGACCATTAGAAATAAAGACTGAAAACCAAGCAACAGCCAAGGGGAGTTTGTTGATAAACTTTAGTGTATGTCGCTTGTTCTTAGTTACGTATATAATTGTACGGTCTTTATTTATTGTGTCTGTATAGTTTGGTCGTGTCGACCAAATCAAGATATCCTCCTATCTTATTTTAGTATGACTTTTAGTTTGTCTGTGTTCTAAAACAGTTGCATGTGTGCATACTGTTCAGTCTTGTGTACGACATGTCTGTTTGCACGTTCTACGAAGAACACTTCTACATGCGAGTGAAAGGTACTGAGTACGAGCCACTTGTCATTCGTACGAGTGACCCTCCATCCGTACTAGCGCCCCCTTTCAACAAGCTCTTTGCTTGTTCGCACGAGCCAGTTTTGATCGTACGAGCCATGGGATGTTCGTACGAGTATACATAGCAGAATTTTCTTCATGACTTATAGTGTTTCGTACGACCCGTAAGTTTCTTCGTACTATTGCTAGGTGTAAGTACTAAATAAACATACATGCACTTCTCAGTTAGATGTGGACAAGCAGTAAGACACTGAGAGCATAAGAGAGAGAGCACAAAGAGTATATCCCGAGTCTGTATGGACATTGCTTGTATGTGTTTGTGCCAGTTCTCTTCTATTAATCAAGATAGTGAATCTTTGGTTATCTTGTGTTTCTTACTTTGCTTTGGTTTGCATACTTACATGGATCCCGCACTCGTATGTGTGTTACAAAAACAGGGAAGTAGGTTATCTTGATCCTCCAAGTGGACCTACAAAAACAGTTCAAGATGATTACCAGTATTGTTTATCCACGTAAACAAAATACATGAACATTTCAATTACCATTATCTAGTGATATGTTAAGGTAATTTTATACTGATATACTAGTGTGTCCCACTTCAGGACATACCCCCACTATCAAGGTATGCACAAAGATTCCTTGTAGTAGGTGAGTATACCGAAATTCATCTTATTTGATTTACAATGTTAGATAATTGGTGATCAGGTCAGTACTTCTATACAGTAAAGAGATCAATATCCAATGAGGGTTAGGGCAAATACAAAATTTTGGTACGATTTAAGCATTTTGCACATTTGAATGATTCTATAGGAGAGCTTCTTCAATTTCTGGGATTTGGCATTTTAGCTCTTTTAAGATATCCTGGTTGTGCCTAAGTCAGCATATATCTGGATACAGTAAAAGGACAACCCTGATATCCCCGGATGAAATAACGATATAAAGACCTAAAACCTCAGATTTTGGGAATCTATCAATGCAAGATTTAAGGTACCACTAATATGTTACCTACTCATACACAGTTCGTTATGTTTATATCACCAAGGTAAGTTGATTATTTCATGCTTTTTGCCTACTGGTACATCATATGAAGAAGCTGCTATCACACTTAAGCAATTTAATAGTAATTTTAGTATGAAAGTCTAACCTACTGATATACTATCATTTCTTATTTTCCACACAGTGAAAACTCATTTTTTATTTTCTATTTTTTTATTTTGATTTTTGAAAAACAGTAAATTATTTATAAAATTCTTATGGAAAACTGGTTACTCAGGATTCCATCCCGTTGAGTTTGACTAAATGTTTAAAACGAGCCCTGTCAAACGCTTTTGTGTAAAGACCTGCTAGATTATCTAGTGTGTTGACTCTATGCAGTTCAATCAATTTCTTTTTAGCACAATCCCGTATAAAATGATGACGAATGTCAATATGTTTTGTGCGACTGTCTTTTACAGGATCGTTTGTGATTGAAATAGTGGCATTATTATCTATCATAATAGGAGTACGAGTGAAATTCAAACCATCATAGCGCATCTGCTGTTGTATCCAGAGAACCTGAGAACAACAGCTACCCACAACAAGATATTCAGCTTCACACGTAGAGGTAGACACGCAAGACTGCTTCTTGCATTGCCATGACAAGATCCTCCCTCCTAAGAAGTGACAACCACCTGTGGTAGAGTTCCTTGTTGATTTGCAACTTCCAAAGTCTAAATCAGTGAAAGCAACAAACTTCAAATCACTAGTAGCTGGATACCATAACCCAAGTTTAGGTTTCCCCTTCAACTAATGAAGAATCCACTTCACCGCTTTCATATGTGACCCTTTCGGATTCGCTTGATATCTTGCACAAAGACACACTGCGAACATGATGTCTAGTCTTCAAGCAGTTAAGTACATTAAAGAACCAATCATTGCCATGTACTGGGTTGGATCAACATCATCTACACTCTCATGATTTGGACCAAGATTGTGATTCTCGCAGATAGGGGTGTTTAAACGAGACAAAATGTCATACACATACTTTGTCTGATGTATAAACATACCATCCTTCTTTTGTTCAACTTGCAAACCTAGAAAGTAAGACAGTTTACCCATCACGCTCATTTTGAATTTGCTCTGCATTACCTCCTCGAATTCATGACACATGTTCTCATCAGATGAGCCAAAAATAATACCATCTACGTATACCTCTACCGGCAGAAACTCTTCCTTCTATCTCTTAATGAAAAGTGTACTGTCAATCTAACCTCTATCAAAACCATTCTTTAACAAATGTGCTGACAGTGTCTTACACCACGCCCTAGGTGCCTGATGCAATCAATACAATGCCTTATCAATTTGATAGACTCGATATGGATAATCTGGATCAGTAAACCCATCTGGTTGTGAGACATAGACCACTTCTTAGACTTTCCGGTAAAGAAACACACTCTTCATGTCAAGTTGGTAAACTTTGAAGCCCTTGAATGAAACAAAAGCTAGGAACAAACGAATTGCTTCCAACCTTGCTACTGGTGCAAACACTTCATTGTAATCAATCCCCTCTTGCTGATTGAACCCTTTCACCACTAACCGAGTCTTATTCCTTGTCACGATCCCCCGGTCGTGTTTCTTGCACTTAAACACCCACTTGGTGCCTATTTCCTTTTCTCCTTCCGGCAAGTCGACTAGCTCCCAAACTTTCAATTTCTTGAATTGACCTAACTCCTCCTGGATCGCTTCAACCCATGAATTATCTTTAAGAGCCATATGAATATTTGTCGGCTCCTCTTGGGCAATAAAACAGTTGTACAAACACTCATTTATCATCGCATTCATCTGAATCAAAGTAAATAAACATGAACCTTTGATCACACCTCTTCTTGTCTGAACACCTACAGCAACATCACCTTTGATGTTCTCGACTGGATGATCTCTGTTTGTGCGTATGGTAGTAATGGTTTCAACAACTAAATTATCTCCCAAATTAGATCCAACCTCCTCGTGAATTTTCTCATTAGCAAACGGATTAGTAAATCCCCTTGAATAGGTTCAGACTCACTATCACTTGAATCCTATAGAGCTGCACTGGAGGAAGTTTCTCGAGCATCTGTCATTGATATACTCGATCTTGGCATGAAGTCACCCTCTTCATCTTCACCGATCACAGTGAATCACTTGAGACTCATCTACATTGGAAAACTCAGGAATATTAAATGATTTAAAAACGCTATCATAATCATATAATATAGAAGGATCACTCGTTGATTGTTGAGGTGAATAACTAGTGATTTCCATGTTAAACACACCTCAATTTTACCTGTTTTTAAATTAAAAACCCTTTTATTCGGTGTTCCATGCATATAAACTAGAAAGTATCCCTCGTCAGCTACCTCACCGAATTTTTCTTATATTTATTTCGCACAATGGTGGAGGGTAATCCAAATGGTTCAAAGCCTTTCAAGTTTGGTTTCTTGTTAAACATAAGTTTATGACATGTTTTGTTAAACCGTTTAATCGTTAAAACTTTGTTTAGGACATAACAAGCTGTGTTCACAGCTTCTCCCCAGAAAAGAAATGGAAGCTTTAAATTAGAAACCATAATCCTAGCGGCTTCAATCAACGTCCTGTTTTCCTCTTAGCGACTCCATTCTGTTGAGGTGTATAAGGAACAAAATGTTGGTGTTTAATTCCCTTGCAAAGACAATAGAGATCCATAATCTGATTCTTGAACTCTGTGCCATTATCACTCCTTATCCTCTTGATCCGTGCATCATGGACATTTTCCAATTTTGTAAAAATATCTATCAGCATCTCTATTGTCTCATCTTTTGTACCTATAAAGAAAACCCATGAATACCGTGCGTAATCATCTGTGACAACTAAACAATAGTACTTTCCACCTATGCTCCTTAGTTTCACTGGATCAAATAGATCCATGTGAAGTAATTCATAAGGGGCATCTATAGATTTACTGTTTTGGACTTGTGAGGTTTCATATGTTGTTTTCCCTTTTGACATGGAAGACATTTATCTTCCATGTGAAACCTCTGCCCTATCATTCCTTCCGATAAACCATTTTTAATTATGTAATTTATTTTTCGGTAATGGATGTGGGCCATGCGTCTGTGCCACAACATTGAATCAGCCTCAGATGCTTTTGAAAATAAACATGCCACCACAATTGAACAATCCTTAGCACCCATGTCCGTGACTTAAGTGTCATTTCTCTTTGGCACTCTCATCACTATCTAATAATCCGGTATCACTTAACCCAGTTTCAACACCAAAGCTTTAGACTTTGTAAAGTGCATCGAGTGACTCTTGTTGCATACTTGAGACACGCTCATCGGATTGTACTTCAGCTGCTTGACATAGTTCACTATGCCCAGTGTGATCTTCCTGTTGGTCACTTTTCCTCGACTTGTAATGTGACCTCTTTTAGCACCTACAAAATTCACATAACCTCCATTTATGTTTTCAAACTCAATCAACAACCTCGCATCCCCCGTCATGTGCCTGGAGCAGCCACTATCAACATACCACAAGTTGATAATCCTCCTTAGTAGCTCCTTCACAACCCAACAAAAATTAGTTAGATTGGGGGACCCAAGCCTTAATGGTCTTGGGTCTTCCAGATTCATCAACCAATGGAACATCCATCGAATATCCATCACTCCTAACTAGAGTCTTGAATCCCAGACCTGTTGATGGAAATGGTTTTTTATTTCCACTAGGTCTCTAGTCTTGAGGTTTCCTAGACTTGCTTGGACTCTGTGACCTTGGAAATTTTGGTTTTGATTCCATAAATTTCAATTGTGATAATTCCTAAAGCCATTATTATAAAAATTTCGACTAGCAACATTCTGATATCGAGTTTGATATTGACCTTGACTTCTGAAATTACTTGATTTACCATTAAATTTATTTATTATTGGTGAACTACCTCTAGGTCTTTCATATCTACCTAATGTAGATACAGGCTAAAATCTTTGTTGATTTCGTTTAAAATGAGGAACTTGGTGAGTTCCTCTTTCAGCCTTATCTACACCAATCACAACACTTTGTTGCTTAGGAGCAGATGTCTTTGGTGAGTTAGAAACTTTCTACTCACCATCACCAATCTTTTTTCATGATTTTTCTCTCTTTCTCTCAGTCACTTGTCCTTCATTCTTTTTTTGGGGTAGCAACTAGCTACATGTCCCTTGGTGTGACATCTAAAGCACAATCTTCTAGCCAAAGATTTCTTAGCTGAAGTCTCTGGTTTAGATCTATCAGGTGATGATGATGATGATGCCCTTGAAGGATCTTGTTTAGTTTGCTCAATTTCGGATTTTTCAATGTTTTTATTTTTAGTAAATTGTACGTTTGACTTACTTTCAATAATAGTGGTTTCATCTTTCAGATCATTCCCTTTAACAAAATAATTTTTTTAACAAAATTTGCTTTTTATTCTTAGTTTGTGCATTCTTGGTTTTCAAAACCGCTTCCCTTTTGTTGTCCTTCTTGGCACTTAGATCATCATGTTCAGTCACACCCACATATCTTGATGTGGAACTACTAGGTGTAGTTGACCCAAAGTCTGTTAGATCATCCTCATCTGGCAAGCAAGAATAGTCATGACAAAGAGGTGTTGGAACTTCATTGAAACCTTTGAATCCCACACTCGTTTTGTGATTACTTTTCTTCAAGCCATTCATCATGTGTTTGATAACAAAAGATGAATCTCTGAATTGATTCAATTTCTTTTCAAGTTCACAAATTTTCAGTTGTGCTTCTAACAACTCTTTGCATTTTTCAGAAATCTCTTTTGTTTTCTCGCTCATCGTATCATGAGCTAAGTCAATAGTTTGAAGTTTTTCATTTAGTTTACAGGTTAAAATGTTGATTTCTTCTTCATAACACTTAATGTTCTTCAAATATAATGACTCATTTCTTTTTACGGAAAAAATTGATTCTTTTACGCTCAAGAGCTCATTTAGCACACTTTGGTTTTGTTTTGTTAACCTGTCAACCTCACTTTGCAGTTTACGACATTTTAAGCAAACATAACTACCTGGGTTAGAATGTACCTCTCCTGTTTATTTGCTTAGATAAGCCATGAAAGAAGCAAAATCTGCAACCATCTTCTTATCTGCAGCATGCTATTCTACATCAGACTTCAGTCGTCTGAACATCATCAACTTTTTTAGCTACAGTCTCTTGCTCTACTTCAGCATCAACCTTTTCTACTGCATTGCCAACTAGGGCTATCTTAGCTCTGAACGCCTGTGTGGCATTGTCATCACCTTCTAGATGAACACTCCAATCATAAGAACCTTCCAGAGATCAAGGCCTTTGATCCAGTGTTAGTAGATGCATTCATGTTGCTTTAACCATGACCATGAAAATCTTGAAAAGCTAAGTTAGAATGAAATTGAGTCTTAGGTCTTTGACATTCTCTAGCAAAGTGTCCGTAATTTTGATAATTGTGACACCTCACTTTAGACTTATCAAAACCTACATTCTTTCCAACGAACTTTCTTCCCGTCCTACTCATGAACCACTTCACTCTTCTAAGGGTCATGGACATCTGCCATTGTAAATCCATCTCCTCTAGGTCATCAGGGTCAATCAGATCATAATCTTCGTCAAAATAGCAGGATCATATATTCTTCCCGGAATGTAGTTCTCATATGAAGCAAGCAAGGCCAGATGTTCTTCTACGGCCTTCACACTTAAAGGCATAGACCTTGTACTTCTGTTATTATTGTTGGATTGTTGTCTGTTTGCCCTTCACGATCCTCCTGAAGCAGCTATAAAACATACGTCACCATCAGCATTTGTCATGTGAGAGGGGATCGGCTCTCCTCTTATGAGCACCAGACTGATTCGACCCAGCTAAAAGAGGCGGAAATCAATGCTAGCGAGTTGGACAAACAAACAATCAAGTATACTTCTTAAACGCCTTAGCTTCATATTAAAAAACGTGAAAGTTATAGACGAGTAAACAACTAGACAGGGTTTCGCCATAGTCGCATACCTACAGATAACAACACAACACTCGAGCTCCACTATTTCAACATGTCTCGCACATGAGTGAGTGTTGTAGCCTCGTGTGAGGGGTGCCTCGTACGAGTGACAAGATGTCACTCGTACGAGCCACTATGTCACTCGTACGAGCCATACTAAATACATAAAATATGACATTGTCTAAGCCCTATATACACAACTGACATATCCTAGATGTAGGCGATAGACATTATGCACCAACAAACTCCCCCTTGATGTTGCTGTAGCCTTGGATAATCTTCAAAAATTTCATCAAAATTATTTGACATTTAACATCAAAAGAAGTGCTTCGGTGGCTGCGACGATCCTCTGAAGATATTGGCGTTTAGTCAGTAGGAGGAGGCCGATTGTACGTGTTGCCAAACCGAAAACTTCTAAGAGATGCAATCCTAGCTCTCTCCTCAATCCTTTCATCATTCTTTTCCTTCTTCCGCTACTCCTCCATGTTGTTCCTGAATGAATATCGTTAGCAAAGCAAACATTAACAATCTTCTGGAATAGGTGCGCCTGCTCTTTATCTCTTTCCTCATAACTGATCTTGTTGTAGAATAAACATTCTATATCCTTCTTTAGCAGCTAAGTAGCCACATTGTGTCTAGTACTCAAAATCCCGCGCCATAGACCATACATACGTTTGTGCGCGATGACGGATTCAGATAGTTATTCAGCAATCTTCCAAGAATCTTCATCCGGTTGGACACAAATAACAGCTTCACCTGTGCTTGAATCATAGTGCCACCATTTGAATATCATGAAGAAATCTTGCTCCATCTTAATCAGAGGCATGTTTTTCATCACTTCGGCTTCTTAACGATCAACGTCACATCCTACTCTTTTGTAACTCGATCAATCTCATGACTCTTTTGGGCATATGTGGCTTCGAATGTCTAAAACCATGAGTAGCTTCCAGCTTTATCAGTTTCCACAGCCACTGGTCATTAAATTTCATCTTAATATCATCTTAGTCTGCACCAGTTCTTTAATATCCCAGAACGGCAGGGTCTTAATATCGCTTAAGTGTCGGAAGTACTAGATTCGATACTCCCTCTTTATCGCATATACATCAAGTTGCTTGATCCATCTCCAGCTAATGAAATCCCCTTGAGAAATATCAGCATCTCGTGTGAAGAATGCTATGGGACGTTTGAATTTACGTTCCTCTGGTATTTCCTTGAACCACAATTTCCTCATCTCAGCCATCTCTTCTTTGGATAAACATTGAGGAACTGTTTCCTGTTTCACAGCCTCTTCTACTTTACGCTTTAACAAATCATCATTTTCGGCTGCAAACATCTCACTAAAGGTTAGGAAGTCATCTGTACCCTCTCCAGCAATATTAGTAGTATCAACGTCATCGGAATCATCCTCCACGAAAACCTTATTGTAATCGTGTGCTTTAGAAAAATGTTCGAAGATATAATCTTCAGGCTGGAAAGCACTGATGTCGTTCAGCTCGTCTTCGAAGTAAAATTCAAAGTTTCTTCATCCACACCCGACATTCTTGCAATCTCGTCCTTCATGTAACTGGTGATAAACTCACCTTCTTCCACATCATGCTCCATAAACATAATTTTATGGTTTAGGCACGATAGGAATAGCTGACATATCGGACATTGTGAGGATTCAAGCTTGCTTAGAATCCTTCGTGCTATCATACGTCTTTCCCTGATATTTGTCACCGTCGAATTGGTTGGCTAAATCGTTCAAGTACACAGAAAAGTCAATATCTTCATTAAAACCAGATTCTGTTACAAGAATTGATATACCACCCAAAGCACTATCATCACTATCATTATCAGACTTTTTCTTCGACGCATCATCTATTTCATCTAAGTCTTAATCAACCTCCTCTGGATTTTCAGCAAAAGCATCGATCTCTTCCTCAATCTCTTTCAACATCTTTCTTTTCCTCAGCCACTCCTAATGTTTCGTAGATAGATTCGACATGTCAATATCTACATCCCTCGGCTTTCCTACCAACAGAAACTTCTTTGTCTGCCCATACACCACCAACTCTGAAGATACTAGCGCAGATTCAGCTTCTACACAGTTTTATATATCACAAGCTCCTCTCCAACCTTCTTTTTCCCCTTGCTTTGAGTGTCTGATAATTCTTTTGCAATACGTTCACGCTCTACAACTCTTTGTCTAGCTTCTTCCTTCTTAATCTCGTCAATTACGACAACCATATTAATCTCGAGCTTCTTGATAAGGATTTTCTCAAAAAGCTCATATGCCTTTGATTCCTGAGGCTTTCCTCGTTGTATTCAACCATTTGTTTCCTCAGTCTTTCATTCTCTTTCACAATACTAGCCAAAATAGTCTCAAGATGTTGTTTATCTTCCTTTAGGCCCTTAATCTACTCCTGCGATTCAGCATTCTTAACACTGTTCAGCATGACCTGATTCTTTAATTCTTCAATCTGCGTGTCATTGAACATATATGCTGAAAATTCTCCCCCCTAGAATATCTCCAAAATCGATATTAAACTAATCTTCAAGTCTGGAGCCTGTTGAGAATTGAGGTTGAGTTTTAGTGGGTTGAGGTTGAGGGGTAGGTTTTGGTGGTGGTTGAGGCGATGGTTGTGGAGGTGGTTGTGGAAGGGTTGTGGAGTTGGTGATGGTGGTGGTTGTGGTGTAGATTCAAGATTCTTCTACACCTTTCTCTTTAATCTAGCTTTCGGAGAGTCTGTAGTTCTAGCCGCTGGCCTCTTCAAACGTTTTTATGACCTCTTCGATGATTTGATAACAGGAGTGTCACTATCAGACTCGGATGGTATATACGTAGTATCGTCTTCTCCTGTCTCTTTCCTTCTTCTCTCCTTAGCTTTCCGTGGTACTTCAGCCAATCGCTCTAATTCTTTTTCTTTGGCTCTTTCCTTTTCACCGGCAATCCTATCCTCTTCATCAGTGCTAGAGGAGGATGCCTCTTTATCTTTACCGTCCTTTCCACCAAACGCATGTCTCTCTATATCAACCACAACTGTCTCAATATTTTCCTCAGGCTCTGGCTCGTCAACCAAACTTAGGCCAGCAGATGCACGTTTCTTCTTCTGATGGGCAGTTGAGGAAGATGTAGCAGCTTGCTTTTGTTTAGACCCCTTACCCCCATCTTATCTACTTCAAAGAACCACACGCGTCTCTTCGTTATAAACCCATCCAACGCCTCAATTTCTTCAGCGTCATCCCCACTATCATCTTTTTGCCACTTCCCTATAGGCGGCGCCACATAGTCTTTATCAGTAATAGCCCCAAAATAAGGTTGGCGTTAGGGAAGGCCTTTAGGTGCAGATTCATCTTCTTCAAAGAAGATACATCCATAAACTTAAGTCTAAGAATATCGTCTTTCTTCTTCTTCAGATTGGGAATGTAGATGATCAAGTAGCATTTACACAAATCTCGGGTACTGTAGAAACTTTTCTGGTTGAATGTTTTGTACCATTTGCAAAAATATGAATCTTGAAAAGTTGTATGGTAGATTGAGAATAAGTGCCATAATCGTACACATCTGATAATCTATCAAATCACTGAAACCAACCTTTCTATGACATAGGGCCTGAATAATGAAGTGTGCGATGTATCGAAAGGGAGTACTGAGATTTCCTTTCCTAAAAGGTGCGGCATTGACGAATCCAGCATAGCTCATCCTATAAAAACACCCTTTGACCATGTATTTTGGATAACCAGTCGTATCTTCTTCATTGTCATTGAACTCCAACACCGTTCGAATCAGATCTTCAGTGATCTTGACTTGAATATCTTCGTTATCAATGCACACTGAAGACATGATGGCATTCTCTTCCTCACTATACTCGGCAGCATCCCAAAAATATTCTACTTGTGATCGGTACGCCGTATGTCTATCTGTAAGAGCCTTTATAACTTGCAGCCTACTTAGAAAATCTAACACTTCTATATATGCTGCAATCTCTGGTGTATTCTTATCTAGTAGACAGCAAATATTGTGGAATCGTGAGAACAAAGACTTCTTGATCTGCAAACATAAAAATTTCAAACACATAGAAAAAATTTAAAAAAATTCAAATCTTACACACGGGTACGAGTCAACATTCGTACGAGTCAGATACTCACTAAGACAAAGATTCAAGTCTGAATAAAACCCACTTGTACCAGTCAATCTTCGTACGAGTTGTAATTTATACTTAACAGACTTAAGGAGTTGAACAGACTTGCTCGTACGAGTGGTGCCTCGTACGAGTCAAAAAGATTTATGACATTTAAGGACATACTCGTACGAACGATCACTCGTATGAGTGATGATGATAATATGACATTATCATCATACACGAGTTACGAATCGCACCAAATAATACCTTGTCAAACCGAACTTAAAACGTGTAAATTTTAATAAATTGAATGTTGATTTAGAGGCTAAAAGGGCTGATTTGTATGAATTTGAGTTCAATTTTACATTTTACTTGTCCAATTATCCCAAATCTACGTTTTATGTACTTTTGGTCCAATTTCGGCATTATAACGGCTCAAAACTTGTATCAGTACCTTTCCAATCATGAGAGGTGTGCCAATCAACCTCCCAGAAGAATAAGATATGTAATATGATCAAGAAAATGTGTAGAAGGAACTGAAGAGAGAATTTTCAATGTCACAGAGTTACTACTGTGACCCGTGCAAGTGAATGCCCCTTTTATACTTGCCACGTCATTTGTACGAGTCACCATTCGTACGAGTGTAGCCTTTTATCACTCGTACTAGTCATTTAAGTCACTCGTACGAGCCAGTTCCTTTCATTTGTTTATTTTTTAGATTTTTGTGAAATTATCTTTTTTTACTACCCACTTAGTTAACCGAGTCCAAGTAATGAACCCGGTTAACCAATTTGCTTACCAAGTCCAAGTTAATGACCTTGGTTGACCAAAACATATTTAGTTAAGAATTTAAAGTTTCAAGTTAATGAATTTTTGACATTTCAAGAGATTCTTCTTTTCAGATTAGCTCCCAGCCCATGATCTTCAGCTATCCTCCAGCAACTGTTGCTTTGACTTGGAGTAACAGTGTTTGCATCATCAGTAGACTAAAAACTAAGATAGATTGCTAAAAATAAACTGAAAATCTTTTTGGGTTTTTCTGAAAAGAAAGATAAAGTAAATAACGATGTAGTTACAGACATATTTTTGTGACTTTTGTGTTAGTGGATCACATCAGTATTTTTGACAAATCACTAGTACCATTGATCTTGGTAATAACTTTAAGGTTTTAAACAAATTTACCTAGATTGCCAATATACTTGTCCGCTTAAACCTCTACACGTTTCTCAATTGTTTCAAGATATGTTAGGTAATTTAAGGAACAAGAAGTAACTGTGTTTCCCATCTTAGAATATACTCCCGCATCGAGATTCCCAGAATTTCATCTCACAGGTGAATATATCTAACTGATATTTGTAAATGGGGTGAATTGCGAGACCTTGAAGCTCAAGTTAGTATTTCGATACAAAGAAAGAGATGAAGGCTCGACTTTAGGTGGTGTTCCATTTAGGAATCTTTTGAACTGCAGTTGTCGTATCTTTTTATGACATATATTCCTTTTTTTGTGCAGCTTTGGATGTGAATAATGCGTAAAGTATTATACAAGTTCTAGGTCATTGCCGACTCAAAATCAGAAGAACTCGGATAATACCCCAGTTATCAATTAAATAAATTCCTAGTATCACAGAATTTGGCATTCTCTCAAACGAAATTTTGGAGTACTAAGTCCACATATCTGAGAGATGTCGTCCCACAAATTACTTAGTTTGTCTTTTAGGTTTATATCTTGAAGAACAATTTACTGAACTTGTGAAGCTTGTTGGCACATCATCAGTAAGACCTGTTTAAATACACGTTTAAACATTCCATATATTTAGCATACTATGATAGTCCTACTGATGAAATATGACTTCCTCTTCTTCACAAAAACTCCTTTTGTCCTTTTTTGATGTTTAGTTTTTAAGGAACAAAGAAAAATATTTATAGGAACACGTATGTCATACCAATGAGAATCATGTCAAGTCCTCATAATCCTCAAATTCAAACTTATTTCCAACCCCTGCTGTTAGATTTTTAAACCATTTAAATTCAAAATATTTCTAAATCTTGATCTATCAAAAGCTTTGGTGTAAAAATCTGCTCTTCGGTCATTAGTGTGGATTTTTTCAATTCTAACCAACTTTTTCTCATAAAAATCACGGATAAAGTGGTATCGAATTCTATGTGTTTAGTGCGTGAGTCTTGAACTGGGTTTTTAGTTATATCAATAGCCGCCTTGTTATCTACATATATGGATGTGTCAAGAAATTGTAGTCCGAAGTCTCCCATCTTATGTTGTATCCAGAGTATCTAGGAACAATAGCTAGATGCTAAAACGTATTCAGCTTCACAAGTAGAGAGAGCAACCGTGGTCTGTTTCTTGCATTTCCACGTTACCAAACGGATTCCAAAGAACTGGCAACCAGCCTTGTAGATTTGGCATTAAACTTGTAGCAATTGAAATCGTAATCTGAATAACCCGCAAGATTGAAGTTGTCATGTCGAGGATACCACAACCCGGTGCTTGGACATCCTTTTAAGTATCGCATGATTCTTTCGATGGTTAACAAGTGCGAATGTCTTGGATTGGACTGATAACGGGCGCACTGGCATGTTAGATACATGATATCAGGTCTTGAAGCTGTAAGATACATCAAGGATACGATCATGGAGCGATATAATGTTTCATCGACTTTGACTCCATGAACGTCTGGACAAATGCCATGGTTGGTGGCTAATGGAGTTCATGTTGGTTTAGTTCCTGACATGCCAAATTTCTCTAACACGTCACAAACATACTTTGTCTAATGAATGAAGATACCATCAGGCAATTACTCAACTTGAATCCTAAGAAGAAGTTCATATCTCCCATAGCACTGATTTCGAATTTTCTCTTCATGACTTCTTCAAAATCTCTACACAGCTTATAATTTGTCGATCCAAAGATTAAATCATCCACATAGATTTGTACGATAATCTGATGTCCATCCACTTCCTTGTTAAAGAGGGTACTGCCTGCTGTGCTTCTTGAGAAACCGTTTCTTAGGAGATGTTTGGAGAGCATCTCATACCAGGCTCTCGGGGCCTAGTGCAGTCCGTATAACGCTTTGTTCAACAGATAGACCTTATCCTTGTGTATCGGATCGACAAACCCCGGTGGTTGGCCGACGTACACCTCATCGTTTACCATTCTATATAGGAAAGCAACTTCACATCCAATTGGTACACCTTGAAACCATTCCACGATGCAAAGGCCAAGAAAATGCGGATAGCTTCAAGACGTACGACAGGGGCGTAGACTTCTATATAGTCTATCCCCTCCTGCTGCTGGAAGACTTGGACCACGAGCCGAGCTTTGTTTCTGACTACAATACCTTTGTCATCTCTCTTACACTTGAAGACCCAACAAGTATTAAACTTTTTATGATGATCCGGTAGGTCAACAAACTTCCAGACACCAAGTTTCTGGAATTGAAGTAACTCTTCCTGCAATGCGTCCACCTAGCTTTCTTCTTTCAAAGCGTCTTTCCAGTTTCCTTGTTCAACCTGCGAAACAAAACAACTGTAATGGAGCAACCTTTGTATAAAGAAAACTTAGATCCTTATTGATCTGATTTCGAGTTTTCACTCCGGTTAATAAGTTGCCAATAATATTCTCCGACGGATGGTAAGATAGTGTCCTTGGCATCACTTCGCTCGGAACATCTACGTGACTTTGCAAATTTATGACCACTTCATCAGTAACCGGTTCAGAGGATGTAACTTGTAGGTCCCCGAATCCGTATGGATCATCACAGAATCGTCTATCTAATCTATAGTGCGGAATCCTCTGGATCAGATTTCATAGAAACAAGAACACGAACACAATTACTTTCAAACTGTCTTTTATTGATTATCCAACATAATGGTTTAAAATCAATTCAAAACTCTCTCTAAACTCTCTATCTCTGAAGTAATTAGCTAATTCTCTGATCAACTAAACAAGCAACCTTAACCCTAATGACAACCTTCCTTTATATAGAGACAAGTTATGCAACTTGGCTAGGGTTTCCCTACATGGACTGCAAATGGGTCTAGGCCCAATTCGCCTACCATATGCTATATGGTGTCTAGTTTAGCCCAATTACTTCTAATTAACTATTACAAAACTAAACCCGCAAACATTTATCATTTTACTAATTACAAGATATCCAAAGATCAAATCTAAGTTGTTGTCACAAATATGCACCAACAAACTCCCCCTTGACAATAGCTTCATTAAACAACTTTGTCTTCAGTCTTCATGCAATCTTCAACATCTTTGAAAAATGTTGGTCTTTGGATAGCTTCAGCTTTCATAAATTCTGTCAGTAACAGACTCCCCCTAAGCTGATGTATCCAATCACCAAATCTTCTAAATCGTTAGCGTTTGAATAAACTCTAGTTTAGTCCTTGCATAGCAATCTTCAAACTCTTCAATGTTGTCTGCAATGTAGAAAGGAGGTTCTACCATGAATCCAAGCAAACTCCCTTCACCAAACTTCTCAGCAACACACTGCTACAATCTGTATACTATAAAACAAACATCTCGAGAAACCATAAGAATTTTTTAAAGATAGTAAATTTATCACAGATTAAGCACTTCTCAACTCAAACCACATACTCCAAATTTTTAAGAGATAGTAAAAGTGTATCACAGATTAAGCACTTCTCAACTCAAACCACATACTACAAATTTTTAAGCACACAGAACCTGCCAGATTTTAATATTGAACTCAGCTTCTAACATCGTCACCCCCTATCGGTAAGAACTCCTCCATGAACAATCATATTCCGTACATTACGAATTTACAAGAAAATGAAATATTTTTGGATTTTTATATTTTCTTAAAAAATTAAAACAAAATAAGAAAGACTTTGCTTTTGTGAGAATCACCGTTAAGAAGATCATATCAGCAACATTAAACTGTTTTCACACTATTTGATAATTCTATATGCAATATTCATGAAAAGTAGTTCAAGACAATTACCAGTATTGTTTATCCACATAAACAAAATACATGAATATTACAAGTACCATTACCTTGTGATATGTTAAGATAATTTTATACTGATACACTAGTGTGTCCCACTTCAGGACATACCCCCACGATCATAGTATGCACAAAGATTCCTCGTAGTAGATGAGTATACCGAAATTCATCCTTTTTGAATTACAACGTTAGATAGTTGGTGATCAGGTCAGTATTTCCATACAGCAAAGAGACCAATATCCAATGAGGGTTAGGACAAATACCAAATTTTGGTATGAATAATGCAATTTGCACATTTGAATGACTCTCTAGGAGAGCTTCTTCAATTTTTGGGATTTGGCATTTTAGCTCTTTTACGATATCCTGTTTGTGCCTAGGTCAACATATATCTAGATGCTGCAGAAGGACAACCTTTGATACCCCAGACGAAATAACGAGATAAAGACCTAAAACCTTAGATTTTGGCAATCTATCAACACAAGATTTAAGGTTATAAAAACCATATGCCACTGATATGTTACCCACTCATACACAGTTTATTATATGTGTATCACAAAGGTAAGTTGATTATTTCATGCCTTTTGCCTACTGGTACATCATATGATGAAGTTGCTATCACACTTAAGAATTTTACTTTTAAATATTAGTGTGTCAGTCTAACTTGCTGATGTACTATCATTTCTTCTTTTCCACACAGTGAAAACTCATTTTTTATTTTCTACTTTTTTATGTTTTTTATTTTGAAAAGCAGTAAATTATTTACAAAATATTTTATGAAAACTGGTTATTTAGGATTCCTCATCCTGTTGAGTTCGACTAAATGTTCAAAACAAGCCCTGTTAAACGCTTTTGTGTAAAGATCTGCCAGGTTATCAAGTGTGTCGACTCGATGTAGTTCAATTATTTTCTTTTCAACACAATCCCGTATAAAATGATGACGAATGTCATTATGTGTTGTGCGACTGTGTTTTAGGGGATTGTTGGTGATTAAAATAGTGGCATTATTTTCTATCATAATAGGAGTACGAGTGAAATTCAAACCGTAATCGCGCATCTGCTGTTGGATCCAGAGAACCTGAGAGCAATAGCTACCCGCAACAATATATTCAGCTTCTCACGTAGAGGTAGACACGCAAGACTGCTTCTTGCATTGCCATGACACAAGCGTCCCTCCTAAGAACTGGCAACAACCTTTGGTAGAGTTCCTTGTTGATTGCCATCCTCCAAAGTCCGAATCAGTGAATGCAACAAACTTCAAATTACTAGCAGCTGGATACAATAACCCAAGTTTAGGTTTCCCCTTTAAGTAACGAAGAATCCGCTTCAACGCTTTCATGTGGGACTCCTTTGGATTCGCTTGATATCTGGCACAAAGATACACTGCGAACATAATGTCTGCTCTAGAAGCAGTCAAATACATCAGAGAACCAATCATTGTCCTGTATTGAGTTGGATCAACATCCTCCACACTCTCATGATCTGGACCAAGATTGTGATTCTCACAGATAGGTGTATTGAAAGTAGGGCAATCCTCCATTTGAAACAAGACAAAATGTCATACACCTACTTCGTCTGATGTATAAACATCCCATATTTCTTATGTTCAACTTGTAAACCTAAAAGGTAGGATAGTTCAACCATCACACTTATTTCAACTTGTAAACCCAAAAAGTAGGATAGTTCACCAAAAAATGATGTTATCTACGTATACGTGTACCAGCTGAAAGTCTTCCTTCTTCCTTTTAATCAAAAGTGTATTGTCAATCTGACCTCTTTCAAAACCATACAATGCCTTATCAAGTCGATAGACTCGATCTGGATATCTGGATCATTAAACCCGTCTGATTGTGAGACATACACCACTTCTTGGACTTTCCCGTAAAGAAATGCCCTCTTGTCAAGTTGGTAAACTTTGAAGCCCTTGAATGAAGCGAAAGCTAGGAACAAACAAATTGCTTCCAACCTTGCTACTGGTGCAAACACTTCATTGTAATAATCCCTTCTTGCTGATTGAACCCTTTCACCACCAACAGAGCCTTATTCCTTATTACGATCCCTTGGTCGTCTTTCTTGCACTTAAACACCCACTTAGTGCCTATTTCCTTCTCTCCTTCAGGCAAGTCTACTAGCTCCCAAACCTTCAACTTCTTGAACTGAGCTAGTTCCTCTTGCATAGCTTCAACCCAACAATTGTCTTTTAGAGCAATGTGAACATTCTTCGGCTCCTCTTGGGCAATAAAGCAGGTATACAAACACTCATGAATCAACCCAGTCTTTTGAATCGAAGTAAACAAACAGGAACCTTCGATCACTCCTATTCTTGTCTAACCATCTGCAGCAGCATCAGCTATCATGTTTTCAACTAGATGATTTATGTGTACACGTGTAGAAGCAATGGTTTCACCACCTAGATTATCTCCCAGATTAGATCCAACCTCCCCTGAATGTTAGTATTAGCAAACGGATTAGTGAAGTCCTCCCCTTAAAAAGTTCAGACTCACTATCGAGGAGTCTTGTGGAGCTGCACTGGAAGAAGTTTCTAGAGAATCTGTCGTCGATATACTCGATCTAGGCATGAAGTAACCCTCTCCATCTTCACTGATCACAGTCTGGATCACTTGAGACTCATCTACATTGAAAAACTCAGGAATATTAAATGATTAAAAAACACTGTCATAATCATATAATATAGCAGGACCACTTGTTGATTGCTTGAGGTGAATAAGTAGTGATTTCCATGTTTAACACGACCTCAATTTTACCAGTTTTTAGATTAAAAACCCTTTTATTCGGTGTTCCAGGCATATAGCCTAGAAAGTAACCCTCATCAGCTACCTCCGTGAATTTTTGCTTATCTTTAATTCGCACAATGGTACAGGGTAATCCAAATGGTTCATAGCATTTTAAGTTTGGTTTTCGGTTAAACAATAGTTTGTGACATGTTTTGTTAAACCGTTTAACCGTCAAAACTTTGTTTAGGACATAACAAGCTGTGTTCACAGCTTCTCCCCAGAAAAGAACTGGAATCTTTGAATCAGAAAGCATAGTCCTAGCGGCTTCAATCAACGTCCTGTTTTTCCTCTCAGCGACTCCATTCTGTTGAGGTGTATAAGGAGCAGAATATTGATGTTCAATTCCCTTGCGAAGACAATAGAGATCCAGAATCTGATTCTTGAACTCCGTGCCATTATCACTCCTTATCCTCTTGATCCGTGCATCATGGATATTTTCCAATTTTGTAAAAAGATCTATCAGCATCTCCATTGTCTCACCTAAAAAGAAAACCCATGAATATCATGTGTAATCATCTGTGACAACTAAACATTAGTACTTTCCACCTATGCTCCTTACATTCACCAGACCGAATAGATCCATATGAAGTAATTCATAAGGGCCATATATGGAATTTACTATTTTAGACTTGCGAGGCTTCTTATGTTGTTTTCCCTTTTGACATGGAAGACATTTATCTTCCATGTGAAACCTCTAGGTCTCTTGTCCTGGGGTTTCCTAAACATGTTTGGACTTTGTGACCTTTGGAAATTATGAGTATGATACCTTGAATTTTGATGATGATAATTCCTAACGCCATTGTTATAAAAATTTCAACTACCAATATTTTGATATCGAGTTTGATATTGACCTTGACTTCTGAAATTATTTGATTCACCATTAAAGTTAATCATTATTGGTGAACTACTTCTAGGTCTTTCAGATCTGCCTGATGTAGATGCAGGCTGAAATCTTTGTTGATTTCTTTGAAAACGAGGAACTTGGTGAGTTCCTTTTTCAGCCTTATCTACACCAACAACAACACTCTGTTGCCTGGTGGCAGATATCTTTGGTGAGCTATTAACCTTCTTCTCACAATCACCAAGTTTTTCAGGTGATTTTTCTCTCTGTCTCTCACTCACCTGTGCTTCATTCTTTTTGTTAGGATAGCAGCTTGGTACATGTCCCTTTTCATGACATTTGAAACACGATTTTCTGGCCGAAGACTTCTTAATTGAAGCCTCTTACTTAGATTCATCAAGTGATGATGATGATGATGATGATGATGAAGGATCTTGTTTAGTTTGCTTAGTTTCTGATTTTTCTGTATTTTTATTCTTAGCAAATTGCACATTAGACTCTTTTATAATAACAGCGACCTCTTCCCTCATATCACTCCCCTTAACAAAATCAACCTTTTTTAACAAAAATTTGCTTTTGATTCTTTGGGTGTGTATTCTTTGTTTTCAAAACTGTGTCTCCGTTATTATCTTTCTTAGCATTCTCAGAACCATCAACATTATCTGATGTGGAACTACCAGGTGTAGTTGACACAAAGTCTGTTAGCTCTTCCTCGTCTGGCAAGAAAGAATAGTCATGACCAAGAGGCGGTTGAACTTTATTTAAACTTTTGAATCCCACACATGTCTTGTCATTACTCTTCTTCAGGCCCTTTATCATGTGTTTCATAACAAAAGATGAATCTCTGAATAGAATTAATTTCTTTTCAAGTTCACAAATTTTAAGTTGTGCTTCAGACAACTCTTTGCATTTTTCAGAAATTTCTTTTGTTTTTTCACTCATCGTATCATGAGCCAAGTCACTAATTTGAAGCTTTTCATTAAGCTTACAGGTTAGAATATTGATTTCTTCTTCATCACCTATTATTTTCTTCAAATATAATGGCTCATTTCGTTTTACGAAAATGTTTGATTCTTTTAGGTTTGAGAGCTCATTTACCAGACTTTGGTTTTGTTTTGTGAACGTGTCAACGTCACTTTGCAGTTCATGACAATTTAAACAAACAAAACTACCAGAGTTAGAGTGTAGCTCTCCTGTTGATTTGCTTAGATCGGCCATGAAAGCAGCAAAATCAGCAGCCATCTTCTTCTCTACAGCGTTCTGTTCTCCATCAGCTTTTTCAGCTACCGTTTCTCGCTCTACTTCAGCATTAGCTTTCACTTCCTCATTAACAATCGAGGCTATATCACTCCCCAGATGGACACTCCACTCATAAGAACCATCTCTTGCAGTAGAGATCAAGGAGTTTGATCTAGTGTTGGTTGATACATTTCTGTTGCTTGAACCATGACCAGGAGAATCTTGAAAGGATGAGTAAGAACGAGATTCAGTTTTTGTCGTTGACATTCTCTAGCAAAATGTCTGTAGCTTTGACAATTGTAACACTTCACTTTTGACTTGTCAAAACCAACACTCTTTCCAACGAACTTCCTTCCCGTTCTGTTCATGGACCTCTTAACTATTCTAGAGATCATGGCCATCTGCCATTGTAAATCTATCTCCTCTAGATCATCAGTGTCAATATGATCATATTCTTCATCAAACGTAGCAGGATCAGATATTCTTCCATGAATGTAGTTCTCGTAGGAAGCAACGAAAGAAGCAAGCAATGCCAGATGATCTTCAGCACTTTTGGCACTCAAAGGCATAGACATAGTACTGCTGTTACTATTACTTGATTGTTGTCTCCTTGCCCCTGACGAGCCTCTTGAAGTAGCAACAAAACATACATCACCCTCAGCATTTGTCACAATCTGCTCATTTTCACATGAGAGAAATATAGTTGTAGTATCACTTGTAGCATTGTTTGAAGATGAAGGTGTAAGCCCTTTATAAATCCTTGGATCTTGAACCTGATCATATCCAATTTCCTTCTTCTTCATATTGAGCTCATAAGCTCTTAATTTCCCAAAAACCTCTTCCAAGTCTTTCGTTTCATAATCAGCTTCACCCTTTATCATCAAAGTATAAATATCCCACTATGCAGGTAAAGCATCCAGCAACTTATTGTTTATCTCCACATTCGTGTATCCCTCTATGTCATAATTGTCCATTTCTGACATCAGATGATAATATCGCGTGATATTATCTTCAAGGGACTCACTCCTCATGCCTTTATACACAACACATTGTTTCTTCAGCAGATCAACCTTGTTCTTCTTCACATAAGTATTTCCCTCATACCTCGTCTCTAGGGCATCCCACATCTCCTTCAACGTAGTATAACGCTTGAATGTATGTTTGATTCCAACAGGTAATGACATCTTTATAGCAGCTAAGGCTTTCTTCTCAGACTCATACATCCTTTTTTCAGCTTCTGACATGTTCACATAAGCAGTAACACGTTGTCTTTCCTCAAAGTAATGTGTTGGGTTAGCGTATCCATCTTGAATACAGATCCACATCCATGTGTCCTTGTATTCAATGAACGACTGAAACCTATCCTTCTAAGTAAGATAATTTTCTACTTTCAGCATTTTTGGAGGTTTGTTAGTCGTGCCAGCCTCGTGCTCCATTCTTAACAGTTCATTTAGGTTAGACATATTCGACATTTTTACCGAACTGGCTCATTAAAAACGTTAAAACTTGTCCGAAATGAGTGGTCACCAAATTATACTGTTAGACTCGTCTCGACGATACGATTCTAATGATGTATATTGTCCGATTACGATTCTAATGATGTATATTGTCCGATTATGATTCTAATGATGTATATTGTCTAATACGAGTCTAGTGATGTATATTGTCGATTCTTTTTTTTGTCCTAAAAATCACACGAGTCTAACTATGGAACCGGTTTGTCAAGATTGTCTGTGGATCAAATCCTATGTCCGAAAAAGTTTGACTCCGGTTACGTCAGCTGATTAACTTTCCATCGTTTTGTATGTAACTCGAAACAGTATCGAATCCGGAACAGTAACGCGGATAGTCAATCTGAGATGGAAACACGAAACAATAATCCGAATTGCTTATCTGAGATGGTGATTCGGAATAGTGATCCGAGAATCCGGAATGTATTATTCTGATCTGAGATGGAATCTGGAATAGACTATTCTGACCCGAGATGGAATCCGAAACACACTGCTAATCCGAAATTCAATCCAAGATGGACTAATCTTAATCCGAGATAGACGGTTCTAATCTGAAATGCAACTCTGATGATCCGAATTGTAAGTCTGATGATCCGAATTTCACTCTGATCCGAAATGCAAGCTTTCCTGATCCGAAATTCAAGCTTTCAATCCGAAATGCTTCACTATTGATCCGAGATGCAAGACTTCTATTCGAAATCCCTTGTTGTTAGTCCGAAATCGCTGCAAAAACCCTAGAACAGCCGTCACAACTTCAAAACAACCTCCAAAACGTGTAAAAACCTAACTTTTTCTGCTGTTACGATTCTGAACCGAGCAAAAATAAGAGCTGAATGGTCTTATACCAATTGTAGGTCCCCTAATCCGCATGGATCGTCACAGAATCGTCTATCTAATCTAGAGTGCGGAATCCTCTAGATCAGATTTCACAGAAACAACAACACGAACACAATTACTTTCAAACTGTCTTCTATTGATTATCCAACACAATGTTTACAATCAATTCAAGACTCTCTCTCAACTCTCTCTCTGAAGTAATTAGCTAATTCTCTGATCAACTAAACAAGCAACCTTAACCCTAATTACAACCTCCCTTTATATAGAGATAGGTTATGCAACTGGGCTAGAGTTTCCCTACATGGACTGCATATGGGTCTAGGCCCAATTCGCCTACCATATGCTATATGGTGTCTAGTTTAGCCCTACTTCTAATTAACTATTACAAGACTAGACCTGCTAACCGTTTATCATTTTACTAATTACAAGATATCCAAAGACCAAATCTAAGCTTTTGTCACAAATATGCACCAACATAGCTTCATTTCTGACATTGGATTCATCAGCTTGGGTATTCAGAAAGCATTCAATTGTCTCGGATTATTCATCAAAACTAGTTCCTTCATTGTCAAAAGTCGGTTCACGATCCGAGTTGGCATCATTTGGTTGATGGGAAGATGATTCAGAAGTATTCAAGACTGGTACTAATACTGATTCTTGCAGTATTGCTTGGACCTACTTCAGAAGTGTTAGAGACAAAGAAGTGATAGGGAAATCATCAAACAATCTTGAAACTTTCTCTTGATTGAAATTTGATGCTGTTAGAAAAACATAACAAGTTCTTCTTATGATGGTACTTCAGGTAGGTCAAATGAATTCCACAACTCATCGTAGTTGAACAACCATGGTTCCCCAGGTTTCTACATAGGCGTTGTATCTGTTTGACAATCAACATTTGTGCAAGAATAACTGGTTAAGACTCGGTAAGAAGACTCGCTTTTGTGGACTAGCATAACCAACGAAAAATCCTTCCAAGGATTTGGCTCCAAATTTACCGTCCAGGTCTAGAATATTGCACGACGATCCAAAAGTTTCCAAAAACGCTAGGTTAGGCTTTCGATGGTTTTGTAGTTTAAAAAATGTGTTGTTGTGAGGCTTGACTGTCAACACACGGTTAAGAGTGTAACACGCTGATGTGACTGCTTCGCTCCAAAAACTAATTGGAAGTTTCTAATCAGCGAGCATAGTTCTGGTAGTTTCAATCAGAGAGCTGAATTCGTGAAGAATACCCTTTTCGTGGCAGAATTCGAGCATCCTCTTGTTCTTGAACTCAGTACCATTATCACTCTTCGTTTCATTGGTATAGGTTTCTAGCATCTGAAGAGAATCATAAGACATTCAAACGTTTCATCTTTACTCTCCAAGAAGAAAACCCATGAGAATCTTGATAAATCATCAGTCACGACCAGGCAATATATCTCCAGAGATACTTTTCACGTTCACTGGCCCAGAGAGATTCATAAGCAGCCTTTCTAGTGGTAGCTTGATAGAGTTAAGTAGCTTTGTCTGGGTGCAATTTCTTTTGCTGCTTTCCCTTTTTGCAGCTCAGACAATCATTAGATAAATGAAAATTTTTTGATTGACACCCTCCACTAGGTCGTTATGCACCAAATAATTCATCTTTCGCAGGTGAATGTGCCCCATCTTTCGATGCCATAAGATTGACTCTTTCAGGGTAGCTTTAGAAACAAAAATTGAACCTGCTTTGACATAGTGGATGAGACGCTCATGTCCAGGACAAATAGATCATTTTCTCATGGAGAACGCATGTGGATCCACTCCTCAAGAATATTGAACCTAGGCTTTAGAATTAAGCATTCCTTGTGATTGAAGTGTGTTGTGAATTTCTTGTCAAAGATTTGCGAGATGATGAGTAGTTTGTTCTCTAGCTCTGCAATGTAGTTCACCTTCTCGAAAGATACCACTCCATTCGTGAGAATACCATCACCCACTACTCTTCCACCTTGTGTCCTAGTAAACCCAACGTAACCTCCCCAGATAGCATTTACGTCGTATAACAACGCAAGCATCCCTATCATGTGTCCGGGAAGCTCCACTATCAATAATCCATTTGACATGATTGACCTCGGGAGCCCCTACACACATGTGGAAGAAACTATTAAAACAGAGAAACCGAAGCCTACTTTGTCATGACATTTTGTTTGAATTGCATTTAGGTGGAATAGGTGTTTTCACTTCTACTGAAGATGGTTTGACTTTTGCTACCCAAGTTTGTGCTTTCAGAATTGCCTTTTTAGAATAGAATTTTGAATCCTTTTGACGATCGTTGGTAGAAGTTTCACCAACCTCAAATTTTGAATTATGTTGAATCGTTGATGTCACATTTTTATTAGATTCATTATTTTTTTTTCAGAATTTGTTTTGGTACAAACTTGGGTGGTTTTTATTTCACATCTTTTGTAGATCTGTTGAGTTGGAAGCAGGTTTTAGATTTCTTTGAGAACATTGTCGTGCAATATGCCCAACATTGTTACATTTGTAGCACATCCTTCTGTCATTTCTAACATAGGAATCAAATCCTGTTTTCTACTCTCCTTTTCCTTCTTAAATTCATCATTGGATTGTTCACCAATGATCTCTTTTTCTTTTTCAGTATTTGTCCCATAGACAAAATCAATTTTCTTTGCAAAGTTCAACTTTTGAAACTTGTTGTTCTTTCTTTGCTTTTGAAAACCCAAACCTGCTCTCCTGTTTTTGGATAGTCCCTGTCTCTCTGATGGTGGTTTCTGTATACACATTTTGATTTAGAGTAAAATGATGCATCTCGTTTTTCTAAATCAGAATGATATACTTCAACTAGCTTGAACAACTTATCAACTCGATCAAGATTAACATTCTGAATTGGGAAATCCTCATCAAAATATAGTTTTCAGATCCGTTCATTTTATACACGACCACATTTGGATCGTTGTTTAAATATTTTCGATGATAAACATCCAGTTCAGATTTCTCAGACTCATACTCAAAAACATTTCCGACCACTGTTTTTACCACTTCAGATTGACAATCACTTTCTGTTTTGGTGTATGTTACATCAATGTTTGCAGGAAGCTCGTCTTTCTTCTCTGTTTTCAATTTTAAATTAAACGCCTTTACCACCCCTGATGGTTTCTTACTAGCATAGCTATTCCACAAGGGCGGTGAAACACGATCGTAACTTACACCTTTGCCTTCGTCAACTTTATTGTCTTCCTTGCTTTAAATTATTGGAAGAATGTGATCATTGACATACGAACTTGTAGAATAACTTATTAACAACTTGTTAACCCGTTCTGTTTCAATTTTCATTTTTTCAAGTTCACCTTTTAGCTCGGCAATTGTATTTAAATGAATACAGTAGCCTTGAGCATCGAAAGTGTCTTGTCATTTTCTCTGATTAACTTGATCAAATAGTTTACTTGTTTTGCTTAATTTGTCATAAGCTTCTTTTGTTAAATTATAATCACATGACAAATTATATGTATAACATTTCAGCTCTTTGTATCTTGTTTCTTTTTCGACACACTCTATGCATGGCTTTTTGCACTTCATGTAAGGTGTTTCTTTTACTAACTCATTTACTGACACATTTACTGATTTGACTCTAGCTTCCTAAGCTTCCTCAGTAACTACTGCATTCACGTTAACCATTAGAGCTTTGTCGACTATGTCAGTCAGATTCTCCAAAGTCAACTCTTTGGTCACATCCATCATCTCCTCTACTTCAGGCTTTTTCTCTTCTGCACATGGTGATTGTAGCTTGAATCGAAATAACTTGAAAGAAGTTTTAAAAATCTCAGAAGATAAAAGATGCTTAAATGCACTATTTAAGAGTTCTCTTCCTCTGACGACGTGCTGCAATATTCTTCAGGTGCTTCGTCAAAGGATGCTTTAGCAAATTCTTCTTCTGCCTGTTCTGGTTCTTCAAAAATCTCAGCTACCAGTGCGAGGCTTTCATTATTTGAAGTGTATTTGTTCTAGTTGAACCCATCATCTTCTTGGGTAACCTTTGAGTTTGAAGGACCATCATCGATCTGTACTAACCTTGTATGACGTGGTTGGGGTCAATTATAGATGGCTCTTTTGTAATAATCATCTACATATGGATTCTGGTTTCCTTTGACTTCTCTGTTTGGGCACTATCTTTTGAAATGTCCCTTTTCTCTAAACATGAAACATGTAACTTTAGCCTTGTCAAAACCATGTTTCCCATCAAGACCTCCTAGACTGTCTCTTCCCGTGATTTCCATAACACGTTGAGCTATACGGACTTTGACGCCATACACCATTCAATATCAATTAGCTCCAACTCAACTAGATCAATCTAGTCATAATCTTCTTTCGGTCATTTCGGGATTCCCAATCCTTCGGCTACTAGACTCTCGTATGATTCCAGAACTGATGCAAGCAATGCCATGTGTTGTTTGGCTGTGTGTTCATTGAAATCCTGTGCGTTATCGAGATTCACAGCAATGTTGCATTGAAGAATTCACTGGTTTGGATTAGGTAGAATGTTTTGATTGTTTTAGGATTACTTGAGCTTTGTGCAGATTGAGGAGCTTGAGGAGAAATAGGGTTGCATGATGAAAATGACTGAAACCCACTTGATTGGTTTGATGGTGGACTGTAGCATTGTTGGTGCTGAAGGCTGTTTGAACCTTGGGACTTTGTATGTGACCAGCAGAATTATTTTTGTAGTATAGGTTCATATCTTGTTGTATATGAGCATCTTTGTTCTTTGCTATTTTTTGTATTTAAAGGTTGTTACCTTCTAATCTTTCAATAAATCTTGGCGATGTGAAGTTACTGTATTCTGTCATTTTTGAGAATAGTTAGATTAGTCATCCACTCTCCTTCTATAAGAATCAACCAGTTTATCAACTAGTTCTTCATTACTTTTATAGATCTCCATTCTTTTCAACTGAACCACCAAATGACAATATCGTTCGATCAGCTGCTTTATTGTCTCACCTTTCCTCAAATTGAAAATATCGACCTCCTTGCTTAGCAGCGCTTTTCTTCCTTTTCGAAGTTGAGAACTTCCTTGAAACTTCAATCTTAAAGCATTCCACAGAGACTAAGCGTCATCATCATGTTGAAGATGTGCCAGGATATCTTCTTTTGAAGCCTGTTACAGTATGTTCATCATCTTCTTTTCATTGATAAATTTTTCTCTCTCCATATCCGTTAACTGAGCCAGTGTCTTCTCAAGACCATTCTCACCAGCAGGTGCTGTGTACTTTGACTCGATGGCAAACCAACATGTGAAATGATTAGCTTGCACACCCAGTTTATGATTCTCTACTCCAACTGTCATAATCTTCTAAGATCATGAGCTTCAGAGATTTCGTCACGGTTGCCATTTCGTTTTCTAGATTAATGTTTCTGTACTGCGGTAGTCGTAACAACTGAAGCAGCAAAAGTGTTGTAAAACTCTTCTTCCATTAAACCTGAAATTTTTAGAAACACAAACTTTCGAAAAACACCGATTAGATCGACAAAAAATGCGAAATTTAAGAAAAACTCCTTAAAATGAACAGCTACTCGTGCGAATCAGGTGGTTCGTGCGAGCAAGATACTCGTGCGAATCAGTAATTCGTGCGAATAGGATACTCGTGAGAGAGGAAGAGTGATTCGTGTGAATCACTCACTTGTACGATTGAGTGTTTTAGAACTTGTAAATTATACCAAAACTTTTATTCTTAGTTGTACGAGTGGTTAATTCGTACGAATGGCCGGTCGTACAAGTTGTCCTTCTACTCGTAGGGGTCAGCTCAGGTCACCAAATGGATTATTCTACAATTATTGTCATGAATTTGGTCAATTTTAGATCTGTAAGTTTCAGAATTTGTTAGAGTTGATTTTTGACGTGATATACAAAATCCTAGTCCAATTCATCCATGAATTCGTCTAGATCTGAAGTCTGTATGAAGAAAGAGTAGATATAGAAAATCTTCAATGGTTGAATCTCTGGATTTGCAAGTGCTAAAACTTGTTGGTTGTCCGCTCAAACTTGATGTTTGTCCTCAAATCTGGCCTCAAGGCTCTGATACCACTTCTGAGAGGGGATCGGCTCTCCTCTTATGAGCACCGGACCTATTCGACTCAGCTAACAGAGGCGGAATTCATTGCTAGCGAGTTGGACAAACAAACAAACAAGTATGCTGCTTAAACGCCTTTGATTCGTATTAATAAACATGAGAGTTACATACGAGTAAGCACCTGGAAAATGTGACTCGTACGAGGTATAAAAAGCTCTACTCGTACGAAGGAAACTTAGTGCGAATGAGAACTGCGACTCGTACAAGTGATAAACAACTCTAGTCGTACAAAGGACACTTCATACGAACCCAACCTGCTCGCTTCGCACGAGCTGCTCATGTCTATATATATGTGTTATATGTTCATTGTTTGTAAGTTCCTTAAGGGGAAACGTTGGCGAATTCTCTCTAGGAATTCTGTTTCGACTCCCTTTTTATAACGTTCTACCGAATCGGTACTATCATACGCCCAAACTTCCATCTAGAACCGTCGTCACCGGGACCCACAACATGCTGTGAGAAGGTATCGGCTCTCCTCTTATGAGCACTGGACCGATTCAACACAGCTAACAGAGGCGGAATTCATTGCTAGCGAGTTGGACAAACAAACAATCATGTATGTTGCTTAAACGCCTTTGATTCGAATATTAATAAATGTGAAAGTTACAGACGAGAAAACAACTAGACAGGGTTTTGTCATAGTCACACACCAACAGATAACAAAACAACACTCAAGCTCCACTATTTATAGGCCAACATGGCTCGCACTGGAGTGAGTGTTGTAGGCTCGTACGAGCCACTATAGTCACTCGTACGAGCCATATTTATAGGTCCACTTGGAGGATCAAGATAATCCTGCTTCCTTGTTTATGTAACATACACAAAAGTTCGAAATCCAATTGTTTATGAAAACCAAAGCAAGAGCACAATCAATATGACAAAAGATATATCTCCAAATGTTCACTATATTGATTTGTAGAGAGACTCAGTACATAGACTCTTGGATAAACTGCTAATCTTTCTATACACTATATGTTCTCTTTCGAGTGTCCTACGGCTCAACCCCTTTTCAGAGAAGTGCATGTCTGTTTATATAGTGCTAACACCTAGCAACAATACGAAAAATGTCACTGGTCGTACGAAGCACTACAAAGACTCGAAGAACATTCAGACATGGTGGCTCATACGAACAGGTTATGGCTCGTACGAATGAGTAAGTTATTCGTACGACCAGGTAATGTTCTTGTTAACAGGGTCACTCATACGCGCATGCAATGACTCGTACGAATAGGTTATGGCTCGTACGAGCCAGCAACTTGCTCATACAAAGCACCTTTCACTCGCACGAACAAACTATGTCGTACTAAATCAAGATAGGAGGGTACCTTGATTTGGTCGAGACAACCAAACTTTACAGACCCAACAAACAAAGACCGTACAATTACTGACGTAACTAAGAATGAGCGACAGACACAAAAGTGTATCAACAATACTAAATATGACATTCTCTAAGCACAATATACACAACTACATATCCTAGATGTAGGCGATAGACATTATGCACCAACATGTCACAACCTGCTCATTTCACATGAGAGAAATGTCACACCCTGATTTTCGATGTAGCGGAAGCGTGGTGAGGTGTGGCCAGAGCGGCAGTCCATGCATTCAACCAAGTAAACAACAATTGTAATACGTTGTAAAATATTCATCCATACCCTTTATTCAACACAAGGTTTACATACGACCCTTTTTGTCTTGAAACATACCACAAATTTAACAACATTGTTTAAAATTTAAACATGAGTTTACAAACACAATAACAAAAGATTGGATGAAATATAATTTCTTGACTTTATAACATACGAACATGAATTTCTCCCAAGGCCGTCCACTAGTTTCATGTAATACATGTAAGTTCTGAAAACGACGTCAACGAAATTTGGTGAATTCATGTATAAATTTTTGCATCAAATGAATCTTCAAAAACATTTGAAATAATAAATTCGTTTAGTATAACTTAATGAAACTTGTAGGATCAGTAGTGTGTTGCAAGGACACTAATCTGTATGCCGAATAAGGTGGCAACAAAACCTGACGATTTATTGTGTCTGAGACACTCGTTTTAGACACAAAAGCACTCTAATACGATCTTTTATTGTTGCCTTAATAGAGTGGGGGTCGCCCAAACCCAATAGATCTATCCACTTGTTCCTCGGTACTTTTATTCATTAATGGTCCCAATACTTGAGCCTTATCCACATGTGTTCCAATATTTTCATTTCCAAGTTATACTAAATGTAACATGTATACATCCCTACACGTTTAAAAACCATAGAAATATTTAAATAAATGGGGAAACATGAACTCACAAATTTTCTTCCGTGCAAATCTCTATTTGATTCCTAACACTTCGTTCGTTTCTCGACCTATAAGTGTTCTAATATATTAGACACCTAGGCTTTCGTTCATTTTTCGTACAAGTATCTGAGCTTGAATTTGATACTTGCATTTGTTGGTTTTTCTTTGTTGGTATACATATATATATATATATATATTTTTCATATATGTATTCTAGATTGATCACATGTAAATGGGCCTCGCCCAAAATTTTAATCTAAAAGTTCCATCTAAAAGTTTATTACATATCGGCCTAGCCCAATAGGTTTTGTAAGTATGGGCCTAGCCCAATTTCCACTCTTCAGGCTTTCCTAAGTCTGTATGAACATTGCGTGTATGTGTTTGTACTAGCTCTCTTTTCTTAATCAAGATAGTGAATCTTTGGTTAGCTTGTGTGTGTTAGTTTGCTTTGGTTTTCATACTTACGTGGATTCCGCACTCGTATGTGTATTAGATAACAAGGAAGTAGGTTATCTTGATCCTCCAAGTGGACCTACAAGTGGTATCAAAGCTTTGGCGCTCTTCCTTGTTTAAAACCAAGCACAGTGTTGTGTTTGAGCAAGTTGTGTAGCTTCCTGGAAGTGTTCTTAAGCTTCTAACAAGAAACTTAAGTTTTTAAAAAAAAAGTAGTTTAAAACTTAGGTAAAACATGTTGTTTTCAGAAAATTTTTATAAAAACCTTGTTAAAATACATGGAGACATGTTAGAATTTGGTTTCTTGAAATTTTCCATCAAAGTTTAGCTGAACATATTTTCTGGTGAAGCATTTGTTGGGCAACTCCCCGGAATATTCCTTTAGGGTTGACCCCAGATCTTAAGATTTGACTGACTTGACTGAAAAGCTGATTTTGGAATGTTTGTCCTTTTGACCGAATTTGTATAAGACACCTGACAACTTTCGAACAAACTCATAAACAAGTTTCTGTTAAAAAGGAAACTTCTCACTAACCAACCATGCAAAAAGATCCACTGCGAAAGACCCCATCTGCGAACAACCAACCATACGAAGAACAAATTGTTCGGGCGAAGAACCACCTGTTCGCACGAACAACAACTTGTTCGTATGAAGAACTTGAGGTTCGTACAAAGAACCTTTAACTCGTACGAAGAACATTGATTCGTTCGAATCAGTGGTTCGTACGAAGAACTAAGTTTTTCGTGATTTGTTGTTCGTGACCAGTTTTTCAATACTTCTTTTTTTAAAATCGTGAACTTTAACAGTAAGGCTTTTATTACAAGTTAATTTTTAAGTCGATTTTCATAAACAAGAAAACAAAATGGGTACAAATCCTTGGGATTGGGGGTGTAGTTCAAGCACAAACCAAGACTCACCACAATGCTTCACAACCTCATGGGTTAAATCATTGATGGCTCGACAAACATCCATGAATACTACTAATCAATGGGCGTGTGTGGCAAATTATAATCAAAGCATTCAGACTCTTCTTATTTGCGAGAGTGAAATAGGAAGTAACAACCGTCCACCGAAGTTGAACCATACGTATGATTATCCTTCATGGAAAATCGTTTCCATACGTATGTTCTTGGTCAAAATACATAATTATGGACATGTTTTACTACACCATACAAGGAATCTCTCGAAGAAGCAGGATCAATTCCAACCTCTTTAGCCAACTTAGATGAAAATGATAAAAATGCTTATGATCTAGAAAAAAAGGCATTTGCTATCCTTACACAAGCACTTCATAAGGATATTTATCATCAATTCATGTATTGTACACCACCAACAATTTGTGGGATACTTTGGAAGCAAGAGGGGAAGGAAATGCTACAACAAGAAAGATACGACATGTCTTCTGAAGAAAAAGTTTGAAGGTCTTCATACAAGGTTTCCATACAAAGATACGACATGTACCACCACCAAGAAAGAGTTAATGGAGAATGGAACACTAAGCGACATGACAACTCGTTTCTATCATCTGCTTAGTGAAATGTATTCATACAAGGTGATCGCATCTCCACAAAAGATTGTAATGCGTTTTGCCGATGCCTTACCACTGTTGATACACTTTTGTGTCTGTCGCATGTTCTTACTTACGTCTGTATTTGTATGGTCTTTGTTTAATGTGTCTGTATAGTTTTGGTAGTGTTGACCAAATCAAGATATCCTCCTATCTTGATTTAGTACAACGATTAGTTAGTCTGTGTTGTAAAACAGTTTCATGTATGCATACTGTTGAGTCTTGTGTATGTCATGTCTGTTGGCACGTTCTCTGAAAGAACACATCTACGTGTGAGTGAAAAGTGCTTCGTACGAGCAAGTTGTTGCTCGTACGAGCCACTTGCTGATTGGTACGAGTGATTCTCTACTCGTACGAGTGGCCCCTTTCAATAAGCTCTTTGCTTGTTCGTGCGAGCCAGTTCCTGTTCGTGCGAGTGTCCATTGTAGAACGTTCTTCGTGACTTATAGTGTTTCGTACAACCATTGTAGAACGTTCTTCGTGACTCAAATGTGGAGAATTTGGCCAAATTATAAAAGATTATCAAAATCTAGCCAAATCAAGATGTATAGAGAAAACCCCTCATGAACCAACTTGCAAACGTAAATCTGTTTCTCCGACTCAAGATAAAAGAATCATTAAGGATCAAAAAGAGAAACAAAAACATAAACAAGTAAAAGCAATTGAGAAAGCTTTAAAATTGGAAAGTTATTCTAACTCCTAGTATTTGCTTGATCACATCATTGACGTTCAAGAGCTTAGGGAGATGTCAAATGCATTGGGTATAATCGTGTCCACCTCGTTGAAACATAATTATACCAAATTGCCTGATGAGAGGAAATGCCACGCTTTGAACCATCTGTACCTCTCAATCCTGAAGAGTTTGCAGCAGGATTAGGATTTAAGCTGGACACTTCCTCAGTTGAAAGAAGAAAATCCGAGAACTCATCATCAGTTGCTGATCAGAATCCTTCTACAATAGAGGAGGATGATGAGTAAGAGAAAATCGATCAGGATCAATCTCTTGATGAAGAAAAAGGGATAGAGAATTCTGCTACTCCCAATGTAAAAACTATTGAAAATCAAGGGAATGATCCAATGAAATCTGTCAAGACAAATGCGCCTACAGATGAAAATGATAATGTGTTGTATACTTTGATTGGGGACAAGAAAATTTACTCAAACAAAGACTTTCCAATAAAAAATGTAAATCCAACCTCAATTGATCAAGTTTTTGAAAATTCAACAACCAAATTTTTGGAAAAGAAGAATCCAATCAAGTCTCAACCATTATCCGTTTCCAAAGAAAAACAACAAGAAAAGCGAGCTGAAAACCTATGGTATCACAACCAAAGGTTGAAGCTAAAGGCGCTCGCTATAAGAAGAAATTGAAAAATGTTCAATTTCTGGGTTCAATTGGTATGGATAAAATCGAGACTTTTGAAACCATGTCTAATGTTGATTTTGTAAAACAAGTCAAGATTTTAAAGTGTAACAGTCAAAACAATTACACTCAACACACAAATGGGTGTGAAGATGAACCAAGTACCTCTAGACCAAAAAGTTCAACATCAAGTCATAAAACAGGATCTCCTAAATTTGTTGAAAGGAGAACATGTTTTAAGTGTGGAGAGTTTGGCCACATAATCAAAAATTGTACCAACCCAGCAAAACCCAGATTTGTTGAAAAAGCCCTCCTGAACCAACTTGCCAACGTCGATCTGTATCACCAAAACAAGACAAACGTATTGTTAAAGAAAAACAAGAAAAACAAGATGTAAACAAGTAAACATAATTGAAAAGGCATTAAAACCGGGATTTTTCAGAAAGGAAACCAAGTTCTTCAAGTTTGATAAAACAAGAAGTAGTTAAAAATGAAAATAATAGTCATTCTGGTAAATTTCAACAATCTTGGAAACCTAAGACCGATAATGTTTCAGGGGGAGGCATAGAGTTTCAAAATCATCAAGAAATAGAAATCACATTTCTTGATGATAAGAGTCGACCCAAGACCACAAAGGCTTGGTCCCCATCTCAAACTGATTAGGTATTGAAATGTGTAGGATGTTCCAGGAGGAACTGTGAATAGTCATTGGATTGTTGACAGTGGACCATCAAGGCACATGACAGGCGACTTAAGGTTCCTTAATGATGTGAAAAGCATTAGAGGAGGTTATGTTGCCTTTGCTGGAGATAAGGGCAGATACATCACTAGAGAAGGAATGGTTTCCAATGGTGTTGTTAGTTTTCATAAGATCAATTATGTTGTCAAATTGATCACAATATTCTGAGTGTTTCTCAAATCTACGACAAGAAGTTCACGATTATTTTGATGATACCGGTTGTTATGTGCTGAAACTTGGTTTCAAGATTTCCAAAGAATGAATTTTCCTGTCGGCTCTAAGAATTAATGACTTGTATATTCTTGACATGAGCCAAGCTATTACCACGTCTACACAAGTCACATGTTTTGTCTCAAAAGCCATCAAAAAGGAATCAATCTGCTGGCATAGATGAATGGGACACATTCAATTGAGGAAAATGGACTATTTGGTGAAAAATAATCTAGTGAGTGGTGTACTAGTGAAGAACTTTCATTTACAAGAAGTCTGTGTATTGTGCCAAAAGGGAAAGCAAGCTAGAAAATATCATCCTGTGAAGAAGATTAACACGGTGAATATGCCTCTAGAACTTATTCATATGGACCTCTTTGGACCTATGAAACACAAGACTACCTTTGGTGATTAATATTGCTTAGTAGTTACTGTTGCCCACTCAAGATTTTCATGGTTAAATATGTTGGCACACAAGAGTGAAGTTCCTGAAATCCTCAAGAATCTCCTAACGCCACTCGAAAATTTGTATAATTTAAAGATAAGGAGACAATGGCACCGAATTCAAGAATCATGTTATGGATGAGTTATGTTCTTCTAAAGGAATTTTGCATGAGTACAGCTCTCGTTACACTCCACAACAAAATGGTGTCACTAAGAGGAAAAATAGAACTCTGATTAAAACTGCAAGAACTATGTTAGTTGAATCAGAACTTCCTATTCAATTCTGGGGGGGAAGCTGTGGCTACTGCATGTTACACGATGAATAGAGTTCTTACAGTGAAGACGCAACAATGAATAGAGTTCTTACAGTGAAGAGGCATGGGGAAACATGTTTCGAGTTATTACATAAAAGGAAACCTGATGTGTATTTCTTAGAACCTTTTGGAGCTCCTTGCACTATGATTGATCCACATGGAAAGTTTGGTCCAAAGGCTATCAAAGGTTTCTTTCTTGGATATGCTCATCCTAATTTCAGAGTGTGAAATTTGTCATCGAAAAGGATTGAAGAATAGAGTGAAGTTAAGGTTCAAAGATACATTGAATCAGTAAGAGCTTCGGGTGCTCCTTGGATGTTTGACTACGATGGGCTTTTTGACTCCTTTAACCTTCTAACTTTTGATGATGCATCTGCAGCTGCTCAAATGCTACTAGAAAGTGATACTGTAGTTGACTCGTCATTAGTACGACTAATTATTGTTAACCATCAAGTGTCTACCTCGGTTAACAATCTTGTTCAGAATGAGGAATTCGAAGATGCTGCTGACTACAATGTTTCGTCAGAAGATGATGAGTTCCATGATGCAAATGAAGCTACTTCTAGTCTGGTTCCTAAATTTCAGTTGTCACATCAAATGTGCAAAATCTAGGGATAACTGAAGGTCATGCATCTATATCTTCACCAAATCCAACAAACGAATTAGCTGTTGATCTGAAAATTATTAATTTCGGTATAAATTCTCGAGTTCTCGATGTTCCTGAAACTCGAATTCATAATACCCATCCTTAGCAGAATATTATAGGATATGTCCAGAGTGGTGTGAAGACTCGTAATCAGCTAATGAACAACCAGAATGCTGGTTTGTATTCGGCTATTAGGGAATCTGGGGAATAGAATGATTGGTCTTTTGCCTGCTATGTCTGCCAAGTTGAACCAAAATCTTGGAAGAAAGCAATGAAAGAAGATTCATGGGTTGAGGTAATACTGAAGAACTTTAGCAGTTTTAGAAGTTAGGCGTGTGGAAATTGGTTGACAGGCCTGACAACTACAAGAAGATTGGTACAAGATGGGTTTACAAGTGTAAGAAGGATGACTGAGGTATTATTGTGAGAAACAAAGCAAGATTGGTTGTCCATGGCTTTAATTAGGTAGAAGGCATTGATACAATGAAGTTTATGCACGGTATCACATCTTGAGGTCATAAGAATTTTCTTGGCTTATTCGTTCTATAAGAAGTTTAAAATTTACCAAATGGATGAAAAGAGTGCATTTCATCTGGTGTGGTTGAAGAAGAAGTATATGTTGAACAACCACCTGGTTTTGCAGATCCAATCCATTCTGAGAAGGTTTAGCTTCTCAATAAGGCGTTATACGGTCTTCATCAAGCTCCACAGACTTGGTAAGAAACGTTGTCTTCATATCTTCTCAAGAATGGTTTTCTCAAACGATTTCAGATGGAAGACTCAAAACCTTTGGGAACTCCATTAGCTCAAAATCATGGGATTACTCCTGATGGTATGGGTGAACATGTGGAACCATCTCTTTATCGTGCTATGATCGGATCTCTTATGTATCTTACTGCTTCAAGACCCGATATAAAGTACCCAACATGTTTCTAGCATGCTAACAGTAAAGTCCAAAGGTTTCTCATTTGATGGCTGTGAAAAGAATCTTTCGTTATCTGAAGGGTTGCCCGGACACTAGTCTCTGGTACATTAAGGATGATAAGTTTGATTTGACAACATTCAGTGATTCTGATCATGGTGGCTGCAAGATTGATGCAAAATCAACATTAGCAGGATGTCAGTTCTTGGGAAATCACCTAGTCACGTGGTAATGCAAAAAGCAGACATGTGTAGCTACGTCAACCTGTGAGGCTGAGTATACTTCAGCTTCTAGTTGCTGCTCTCAGGTTCTATGGATCCAACAGCAAATGCGCGACTACAGTTTTGTCACACCCCGACCCGCAGCGGAATAAGAGTCGGGGCATAATTGGGTTATCACCAAAGCTCATGATGTTTACTAGAATGTTTAATATTTATTAAATTCAAATTACAACTTCAATGTTCAAATCAAATTCATACAAATACAAGGAAATGAAACTAAGTAAAATAATCCAAAGCTTAAACTGATTTAATCTTCTAGGCCCTCTTATGTGTTTCTTGCCTCAACTGGATCACATGTATCATGTGTAAAATGGGGGAAATTTTGGGTCAACAAAAGTTGGCGAGTGAACCTTGTTTAAAAACATTGTTATCGATTTCTTGTTGTATTTAATATTGAAAAGTAGTGCAATATTCATATGTGAGCAAACATATATAAACAAACAATCACAAACCATCATGAATGAGTATATGACATGAATGATAATGTATTGTGAGATCAAGGCTCAATCAAATGGAGCCGATCGTATGAAATGTATGATGATGTATGTGCGATCAAGGCTCAATCAAATGGAAACCGATCGAATGAGGCACCTGTACTGAACCCGTCTCCCACGGGGAGCTGATGGGCCTAATGAAATGCATGTACTGAAAATGATAACTTTAATCTAAACATAATCCACACAACAATTGATACATATTGAATACACATTTGATCACGGATATGATGGATGCTCAAGTGTTTAAATATAACAAATAATTAAGCGACACATGATACACCCCAAAAATGTGATTAAAACAGGGAATTGGTAGAGATTCACTCACATTGGGTAAATAATTGGATTTTATTGAGACTATACTTTTAATTAACAATTTGGTAGAGTTTTGGGATTTGATCGACGATGAAGAACTAACCTAAAATAATAACGAAATGGTTCGGTAAATAATTGGATTTTATTGGAGACTAACACTTTTAATTAACAATTTTTAATAGCATTTTTTAGATTTATTTTTTTGAGTTTAAGATCATTTTCTAACTTTAAAAATATTATTTTTAAGTATTTTTAATTGATTTTTAAATTAAATTAAATAAATAAATAAAAATAAAAATTTTTGACTTTTTGACCGTTGACCGGACTGTTGACCTGTCGGACTGTGGGTAATGTGTGCGCTGAGTGAGGTTCGAACCCGAGACCTCTCGTTCGCGTGCACGCAACTCTACCAACTGAGCTACGTGTCTAACCCGAAATATTTCTGATTTTAATTATACTTATATACTATTTAGATTATTCAGAATTCTATTTAATTTAAAAAGGTTTTTAAATCATTGAACCGGTGTGAGGGCCTGGACTCGAACACGCGTCCATAGCCTTGTATTGCACACAACCCGACCAGCTAGGCTGTGTGACTAACCCGAATGATATGCGATTTTAATTACATTTATATACTATCTGCGCCTTAATATATATCAGTATTAAAAATGGTTGGAGATTTGTAAGAACCGGGCAGCGTGTTAGGACTAGAACTCGGGACCATGATATTAAATTTGCACACAGTCCGCCACTGGACTGTGTGTCTAACCCGGTATAATATTCAGTTTTAATTAAACTTATACACATATTGCCTTCGTCTTCTTCATCTATAAAGACACAGAACCAGATGCCCGACTGTTTTTGTTTAATTCGATTATCGAAACTTATAATTGGTTGGAAAGTATTAGATAATGAGATTAAAGAACATAATTGTAGAAACAGGATGTTTTTCTCAGAACTCCGGCAAGGGTCGTCGGCTCTGATTTGTGAATTCCGTCTGAGTGGATCAATTAACAGTTTTGATCAATGAGTTGTGAAATTAAGTGACTAAACAAGAGATATCAGGGGGTTTAGATGATTGTACCGATTTACAGTGTGATTTAGGAATTTCCAGAGATTTTCCGGCCAGTGCAGAATTCCGGCAACGTCGTCTGGAACCGATTCTGGTTGAAGGATTGAAGTTAGTATATGTCTAACAATGGATTGAAAACGAAAGAGTCGAGAAATTTACCGATTTGGTGTAAGTCTCGGTTTTCCGGTGAAAGTCCGGCGAAAGAAGAATGTCTCCGGCGAGTGCTAAGACTTCGAGAAATGGTACGATTTTGAGCGAAAAGATTACCAGAGACTTGGGTGAGTATTTAAAAGGAAGAAACTGAATGAATCGAGTCCGAATTTGATCTTGATTCGTGGTCAATATTTCTCCGGCGGTTACGACTTGAATTGGGGGATTAGACATCGGTTATAACCGATGCCGAAGTTAATTCACGCGTTCAGTCAAAGGGAACGATCGAAATTTAGCGAAATCGTCGGTATTTCCGGCGACTGCGGATTGGGCGCGTTGATTACTAAATTTGATTTCGTGTTTTATTATAAGTATTAATTGTTTCATTATATTGACAAAAGACAGCATGTGGCGGAGTGGTGTTGTGGTTGTTTGGTGACCCGGGTTTGAAACCCGGCAGCTTGATTTTTATTTTTTAAGCACTTATTTTTACTTTTTAATAATTATTGTTTTTAAATTCTAATATGTTTATTACATATGTATTGTTTAAAATTAATATTGACCATAAATACGAAATAAAATTTTTATAATTGGATATTTGATTAATAAACGAAGCGGGTTTGGAAACCCGTTTTTCGACGGATGTTAAAGTATCCCCTACTTTTAGAAATTTCGCCCCGAAATTTAAGTAGTAGTGGTAATAGGAAAAAGATGCGGGTATTTTTCGCGCATTGAGTCTTCACGTTCCCAAGTAAACTCAGGTCCTCATTTCGACTCCCAGGTACCCTAACAATTGGAATACGACTCCGTCTTAAACGTTTTTCTCCAAAGTCCATGATCTCTACTGGTCTTTCAATGAAGTGCATAGATTCATCGATCTGAATATCTTCTAGGGGAATATGGAGGTTTTCATCGGCGAGGCACTTCTTTAAGTTTGATACGTGGAATGTGGGATGAATTCAGTTGAGTTCTTCTGGTAGGTCAAGCTTGTATGCTACAGGTCCTACTCTTTCGAGTATCTTGAAAGGTCCTACATAGCGTGGTGCTAGCTTGCCCTTCTGGCCAAAACGAACTACTCCCTTCCACGGTGATACTTTTAAAAGTACTTGATCACCAATGTTAAACTCCAAGGGCTTTCGTCGTTTATCTGCATAACTCTTTTGACGACTTTGTGCCGCTAGAAGATTGTTTCGAATTTGATGGATCTTGTATGTTGTTTCTTGAATCAATTCTGGACCGGTGATTTGAGCTTCCCCAATTTCGTGCCAACATACTGGTGATCGGCACTTACAACCATATAAAGCTTCGAAAGGAGCCATGCCGATACTCGAATGATAGCTATTGTTGTACGAAAATTCAACTAATGGTAGATGAGTGTCCCAATTCCCTTTGAAGTCTATGACACATGCTCGAAGCATGTCTTCAAGAGTTTGGATAGTGCGTTCAGATTGTCCATCAGTTTGAGGATGAAAAGCGGTACTGAGGTCTAATTGTGTACCCAAGGCGGCTTGTACGGCTCGCCATGTTCGTGAAGTGAAACGACCATCACGGTCTGAAATGATGCTTAAAGGTACACCATGATGGCTTACGATCTCGCTGATGTAGATACGAGCTAACTTCTCGTTCTTGAAGTCCCCGCGAATCGGAATGAAGTGAGCTGGTTTTGTAAGACGATCAATGATTACCCATATAGTGTCATACCCACTGGAGGTGTGAGGTAACCCGGTAATGAAGTCCATGGTTATGTTTTCCCACTTCCATACAGGTATTTCAGGTTGGGTTAGAAGTCCTGAAGGTCTTTGATGTTCAGATTTTACTTTGGAACAGGTAAGGCACTTGGAAACGAAAACAGCAATATCCTTTTTCATGCCCGGCCACTAGTAGGTGTATCGTAGGTCTTGATACATCTTGTCGGCTCCTGGGTGTACAGAGTACCGTGTTTTGTGCGCCTCATTCATAAGGAAATCACGAAGGCTATCGCAATCGGGAATCCATATGCGATTTAGATAGTATAGAATGCCGTCGGATTTGGTTTCGATTTTGAGTTCTGCTCTACATGACAGCTCGTCTCGTACGTCGTTTTCTGTTACAGAAACATGTTGAGCTTCTCGGATTCGATCTTTGATGTCGGTTATGATTTGCGAACATAGAAGACGAATGGAGTTCGCATAACCTTTTCGACTGAGCGCATCGGCCACTACGTTTGCCTTGCCAGGATGATACCGAATTTCACAGTCGTAGTCGTTAAGAAGTTCGACCCATCTTCGTTGCCACATTTTCAACTCCTTTTGGTTGAAGATATGTTGGAGACTCTTGTAGTCAGTGTATATTTCACACTTGGTAACGTAGAGGTAATGTCTCCATATCTTGAGAGCGAACACAACGGCTCCAAGTTCTAGGTCGTGGGTGGTGTAATTCTTCTCATGAACTTTGAGTTGCCTAGAAGCATAGGCTATCACTTTTCCTCTTTGCATCAGTACACAGCCTAGTCTTGCCCTGACGCATCGCAATATACTACAAAGTCATCGCAACCTTCAGGAAGTGTGAGGATAGGTGCGTCACAAAGTTTTTGCTTTAGAGTTTGGAAGGCTTCTTCTTGTTTAGGTCCCCATATGAAGGGTTTTCCTTTATGAGTCAAAGCCGTGAGTGGTACAGCAATACGGGAGAAATTGGCAATGAAGCGGCGATAGTAACCAGCCAAACCAAGAAATGATCTTACTTCGGTAGGGGTACGTGGTGCTTGCCATTCCTGTACTGCCTTGATCTTTGAGGGATCAACATGAATTCCCTTGTCATTGACGACGTGTCCAAGGAATTGTAATTTCCCTTAACCAGAATTCACATTTCGAGAACTTAGCGTACAACTTTTCTATCCTTAAGAGTGTAAGGATGAGTCGAAGGTGTCGATCATGATCAGACTTAGACTTTGAGTAGATGAGGATCTCGTCGATGAAGACTATGACAAAGCGGTCGAGGTAGGGTTTGCATACCCTTTTCATTAAATCCATAAATACTGTTGGGGCGTTGGTTAAACCAAATGGCATGACCATGAATTCGTAATGACCATATCGAGTTCGGAAGGCGGTCTTTGGGACATCTTCTTCTTGTACTCTGAGTTGATGATATCCAGAACGAAGGTCGATTTTTGAAAAACAGGTGGCGCCTTGAAGTTGGACTAGAAGGTCATCGATGTGAGGTAATGGGTAGTGATTCTTGACCGTTAACTTGTTGAGTTCTCTGTAGTCGATACACATGCGAAACGTTCCATCTTTCTGCTTCACAAAAAGAATAGGTGCACCCCAAGGCGATGAGCTAGGACGTATAAATCCTTTGTCAGTAAGCTCTTGCAGTTGAATGGCCAGCTCTTGCATTTCGGATGGGGCTAACCTATAAGGAGATTTTGCGACTGGTGTAGCGCCAGGTATAAGATCAATGCGGAATTCCACTTCTCTAATGGGAGGAAGTCCTGAGATGGCGTCGGGAAATACTAGTGGGAATTCTTTCACTACAGGTATATCTTCAAGTTTCTTCTCCTTGTTTCCCTTCTTGACGACGTGAGTTAGGAAGGCGACATAGTTCTTGCGGAGATATTTTCGGGCTTGAAGGCAGGACATCAATTTGAGTCCTTTCGAAGGGGTTTCTCCAAAGATTCGTAGAGTCTGACCGTCTGCAAGAGGAATGCGAATGAACTTTTCGCGGCATACTACTTCAGCATGATGTTGGATGAGCCAGTCCATACCGATTATAATATCGAAACTTCCCAACTTCATAGGAATGAGGTCAACTGGAAAATCGTGATCGTTTAGGGTGAGAGTACAATTGCGTATAATAGAGTTTGAGACCGGTTTTCCATCAGCAACTTCCACCGTTATGGATTCAATGAGATTATAATGAGTTAGGTTGAGGATGGGTTCAAATTCTAAGGACACAAAACTCTTATCCGCGCCAGTATCAAATAACATGGATGCATAACTACCATTGATGAGAAACGTACCGTTAACCACGTTGTTATCAGCCTAGCTTGATTGCGTTGATGCTGAAAGCTCTTCCTCTAGCAGGTGGAGGAACTTGGTTAGCTTGGTTCACCGGATTTGCTTGAGCCTGGGCATGAATGATGTTCACCAAGCGTGGACAGGTGTTCCTTAAGTGGTTCGGGTCTCCACAGTTGTAACAAGCCCGCATAGGTTGCATCATGGGGTAGTTGGGTTGGTAGTAGGATTGGGCTACATGTTGGGCAGGTGGTAGGAGTAAAGGTTGTTGGGCTTGACCCACTATCTGATGGTGGGTTTGGGTTGAGGGCTGATTGCGGTTCGTTCGCTGAAGTGTGCGACAGGTTTGGATGGTGTGACCTGCACGGCCACAGCCGGTGCAATGTTGGCAGGGATGTTCGGGAAGGTGATGGTATTGGCAACAGTTGCATTTTGGGTATGGGCCGAAGTATGGCTTTTTATATGGTGCAGCTGAGGGGGCAACTTGGGTGATGGGTGCAGCAGTGATAGGGGGTTTGTTTGTGTGACAGCAAAGTTTCTGTTGTTTCGCTTCCTCTTACCAGCAAACTTCAAAGAGGAGACAGAATGGTTTGAAGTTTGGGCCTCAATGGGGGCTTTCTTTTTCTCCTCCTTGAATTTACCGTTTCGGATGCGATTCTCGGTAAGTTCGGTAGCTAGTTCCATTGCGACCTCAAGTGTTGCAGGTGAAGTGCTTAGAACCGAGTCTTGAATTTTCGAGGGGAGGCCTCGAATGTAGTGTTCAACCAAGCGGTACACTGGGGTGAACAAGTAGGGGATCATTTGGTTTAGTTCGAGAAATCTTTTGTTGTAGGAAGTATGATCTCCTTCCTTTTGTTTTAACAAATGGAATTCATCTTCCAACTTCTTGATTTCGCTTCTTGGACAGAAGCGTCTTGTCATGATTTCCCTTAACTCTTCCCATGTTAAGGCCATAGCATCTTCGACTCCTCTCCTACCCTTTTTTGTGTTCCACCAGGTAAGGGCTACCCCAAACAGTCTCCCGGTTGCGTAACGTACCTTGCGATCCTTGGGACAATCGCAATTGAGGAAGGTGTTCTCCATTTCCTCAAACCAGTGGAGGAGAGCCGTGACACCCTCGGTCCCTTCATACTTTGGGGATCGCAAGACTTGAAGTGTTTGTAGGAGCACTTTTTGGAGGGAGGGTTGTCGACGTTCTGGTCTTCTTGATTGGGAGGGTTGATGGGATTCGCGGTGAGAGCTTGTTGGACTTGAATTATGATGTCAGGAAGCACCGTGGCCATTTGTTTCGCAATTTGGGTGGCCAAGCGTTCGTTTGACCTTCCAGACTTTCTACCTCCACGTAGTTGCCTAGCCGACATCTACAGGAACATACATAGGAAGATTGTGAGTTTAAGAAGTTTTTAGGTGTCATGTGTCGTTAAAAGTAATAAAAATAACATAATCATCAATAATGCAACTACATCCATAGGATGTCTTGGGTTTGCTCATGTTTGGGCCTCCAATATCCCCATACCATCGCCCGTATAGTCATGTGGGCCCCCATAACTATTGGCTTAGTAGGATTCACATTGGTGTTGGCGGTTTAAAACTCGCATCACCCGAATGAAAACCATGAAATATGATTGCGAGATGTATGGTAAGAGGGTGTCCAGGTGTAGACACAATGACAACTCAAAGTGGGGTTAGCTCAAACGACGTTTGGTATAGCATGCTTTGGCCTAATAGGTCCTTCGTACTCTCATCGTTAGTCCCCAGGTAGGCAAACTGGTCCTTTATTTTGGATTTATACGAATGCTAAGCCTAGACAGGCGTTCCGACTACCGGTACTTGTACCCTTCCAGTTACTACATGTCCGTCATGAGAACTCACTTTGATGTGATTTGAAAAAAATACAAAATTCGTTGCAAAAATCATGGAAATTGTGTGGTGTGTGCTCTCATGGATATGATATGTTATGAGGATATGATTCATGATCAGCATTGTATAATAATATGTACTTATGAACATGCTTGCATAACATTGAATGTAACAATAAACATAAAGCATATAAACATCATGAATTTTGTATGTAACACATAAACAATTTAAAAATTCTAATCAACTATAGTATAGGCTCTAAGGGTCTAATAACCTATCCTATATCCCTATAGTCATAGCTCTGATACCAATCTGTCACACCCCGACCCGTAGTGGAATAAGAGTCGGGGTATAATTGGGTTATCACCAAAGCTCGATGTTTACTAGAATGTTTAATATTTATTAAATTCAAATTACAACTTAAATATTCAAATCAAATTCATACAAATACAAGGAAATGAAACTAAGTAAAACAATCCAAAGCTTAAACAGATTTAATCTTCTAGGCCCTCTTATGTGTTTCTTGCCTCAACTGGATCACTGTATCATGTGTAAAATGGGGGAAATTTTGGGTCAACAAAAGTTGGCGAGTGAACCTTGTTTAAAAACATTGTTATCGATTTCTTGTTGTATTTAATATTGAAAAGTTGTGCAATATTCATATGTGAGCAAACATATATAAACAAACAATCACAAACCACCATGAATGAGTATATGACATGAATGATAATGTATTGTGAGATCAAGGCTCAATCAAATGGAGCCGATCGTATGAAATGTATGATGATGTATGTGAGATCAAGGCTCAATCAAACGGAGCCAATCGAATGAGGCACCTGTACTCAACCCGTCTCCCACGGGGAGCTGATCGGCCTAATGAAATGCATGTACTGAAAATGAAAACTATAATCTAAACATAATCCACACAACAATTGATACATATTGAATACACATTTGATCACGGATATGATGGATGCACAAGTGTTTAAATATAATAAATATTTAAGCAACACATGATACACCCCAAAAATGTGATTAAAATGGGGAATTGGTAGAGATTCACTCACATTGGGTGCGTTCTCTTAATGACGTTGGATGCGCACGAGTTTTGGGATTTGATCGACGAGGAAGAACTAACCTAAAATAATAACGAAATGGTTCGGTAAATAATTGGATTTTATTGGAGACTAATACTTTTAATTAACAATTTTTAATAGGATTTTTTAGATTTATTTTTGTGAGTTTAAGATCATTTTCTAACTTTAAAAATATTATTTTTAAGTATTTTTAATTGATTTTTAAATTAAATAAATAAATAAATAAAAAAATTTTTTTTTACTTTTTGACCGTTGGACCGGTTCCGTTGACCGGTCGGACTGTGGGTAATGTGTGCGCTAAGTGAGGTTCGAACCCGAGACCTCTCGTTCGCGTGCACGCAGCTCTACCAACTGAGCTACGTGTCTAACCCGAAATATTTCTGATTTTAATTATACTTATATACTATTTAGATTATTCAGAATTCTATTTAATTTAAAAAGGTTTTTAAATCATTGAACCGGTGTGAGGGCCTGGACTCGAACCCGCGTCCATAGCCTTGTATTGCACACAACCCGACCAGCTGGGCTGTGTGACTAACCCGAATGATATGCGATTTTAATTACATTTATATACTATCTGCGCCTTAATATTATCAGTATTAAAAATGGTTGGAAATTTGTAAGAACCGGGCAGCGTGTTAGGACTCGAACTCGGGACCATGATATTAAATTTGCACACAGTCCGCCATTGGACTGTGTGTCTAACCCGGTATAATATTCAGTTTTAATTAAACTTATACACATATCGCCTTCGTCTTCTTCATCTATAAAGACACAGAACCAGATGCCCGACTGTTTTTGTTTAATTCAATTATCGAAACATATAATTGGTTGGAAAGTATTAGATAATGAGATTAAAGAACAGAATTGTACCAATCAGATGTTTTTCTCAGAACTCCGGCAAGGGTCGTCGGCTCTGATTTGTGAATTCCGTCTGAGCGGATCAATTAACAGTTTTGATCAATGAGTTGTGAAATTAAGTGACTAAACAAAAGATATTAGGGGTTTAGATGATTGTACCGATTTACAATGTGATTTCGGAAATTCCAGAGATTTTCCGGCGAGTGCAGAATTTCCGGCAACGTCGTCTAGAACCGATTCTGGTTGAAGGATTGAAGTTAGTATATGTCTAACAATGGATTGAAAACGAAAGAGTCGAGAAATTTACCGATTTGGTGTAAGTCTCGGTTTTCCGGTGAAAGTCCGGCGAAAGAAGAATGTCTCCGGCGAGTGCTAAGACTTCGATAAATGGTGCGATTTTGAGCGAAAAGATTACGAGAGACTTGGGTGAGTATTTATAAGGAAGAAACATAATGAATCGAGTCCGAATTTGATCTTGATTCGTTGTCAATATTTCTCCGGCGGTTACGACTTGAATTGGGGGATTAGACATCGGTTATAACCGATGCCGAAGTTAATTCACGCGTTCAGTCAAAGGGAACGGTCGAAATTTACTGAATTTGATTTCGTGTTTTATTATAAGTATTAATTGTTTCATTATATTGACAAAAGACAGCGTGTGGCGGAGTGGTGTTGTGGTTGTTTGGTGACCCGGCTGACCCGGGTTCTAAACCCGGCAGCTTGATTTTTATTTTTTAAGCACTTATTTTTACTTTTTAATAATTATAGTTTTAAATTCTAATATGTTTATTACATATGTATTGTTTAAAATTAATATTGACCATAAATACGAAATGAAATTTTTATAATTGGATATTTGATTAATAAACGAAGCGGGTTTGGAAAACCCGTTTTTTCGAGTGATGTTACAAGTTTTGAATTTCTAACTACTCCTATTTATGTTGATAACGAAGCTGCTTTATAGATCACTCGTAATCCTGTACAGCACTCAAAACCAAACACATTGAGATTTAGTATTTTTTTCATACGAGATTGTTATGAAAAGAAACTTATCAATGTTGTTAAAATCCACACCGATCACCAACGTGCCGCCTGTTTACAAAAGCTTTTGATAAATCACGTTTTGATTATCTTCTTTTGGCCAATGGCATCAAGGTGAAACCTAGTAAATCATCCTTGGCTAATCATTTTATGTAACTAGTTTCTTAAAAATCTAAATACAAAAAGATTTTCTATTTTCTCTTATTTTTATATTTTAGGTGCATAATGTTATTGCCTACATCTAGGATTTATCTGTAATGTTTATAAAGTTTACACGTTAACGGTTAAATGAGAAAATGTAATTTTATGTATTGATACACTGTGATTCGCACGAAACATAAATGTGTTTTGTACGAGTGAGTCACTCGTACGAAATACTATTTCGTACGAAACACAGATGTTTGTTATTGCACGCACTTCAATACGAGTCATGTCGACCTATAAATAGGGAAGTGTTGTGTTAGAGCTGGGAACAGATTTGTCATTTCATACGGCGTCAGTTTAATAGATCAGAAGCAGTTAAATAGTAATTTCTATCTTGTTTGTCATATCTACCTCTCTAGCAATGAATTCTGCCTCTGCTAGTTGAGTGTGATCAGGTCGATTGCTCATTTCGGGAGCTCGATCCCTATTCACAAGTGGTATCAGAGCCATGAGATCTGATCTACAGATAGACAACAAGTAGTTACTGTTCAGACTTGGACATATCTTCATCTTCATCATTTTTCTGACCTTTGCTGGATTTTGGACAAATTTCCGATGAATTCATGGACAAAATGGACTAGGTTTTTAGTAATTCAAGTTAATCTTCAATCTAATCAATCCATACCATAATTCAGACATAAAATTGAACTAAATCATGTTGAAATTAATAAAATTTGATCAGTTTGAAGTTTGAACCGCACGAAATACAGTTGTTTTGATTTTGGTACGAACCAGCAGATTTAAAATATTCATACGGATCAGTTAAAATTTCATAAAATCTTAAAATTTTCAGAATTTCAAACTTGATTCGTACTAAATGATTTGATTTCGTGTTTATTATAAGTATTAATAAGGAAGATTACGAGAGACTTGGGTGAGTATTTATAAGGAAGAAACATAATGAATCGAGTCCGAATTTGATCTTGATTCGTGGTCAATATTTCTCCGGCGGTTACGACTAGAATTGGGGATTAGACATCGGTTATAACCGATGCCGAAGTTAATTCACGCGTTCAGTCAAAGGGAACGGTCGGAAATTTACTGAATTTGATTTCATGTTTTATTATAAGTATTAATTGTTTCATTATATTGACAAAAGACAGCGTGTGGCGAGAGTGGTGTTGTGGTTGTTTGGTGACCCGGCTGACCCGGGTTCTAAACCCGGCAGCTTGATTTTTATTTTTTAAGCACTTATTTTTACTTTTTAATAATTATAGTTTTAAATTCTAATATGTTTATTACATATGTATTGTTTAAAATTAATATTGACCATAAATACGAAATGAAATTTTTATAATTGGATATTTGATTAATAAACGAAGCGGGTTTGGAAACCCGTTTCGTTTACGGATGTTACAAGTTTTGAATTTCTAACTACTCCTATTTATGTTGATAACGAAGCTGCTTTATAGATCACTCGTAATCATGTACAGCACTCAAAACCAAACACATTGAGATTTAGTATTTTTTTCATCGAGATTGTTATGAAAAGAAAACTTATCAATGTTATTAAAATCCACTCCGATCACCAACGTGCCGCCCTGTTTACAAAAGCTTTTGATAAATCACGTTTTGATTATCTTCTTTTGGCCAATGGCATCAAGGTGAAACCCTAGTAAATCATCCTTGTCTAATCATTTTATGTAACTAGTTTCTTAAAAATCTAAATACAAAAAGATTTTCTATTTTCTCTTATTTTTATATTTTAGGTGCATAATGTCTATTGCCTACATCTAGGATTTATCTGTAATGTTTATAAAGTTTACACGTTAACGGTTTAAATGAGAAAATGTAAATTTTATGTATTGATACACTGTGATTTGCACGAAACATAAATGTGTTTGTACGAGTGAGTCACTCGTACGAAATACTATTTCGTACGAAACACAGATGTTTGTTATTGCACGCACTTCAATACGAGTCATGTCGACCTATAAATAGGGAAGTGTTGTGTTAGAGCTGGGAACAGATTTGTCATTTCATACGGCGTCAGTTTAATAGATCAGAAGCAGTTAAATAGTAATTTCTATCTTGTTTGTCATATCTACCTCTCTAGCAATGAATTCTGCCTCTGCTAGTTGAGTGTGATAGGTCGATTGCTCATTTCAGGAGCTCGATCCCTATTCACAAGTGGTATCAGAGCCATGAGATCTGATCTACAGATAGACAACAAGTAGTTACTGTTCAGACTTGGACATATCTTCATCTTCATCATTTTTCTGACCTTTGCTGGATTTTGGACAAATTTCGACGAATTCATGGACAAAATGGACTAGGTTTTTAGTAATTCAAGTTAATCTTCAATCTAATCAATCCATACCATAATTCAGACATAAAATTGAACTAAATCATGTTGAAATTAATAAAATTTGATAGTTTGAAGTTTGAACCGCACGAAATACAATTGTTTTGATTTTGGTACGAACCAGCAGATTTAAAATATTCATACGGATCAGTTAAAATTTCATAAAATCTTAAAATTTTTCAGAATTTCAAACTTGATTCGTACTAAATGATTTGATTCGTACTAAATTTCAATCGTACTAAATTTTACTCAGTTAAAGTACATGTTTCGTGTAAAAAGGAACTGATTCGTACGAAATCGTAAGTTTTATTAGAAAATTTGAATCGTATGAAAATCTACTTCGTGCAAAATCTTTGTTTTTTTTTGTTCGCACGAAATTTTTCGACCGCACAAAAGGTTTTCTAATCTGATTTGTTTGTTTTCAAGAAGTGTGTTCTAACGTTTTACAGGAAAAATGTCTGAGGAATTTTACAATGCGTTCGCCACATTGGTTGTTACCACTACAGCAGTTCAAAACATCAATTTAGAGAATGAAATGGGGACAATGACGAAACCTCCAAAGCTTATGAATCTTGAAGACTTTGATAGTTGGAGCGAGTGGTTTATGAACTGGGTGGATGCTAACCATTTTACTTGCTGGTTTGCAATCGAGGGAAAATACATCGCACCAGTTGGCGAAAATGGACTTGAAAAGACCCTCGCCCAATTCTCTGATGTTGAACGAGAAAGATTTATCAACGAAAAGAAGATGATGAACATTCTTCAGCAATCGATCAAAGAAGACATCTTGGCTTTACTATAGGATGATGATGATTCGCAATCTTTTTGGAATGCTCTTCGACTCAAATTTCAAGGTAGTGCTCAACTCCGCAAAAGCTAAAGGGCATTATTAAGCAAAGAGTTTGATGTATTCACATTAACCAAAGGAGAAACGGTTAAGCAGCTAATTGAGCGATATTGTCATCTGGTGGTTCATATGATGAGAATGGAAATTGTGAAGACAAATGAAGAGCTTGTTGATAAGCTAGCTGATTCTCTGCCACAAGGTGAATGGTCGACTTACTTAACCATCTTGAAGAATGCAGTTGAATAAAGTAATTTCTCGTTGCCTCTCTTTATCGAAAGATTGGAAGGTCATGAATTAGAGATGCAAAAGATGGCCAAAAACAAGACTGTTCAAACGCAACAAGATGTTAATCTTTATTTCAAAAACAGTTCTGCTACCCAGATCCAAGCGCCAAAGATTCAAACTGCTTTCAGTGAATATAGTTCACCAAGCACACCTCCAACTCAGTCAATTCGTTTTCAATCATACCCAACAGTTGATCCAAATACACCTCCTAGTCAACAATCTTCTTTCGGATCAAATCAATCTCAGAACAATCAAGCCACTCATCATCCAATGCAACTCAAAGAATTCTGCAATGCAACATTGTCGTTGACTTTCAGAACGCACAAAATTTTGATGAAAAGTTGGCAAAACAACATATGTCTCTACTTGCTTCAGTTCTTGAGTCATATGATAGTCTTGTTGCTGGAAAGGTTGGTAATTCTGAAATGACATGAGAAGACTACGATCAAATTGATCCAGTTGAAATTAAGTTGATAGATATAAAATGGTGCATGGCTTCGATCGTTCGACGAGCACAGAGATTTATGGAAATCACTGGTAAAGAAAATTTGGGAGGTTTGGATGGGAAACTTGGATTTGATAAATCCAAAGTTACTTGTTTCAAGTGTCGGGAGAAAGGTCACATCCAAACCGAGAGGTTCAAGGGAATCAGAATCCTTTCGCAGACAACTATTACAAAAGAGCGATCTACCACCGACCACAGCTAAGAACAAGAATTGTGCTGATAGAAGAGAAACAACCTGAGTCTAAAGATAAAGCTTTGGTTGTTACACAAGAAGACGAATGGTCTAATTGGAACAAGTATATTTTGAAAGGAGAAAGTTTGGCATTAGTGGCTGAAATTATTGATGAACCAGAAGAAGAATCAGAGGCATCATTTGATGAAGAACCTGAGGATGACGATTATTACTATCATATTTCATCAGAGGAAGAGGAGCTTTTGAATGGTCCATTCAAACATCTTTTGCCTAACGACGTTTTAAAAACTTTTATCAGGATATTTCTCACCTACCCAATCTTCAACAGATGAAGAGCAAAAGAAACCGGTTGAAAATGTCAAAGTGGATGAGAAAAAGGAATTGCAGAAAGAAGACATCATTAAAGCGTGTATGGCGAATGGAAATGAGGTAAACAAGTCATCTGAGAATGAAAAATCATGTTCAAAGTGTGATGAACCATGTGGTGAGTGTCTTCTGAAAGACAAAAGATTTGCTGAATTGCAAAGTTTAACGGACAATTTGTCAAGCGATTACAAAACCACAAAGGAAGCATATGACAAATTGAGTGCGTCTGTTAAACAATATAATAAAGCACTTAGAGAAAATGATGCAACACTTATGATGCTTAAAGCAACAGTGATGGATAAACAAATGGCAATTAATATTCATCTAAACACTATTGCTGAGCTCAAAAGTGAGCTTGAAAAAATGAGAATTGAAACCGAACGAGTTAACAAATTGTTAATTATTCCACAAGCTCATATGTCATAGATCACATTTTACCAAAAATTGAAAATACCGAGGAATCTAAAAATGGTGAAACAAAGAGTGGAAGTTATGATCTAGTTCCTCCACCGTGTGGAACAGTTATGCTTGCAAAAATCCATCTGGGGTTGAAAAATCGCTAAATCTTAAATTGAAAACCGAACAGTTGCCTAGGATATCGATATAACTTACACTAAAAATGATGGTGAATGTGAGTCTGAAGTGGTAGAAAATGTGATTGGAAAAGTGTTAACAAATGAATCTGAAGTGGCTGATTCTGAAAAGTCTGAGAAGTCAAAATCTGATGACAAATCAGAAAATAGTTTAAATGATGATTCTAATGTCATAGTTTATAAAATGAAAGGATCTGATAAACTATTTTCGGATGAGGATTTTTCCATCAAGAATGTGAAAAGAGGTTGTGTTGATAAAATGTTCAAGATGATGGAGGTAAGTCATGATGATTTAGATAAACATGATTCATCTTTCTATTCTAAATCAAAAACTGATAACCGACCTTACTATCGAAAAATGGAGATTATCCGGAAAACAAACGAGCAGGTTTGGGTTTTCAGAAGCAACATAAAACTAACAGGTCCCAAAAATTGGATTTTACAAAGAAAATGAATTTTGTATTTGGGACAACAACCGAGAAGGAAAAGGAAATCATTGTTACTCAATCAAATGATGATTTTCTTAAAGAAAAAGAGAAACAAAAACAGAAACAGGTTTTGAATACCTCTGTTCATAAGGATAGCAGGGCATGCTTTAAATGTAAGAAAGTTGGACATATCGCACGATATTGTTTACAAGAAAGTTCAAAACCAGTTTCTTCTCTGAAAAAATTTACCAAGGATGAAAAGTAAAAAGCACCCATGGTTATGCCGGAAACAAATTCTTAAAAGAAAAACTGAATCTCATCAAAATGTTAAACCAATTATTCAACCTCAATCAAAGTTAGAAATTGGCAAAACATCACAAAAAATTTAATTCAAAAAGATTCAAATTTTTTTGTCAAAAGGGCTAAATCACAAACACAGAAATTGATTGCTAAAATTGTTAACACTAAATCATCCAAAGTTGAATTCAAACCTTTTGTTCCAAACAACATTGAGCTTAAAAAGATTGAAAAGAACAAAGTGGTTCCAAAGTTCGACATTCCAAACCTACCCAGACCAAACAGGCTTGGGTCTATTTGTTTAAATAAATTTTGCTGATCATGTGTGCAGGGGCTCCAATGTTCGATATTGTCAAAATGGATCATGGATAGTGGAGCGTCTCGCCACATGATAGGAATGCTTGCGCTGCTCAATGATGTTAAAGCTATTCGAGGAGGATATGTGGGATTTGCTGGAATGTAGGGAGGTAGGATTATAGGAGAAGGAATTCTCTCGAACGGAGTTGTATCGTTTAATAAAGTGAACTATATCGCTGAACTTGAGAACAATCTGCTTAGTATCTAGCAAATTTGTGACAAGAAGTTCACGACACATTTCATTGATAAAGATTGTCTGTTCTAAAACCCGGTTTCAAGATTCCAGAAGAATGGATTCTGATGCGAGCTCCACGAGAAAATGATTTATATGTCCTTGACATGAGCATTGCTTCTACCACGTCAAAGAAAGTTCAATGCTTTGTTTCCAAAGCTACCGAAAAAGAATCAATTTTATGGAACGGAAAAATGAGGCACATTCATCTTCGAAAGATAAATTTTCTTTTGCATAACGACTTAGTGGAGGGTGTCAATTTGAAAAGTTTTCATTTATGAGATGATTGTCTTAGCTGCAAAAAGGGGAAGCAACATAATAAATCACACCCGAGAAAACTGTTGAATTCGATAAAGCTACCAATAGAAAGACTACACATGGATCTCTTTGGACCAGTCAATGTTAAAAGTATTTCTAGAGATCTATACTGTCTTGTCGTTACAGATGATTATTCTCAATTTTCATGGGTGTTCTTTCTGGAAAGCAAGTATGAAACGTTCGAAACTCTTATGATCCTTTTTCAAAAGCTTGAGAATTTATACATTTGCCCATTAAGAGAATTCGAAGTGGTAATGGAACGGAGTTCAAGAACAAGAAAATGCAAGAGTTCTGCAATGAAAAGGGGATTCTTCATGAATTCATCGCCCCTATACTCCACAACAAAACGGAGTAGTTGAACGAAAAGAATCGCACGTTGTAGAAACTGCTAGAACAATGTTGGCTGATTCTAAATTACCGATCAGTTTTTAGAGTGAAGCAGTAGCATCTGCATGCTATACCCTAAATCGTGTGTTGACAATTAAGCCTCACAAAAAGACATGTTTCGAGTTACTAAATCAATGAAAGCCTAACTTAGGTTTTTTGGAACCTTTTGGATCACCCCCCGGCTTGTAAATTTGGAGCCAAATCTTTGGAGGGTTTCTTTGTTGGCTATGCTAATCCTCAAAAACGTGTTTTCTTGCCGAGTCTGAACAAGGTAGTTCTAGTGTAGCACGTAGATTGTCAAAGATATAAACGCCTACGCAGAAGCCTGGGGATCCATGGCTTAACTACGATGGGTTGTGGGATTCGTTTGATCTTCAGATGTGCCAACTGAAGAAGAACTTGTTATGTTATTTCAACAACATTAGTTATCTAATCAAGAACAAGTTCCTTGACCGTTGGTGATTTCTACATCTTTACCAGTTAACACGTCTGATGTTGATCAAAGCTTTTTTGTTCTAAATTCGGTTCCTGCTACAAATGTTAATGCTGCTGAATTTTCTGCCCAGCCAATTGAAGATGATGACTCTGATCGGGAACCAACTTTCAACGATGGATGATCCAGTTCTGATGACGGATCTGAACAGATTGAAGTCTTTCTGAATAAACAGGCTGATCAGTCTAAAGCTAGGAATAAAGCTTCTTCATCTGTACCGGTTGTCGATGAAAATATCTCAATTTGCAATCACAAGTAGATGTTCCAACTGGAGTGATGCCAAGGACACTTTCATATCACTGTCAGAGAACATTATAGGCAGCTTACAATAGGGAGTGCAAACTCGCAATCAAATTAATAAAGATCTAAGTTGTTTCTATACTAGTATTGCTCCACTTCGAGTCCGATTTCTCACAGCTATTTTGTTTCTCAGTTGAACCGGGAAACTGGAAAGACGCGTTGAAAGAAGAAAGTTGGGTGGATGTGATGCAAGAAGAGTTATTGCAATTCCAGAAACTTGGCGTCTGGCCGCTTGTTGACCTGCCAGATCATACAAAAAGATTAATACAAGATGGGTCTTCAAGTGTAAAAGAGATGATAGAGGAGTTGTCGTGCGCAACAAAGCTCAACTTGTGGTTCAAGGGTTTCATCAGCAAGAAGGGATAGACTATACTGAAGTCTACGCCCCAGTTGCACGTCTTGAAGCAATTCCATATTCTTGGCCTTTGCCTCGTGGAAAGGGTTCAAGGTGTACCAATTGGATGTTAAATCTACTTTTCTTTACGGTAAAGTGAAAGAGGAGGTGTACGTCGGCCAATCACCAGGGTTCATTGATTCAGTGCACAAAGATAAAGTCTACCTCTTGAATAAAGCCTTATATGGTCTTCATCAAGCCCGAGAGCTTGGTATGAAACATTATCGAATCATCTTTTGGATAATGGCTTTATCAGGGAACAGTAGAATCAACCCTCTTCACAAAGGAAGTCGATGGGCATCTAATTATCATACAGATATATGTGGATAATATTATCTTTGGATCGACAAATGACAAGCTGTGTAAAGACTTTGAAGAAGTCATGAAGTGCAAATTCGAAATGAGCACAATGGGGCAGATGAAGTTCTTTCTAGGACTTCAGGTTGATCAGTTGCCTGATGGTATGGTCATTCATCAGACGAAATATGTTCATGACATATTGGAGAAATTCAATATGACAGGAGCTAAACCAATATCGACCCCATTAGCTTTAAATCACGGCATTTGTCCAGATCTTACTGGCGACAAAGTTGATGAAACTTTATATCGCTCCTTGATCGGATCCTTGATGTATCTCACTGCTTCTCGACCAGATATCATGTATCCAATGTGTCTGTGCTCCCGTTATCAGTCTAATCCAAAAGAGTCACATCTTCTTATGTTAAACGCATAATGAGATATCTGAAGGGTTTTCCAAGGCACCAGCTTGTGGTACCCTATACATGATGATTTTAATCTTGCAGGTTACTCGGATTCTGATTTCGATGCTGCAAACTGAATACAAAATCTACAACGGTCGGCTGCCAGTTCTTCGGAACCCGTTTGGTAACGTGGCAATGCAAGAAACAAACCATGGTCGCTCTCTCTACCTGTGAGGCTGAATACGTTTCGGCTTCCAGTTGTTGTGCTCAGATTTTCTGGATACAGCAACAGATGAGAGATTTCGGTTTTCAATTTCTTGATACGCCTATATATGTAGATAATCAGGCCACGATCGATATCACCAAAAACTCATGTTAACACTCACGTACTAAACATATCGAGATTCGACACAACTTTATTCGTGATTGCCATGAGAAACAGTTGGTATGAATTGAGAAAATCCACATTGATGACCAAAAAGCAGATTTTTATACCAAAGCTTTTGATAAAAAAAGTTCAAAAATTTGTTAATGCTAAATGGTTTAAAAAATATGATCTCAGGGGATGAATTTGAGGTTGAGTTTGAGGATGATGACGACCTGATGTGAATTTGTCATCATGGTAAACGTTTTTCTGTACATTCTTTCTTATAATTTCTTAAAAAATCCAAAAATATGTTTTTGATTTTACGGGGATAATATTTGAGGAAAATACAAAAACATTTAAAAAACTAAAAAGAGTTTTGTGTAAAAAGAGTGATAAATAGTAAATCAAAAATGATAGTCACAGTATGCTAAAGAATTATATTGTTTTAAATTGTTTAAGCAAGTCTTACTATGGATATGGCAATAGACTTCACTCGTTCAGAAGATTGTTATCGAGATATAAACCTAAAACACAAAAACTGATTAACTTTGGGTTAACATCTCTCAGATATATGGACTTAGTACTTCAAAATTTCGTTTGAGAGAATGCCAGATTCTGCGATACTAGGTCTTTATATTTGATTGATATCTGGGGTATTATTTGAGTTCTTCTGATTTTGGGAAGCAATGGCCTAGAACTTATATAATACTTTCGCATTATTTCCCCAAAAGCTGCATAAAATGATTATGTCTTAAGCATTTATGACATTTGCAGTACAAAAGATTCCTTAATGGAACACCACCTAAAGACGAGCCTCCATCTCTTTGTCTGTACGGTAGTACTAACCTGAGCTCTCAACGTCTCGCATTCACCCTATATACAAATATCAATTCGATATATTCACCTGTAATATGACATTCTGGGAATCTTGATACGGGAGTATATTCTGAGTTGGGAAACACAATTATTTCATGTTTCTAATAATACCTTAACATATCTTGAAACAGTTGAGAAACGAGAAGAGGTTTAACTGGATAAATATATTGGCAATCTAGGTAAATTTGTTTAAAAGCTTAAAAGGTGTGTCTAGACTAACGGTACTGATGACCTATATGAATGCTTGAAATGTTCCTCTGAAAACACAAAATTCACAAAAATGTTATTCTTTGAAAAATTTCTTAAAGACCCAAATTTTTTTTTAGTTTTCTTAGCTTGATAGTTTTATTTTTGTTTACCGATGATAAAAACACTGATGGTTGGATTCATAGCAACATCTTGCTGAAAAAAGCTTGGAATCATGGGTTGGGAGCAAATTTTTTACAAAGTTTACTCAAATATCAAGAAAGTTCATTAATTTAAAACTTTACATGTTAAAATAAATATGTTTGGTCAAATATGGTCAACCAAGGTCATTAACTTGGACTTGGTTAGACAAGTGGATTTTTGAAACAGATAAATTTTTGCGAAAATTAATGAAAAATAAAAAAAATAATAATAAAAATTGGAATTGAAAAAGTTCAAAGTTTTTAGATTTGATTCGTAAAAATCAAGTTTCATGCGGTTAAGTCATTTTACAAAACAAAGGAATACATTTGGTATGATTTACAAATATTTGTACGAAACAGAGAATGTTACATCTTCTGTTCCTGTCCTGCAAAGCCATTTGTTCTATATCTTGAGCATGATGTTGAAGAGGGAGATTTTGTGCATAGTTACTCGATAGAAGAGATAGCTGAAATGCTCAGAATTAGTGGAGAAAAGTTTGATTTTGACTTTGAAGACAAACTGAATGAGATAGATGCTTTCGAACCAAATGCTTATGTTTTTGAAGAAATAGAAGAGCAAACGTATATGATAACGTTGTAGTTGAAAGTGACTCTGATGAAGATGCTAATGATGCAGTTCAGGGTACAGAGGATTTACCAACGTTTATCGATTTATTTACAACAGATAACTCTGGGATGTTACAAAAGAAAGTATCGGAAGCTGTTAAAGAAGGAACGATTCCTGAAAAGATGTCTACAACTGAGATTATCGAACAAAAGAAGAAATGGTTTACGGAGAGTCTAGCTGAGCGAAAGTTTAAAAGACCCCTGGCATTTTTTACTAGAGATACTGATATTTCTTTGGGAGATATTTTGAGTTGGGGTTGGATTGAAGAGCTGAATGTTTATGCTATTAAGAAAGAATTTGGGATTCAATACTTTCGATATCTAAGTGACATCAAAACTCTGCCATATTGGGACATTAAGGAACTTATACAAACAAAGATGATAAACCTAAAAATGAAGTTCCATGATCAAAAGTTGTGGAGATTGATCAAATTTGAAGCGAAGCATGGTTTTGTTCACTGGAAACCACATTATCCGTGTCGTATTATTAAAGAAGATCTAGTGACAAAAGGGTACGTTGATTGTGAAGAAACAACGGGTGTTGAAAAACATGCCGATAATCAAAAAGGAGCAAGACTTCAATACGATCTTCAAGTGGTGGCATTACGATTCTAATACAGGTGAGGCTGTTATTTGTGTACACCCAGATGAAGATTCGTGGAAAATAACTGAGGAATTAACCGAAACCGTCATAGCACACAAAAGAATATTTGGGTTATGGCGAGGCATTCGAGTACTAGACCCCATGTGGCTAGTAAATTGTTTGAATAAAGACATTGAATGTTTATTTTATAGCAAGATCAGTTTTGAAGAAAAGGATCAGGAGTAAGCACTTCAATTTCAAAAGGTTGTAAATGTGTGCTTTGCAAATGATATCCATTCGGGATCGAACTGGAAGACAACCTGGAGAAAGATTGAGAAGAAGGAGATGAAAAAAACTGAAGAAAAGGAAGCTCGGATCGTTGAACATTCAAGAGTAGCATAGTTAAGGAGTTTTCAGTTTTTGAAGCAACGTCCTCTAACCGATCAAACGCCTATTGCTTCTGAGGAACGTCGAAAGCCGGTGAAAAGGTTCTTTGGGCGGTAAAGTCAAATAAAGTTGAAGATTTTGAAGTTTATCCAGACTGCGGCAACATCCAAGGGGGAGTTTGTTGGTGCATAATGTCTATTGCCTATTTCTAGGATTTATCTGTAATTTTTATAAAGTTTACACGTTAATGTTTAGATGACAAAATGTAAATTTTATGTATTGATACAATGTGATTCGCACGAAACATAAGTGTGTTTCGTACGAGTGAGTCACTCGTACGAAATACTATTTCGTTCGAAACACAGATGTTTGTTATTTCACGCACTTCAGTACGAGTCAGGTCGACCTATAAATAGGGAAGTGTTGTGTTAGAGCTAGAACGGATTTGTCATTTCATACGGCGAAGCTCTGTCAGTTTGTTGACTTGCGTATGTAACATGAACGTCTTTAATAGATCAGAAGCAGTTAAACAGTAATTTCTATCTTGTTTTTCATATCTACCTCTCTAGCAATGAATTCCGCCTCTGCTAGTTGAGTGTGATCAGGTCGATTGCTCATTTCAGGAGCTCGATCCCCGTTCACAATACAAAAACATGAGAAAACACAAAAATACACAAATATGTCTTTTATTTAGTTAAGATTTTTATTTATTTACCTTCTTTACTTAAGGGGGAGAAAAATTTAGAAAAATACAAAAACAATAGAAAACTCAAAAATAAAAAAATGAGTTTCTAGGAAAGATAAGAGAAGATGATAATACACCGGTGATCTATCCAAAAACGGTCAAAAGCTTAAAACGAAACATGATAAGTAGCTTTACTATTGATGTATCGGTAGGCTCACAATCAGATTAAAATGTGCAGGTTTATATAAACATAATGAACTGAAAGCCAGCTGGGAACCATTCATTGGCATATGGTCTTAGTACCGAAATTTCGTTTGATAGTATGCCAAGGTTCTGAGATATGCGGTCTTTATGCTTGTTTATAATCTGGGTATCATGGTTTAATCTTTTACCAAAAAATAACGGGGACGCAATTCTAGAACTTCCATGATACCATACATACGTGTACATACTGGATACGACCCTCAATAAGTGTTCAAAAATATCACATCCACCCAAAAATAAGTGATAAAATATCACAACCTTATACGGGAGCTAAGTTCGTCGCTTTGTCAGTACGATGGTACTAACCTGTTCACGGACTTACTCCAGTGCCCTACATGCATCTGAAAATCAAGCTCCTCTTCATAAGTGATTTAATCACATAGGGCTTGTTTTCAATCAAAATAAGTGAGTATCTCACATCATATACGTCAAAACAGATGATAAGCAGTATACTCACCGGTAAGATTTTCTCTCGTGCATATCTTGATACGGGAACGTGTCATGAACACCAGCTAGTAAGTATAATTCATACATTAATCATATCTCCTAATCATGATTACATCTGATAAGTTGAGCTTACAAGGACAACAATACCGATAATCATAGTAAAATACTTATTTATTTAATTTGATGTTTTAAACAAAACTCGTTTTTGACAAGATTAAAAGCTGCTATGTTTCTCTTACCTAGAAACTCTGAAAAACATTGCCTAGTAAATATATAGTTTATTCTTATTTGTTGGTTGATATTTTAGTTTAGTTTACTTTGTTGTTAAACTTAAAGTATTTTTTATTTATCCAAAGATGGAAACTCAAAACTTTTCTACCAAGACATGCCCTAAAAACCATTTGTTTTAATATCATAACTTCATAAAGTACCTAAGGTCCTCGAAGAGCAAAATCTATTTATTGAGCACTCATTTCAAAGAGCAAAATCTGTTTATTGAGCATTTTTCCTAACTTAACTTGTGATTAGTGTGGATATGTGGAAACATCTAAACAGGTCAATGAAATACCTAAGGTCCTCGAAGAACTAAAAGTCCTGTTTGAAAAACTTAGACTCGTACGAGTGATTGTGCCTCGTACGAATGACCACTAGTGTATTGTATGAATGGCGGTTCTTCGTGTGAGCTAAGGTTCTTTATACGATTATCTTAATGTGGTATAAAGGTGAAGAAGTACTTTGGTACAACTTTACTTTCACCTAGCTCACATCATCCTTTCACCTCTCTTTAAAGTTGTTTTAATATCCTTAAGGTATAATTTGACAATGGTGACATACCTTGAAGATGAATGATTTAAACATTATTTGACTATGTGACTTTGCCTGACATGAAAAACAAACTTTAAGAGAAGAATCTTTTAACGAAAAACAAGTTCTTCATGCATAATCTTCACTTGAAATTCTGTGTGCGAACTAGTTAACTTTGCTTCGTACGAGTGAATGATCACTTGCATGAGTAACATGTCACTCGTACAAGCCAGTTACTCGTTCGAGTAAATCACGTGTTTTACTAAGTCAGGTGTTCGTACGAATCAGTTGTTCTTCATACGAATAAATTGTTATTCGTATAAGTCAGTAGTTCTTCGTCTAGGAAAACATACATACAGGAAGTTTGAAATAAAACTTTTTTGTGTATATTCTTTAATGAATTTATGTCCTTATTCTTGTTATTCTTTTGTGTACAGAAATGGAACAAAGAGAACATAAAAGAAAACCCGCAATAAAGAGAACTGACAAGTCAGAAGTAGAAATCATGTTAGAGCCAAGACACAACATGGTGGCCTACATAGATATAGAAGATAAATTTGCTAAGTACAATGGTATAATGAAGTTGTTGCGCAACTCAAGGATACATTATGCTATCACGCACAAGACTACAGTATACAAGACGTTGATCAAGGAATTTTGGGATTCGGCTAAAGTTGCTAAAGTGAATGGGCAGGAACTTATCCACGGGAGAGTAAATGGCTTGAACGTAGATGTCTTTGTTGAAATCATAAACTCAGTATTACTACATGGGGATGATCCTAAAGCTCCCATTCTCAGTTTCGTTGAATTGTCAGCGTGGATGTTTGCTACGAATGACTCATAGGACAACAAAAAAAGCATGGTTACCACTCTGATACAAGTTCTTTCTACATGTTCTAATTCAGTGTTCGAACAACAGACGAAGTGGTTATGACTGGCGAATAACTACTTGGTTGGAATACTAATAGCTTTGACATTGAACAAACCATTTAGTGTTTCAAAATATATTTTTTAAACATGAAGGAAAACCTGAGAAGAACCGGATATGGTGGAAACAAGTTTTGGATGTATCCTCATTTTCTCCAAATGATCTTAATTATGCAACATCCGAATCTTCTGAAAAAACAACAATGACGTTCTAATGGTGGTGCAAATGATGAATATGTTGCACAAGAAAACGATAAGTGGCGCGATGATGACAGTGAGTCAGATAATGAAGAACCAATTTGGAAAAGCTGATCGAAGATAAATTTGGTCGTCAAAAGGAAAAAGTGATGATGATGGTAATGGTGGTGCAAGTGATGTAGGTGCTACAGGTGGTGATAAGGGAAGAAAGAAACAAAGCACAAAGACTATGGGAACATCGTCAGCACAACATGAAATCACACAAGCTACAACCTCACATCAAGAAACTGTACTGAACCAGTTGCAGAAGTTCTAGTCTACTTTTATAACAGAGGAGACTGAACCTGTAATGACGGAACCCACTACAACCTCTGAACCACAACCTTCAAATATCATAGTAGTTGAAACACCTTCGGCTGAAGATACTCCAGTTCAATCACAACCTACTACTTCATCAGTCCAACAATCCCAGTACACAACTCATCAACAAAATACAAAATGAAGCAATTGTTTATTCTCTGAAATGGAACGGGATGAGAAAGTGGATTTTCTGTTCTCTCAGTTGCAAGCTGCAGCAATCCAGATTAACAAGCATTCAGAGTTTATGTCTTCAAATCGGAACACAGTTGTCAAACAACAGTTGGAGATAAATTCTTTGAAAGAGACTGTTAGAAAACAGGCTAATGAAATTGGGTAGTTCAGAAAAGAAAATGAGCGGCTGAAGGCTGCAGATGCTGAAAGGGCAAATCAGCAACAGTTGAGAGCAGCTAATAACTCTCAGGGAATTAAGTTGAATAGGCTGAAAGAACGTAGTGCGGCTGTTCAACGATCTGTCGAAACATTAACTGCTAAGCATAACGACTTAAGAGAATGGTATCATTCTCGTAATGCTACACTGGTTGAAGGCTTTAATGGTATTAAAGACGTGTTTGAAATGAGCATAGTGCGAGTAAACATTCTGTTGAATGAATGATGTAGAGCACATGTGATCAAACGTAAACGTGATCAGGTTAGTGAAGACCCTGGCAATCCTGATGCTTCAGGGTCATCCTCGCAACTAAAGTTTCTACTTAAACTCCAGTGCTAGAGTCAAATGTACAGCTGATCGCAACCGATCCAATTGCCTCTAGTGACACTCAAAAGGAAACAGGAAAGGTTGATGTTTCTTGAAAGTATTGAAGACCTAATTATCAATCAACGTTGGACTGAAGATTTTCAGAGGGAGTTTGTTGATACAACAGGAAATTCGGAATGAAGACCGAAGGCCAAGCAACAGCCAAGGGGGAGTTTGTTGATACACTTTTGTGTCTGTCGCTTGTTCTTAGTTACGTTTGTAATTGTACGGTCTTTGTTTAATGTGTCTGTATAGTTTTGGTAGTGTCGACCAAATCAAGATATCCTCCTATCTTGATTTAGTACGAAGATTAGTAAGTCTGTGTTGTAAACAATTGCATGTATGCATATTGTTGAGTCTTGTGTACGTCATGTCTGTTGGCACGTTCTCCGAAGAACACATCTATGTGCGAGTGAAAGGTGCTTCGTACAAGCCACTTACTGATTCGTACGAGTGATTCTCTACTCGTACGAGTGGCCCCTTTTAACCAGCTATTTGCTTGTTCGTGCAAGCCAGTTCCTGTTCGTACGAGTATCCATTGTAGAACATTCTTCGTGACTTATAGTGTTTCATAAAACTAGTAACATTCTTCATATTATTGCTAGGTGTTGGCCCTATATAAACAGACATGCACTTCTCAGTAGTTGGCAAGTGTACAAGTTAGACACTAGAGAGAGACACTGAAGCACAAGAACACAGAGAGTATATCTGAGTGCGTATGAACATTGTTTGTACGTGTTTGTACTAGTTCTCTTTTGTTAATCATGATATTAAATCTTTGGTTATCTTGTGTTTCTTAGTTTGCTTTGGTTTGCATACTTACGAGGATTCTACACTCGTATGTGTGTTATATAAACAGGGAAGTAGGTTAATTTTGATCCTCCAAGTGGACCTACAACCACCCAAGTGGAGTCAATTCATTGACATACTAAAGCACACATGTGTTTTGGATGTAATCAGTATTTATGTGTTCGTTCAGAAGCTGGAGAACAAGAACGAAGAAGAAATAGAAAATTTAAAAGAGTTTTGGTTCCACAAAACCCTGAAATGTATTTTGGAGGTATTAACACAGTCGTTAGTACAACTCAGCAACTAAAACTTCAAACAACATTTGTGTCAAATGTTAATCCATTTATACCATAGCTAGTTTAAACAGATCAATCTGCTAGCTCAAGTGCTCAAACCTATGGTCAAGCATTTGATCCTAAAGCCTTTCTTCTGCAACCACAAGTTGTTACACCTCAAATTCCACAAAAAGCTTCTCAACAAGCTTTCTATGGTAACAACGTTCAACCTGCAAATCCTAATACCATCAGACTTGATACTTCACATCTTTCCAAGGTCAGTGTAGAAGTTGCTCGGGAACAAATGAAACTTTTGAACACTATGGTTAGTGCATACTGTGGACTAGTAGTTGGTCAAATTGGAAACATAAATTTGACTAATAAGGACTATCAGCAAATAGACAGGGATGAAATGGAGTTGATGGATATTAAGTGGGCATTTGCTAGTGCAGTTAGAAGAGTGAAAGACTACATGAGTAGAACTAGAAGAACAAGTTTAGAAAGCAAGCAGACACAAAGTATGGAATTGATAAAGATGTTGTTACTTGCTTTAACTGTGGTGAAAAAGTTCATTTCAAACGTGAATGTACTCAACCTAGCAAGCAAGGAAATCACAACCCTTTCTGAAATCAATCACGACCATCCAACACAACTCAACTAAACAATGAACAAAATATAGTAGCTGCTAACAACCCAAACAACTCCAACCAGTCTGGCCTTCAAACAACACAAGTAGAGCATCAGTTGTTCAAGCAGATGAAGGATGTGATTGGTCAGTTCAGTTGGGAAACGAGAATCAAGGAGGAACTGAGTGTTATACTAAGATAGTCAATCAGATCAACCATGTTCACAGTATTGAATCTTCTGATGATGATGATAGTTCAGGGTACAATGGAAGTTCTGACGAGGAAAGCTAAAGTGTGGGTGGTTATGGATCAGATTCAGATGTTAGGGAAAAGATTGATACTGAGGTCAATGAGTTGCTGAAAATAGTAGAGAAGCTGAGAACTAAAAAGTCTAGTTTGATAAGGAAAGCAGAAGTTGCATCAAAGGAAGTGGAGAAACTCTTTGCCAACAATGCATCCTTTTCTCATCATACTGCTTTTATGGCCAATGTTGCAGGTTCAACAATTCAGGTAAAATCCGACTCACCTAGGATAAGCAATGACTGTGCTGACTTAAAAGCTTAGTAGTTGAACTGTCAAAATGCAAAGAGGCAAATCTGGCTCTAACTCGAAATGAAAAAGAATTCAAATCTGTAATTGAGACTCTTAAGAAAACCATGTCTGAGTTAACAAAAACAATTTTGAACAAGCAAACTGGTATTAATAACTACATTAATATCCTTGAAGAAACGAAAAAGGAGTTAGCCATTGCCAAATGCGAGCATGATGCATTTAAGCTAAAATTGGAGAGTTACTCTAACTCCCGATATGTGCTTGATCACATCATTGATGTTCAAAAGCTTAAAGGAGATGTAAAATGCATTGTGTATAAATCATGTCCACCACCATTGAAACACAATTATACCAAATTGCCTGATGAGCAGGAAATGCCACGTTTTGTACCATCCGTACCTCTTAATCTTGAAGAGTTTGCAGCAGGGTTAGGGTTTAAACTGGACAATTCCTCAGATGAATCCAGAAAGACGGAGAACTCATCAAACGATATCAATCAGGAACAATCTCTTGATAAAAAGAAAGGGGTAGAAATTCCAATTGAGAATCAAATTTTATGTGATTCTACTACTCCCGTTGTGCAATCTGAAACAAAGCAAGAGATTGATCCTATGAAATATGTCAAGACGATTGCCTCTACATTTACAAACGGTAATGTGTTGTATACTTTGATTGGTGATGAGAAAATTCACTCAAACAAGAATTTTCCGATCAAAAATGTCAATCCAACTTTAATTGATCACGTTTTTGAACATTCAACAACCAATTTTTTGGAAAAGAAGAATCTAATCAAATCATAACCATTAATCGCTACTAAAAGTAGACAACAAGAAAAGAAAGCTGAAAAACCTAAGGTGTCATAACCAAAGGTTGAAGCAAAAAGAACTCACAACAAGGAAAAGGGGAAGAATGTTAAATTTTTAGTCTCAACTGTTACTGATAAAATCGAGACTTTTGAAAATATGTCAAATATTGAATTTGTAAATTAAGTCAAGATTTTAAAACGTGACAGTCAAAACAATTACACTCAACACACAAATGGGCGTGAAGATGGACCAAGTACCTCTAGGCCTACAAGTTTAACAATAAGTCATCATACGACACCTCCTAAATTTGTTGAGAGGAGAACATGGGAGTTTGGCCACATAATCAAAACTTGTACCAACTCAGCAAAACCCAAGTTTGTTGAAAATGCCCCTCCTGAAAAGAATTGCCAACGTCGATCTCTGTCACCTAAACAAGACAAACGTACTGTTAAGGAACAAGAAGAAAAACAAAGATGTAAACAAGTAAAAACAATTGAAAAGGCATTAAAACCGGATGTTTTAGAGAAGAACCCGTGTTCATCAAGATCGTTAAAACTAGAAATGTCTACATCTGTAAATAATAGTCAATCTGGTAAACACCAACAATCTTGGAAACCTAAAACCGGTAATGTTTAAGGGGGAGGCACAAAGTTTCCAAATCATCAAGAAATAGAAATCACATTTCTTGATGATAAGGGGCGACCCAAGACCACTAAGGCTTGGGTCCCCATCTCAAACTGATTGGGTATTGAAATGTGCATGATGTTCCAGGAGGAATTGTGAACAGTCATTAGATTGTTGACAGTGGAGCATCATGGCACATGACAGGCGACTTAAGGCTCCTTTATGATGTGAAAAGCATTAGGGGAGGCTATGTTGCCTTTGCTGGAGATAAGTGCGGATACATCACTGGAGAAGGAATGGTTTCCAATGGTGTTGTTAGTTTTGACAAGATCAATTATGTTCATCAAATTAATCACAATCTTCTAGTGTTTCTCAAATCTGCGACAAGAAGTTCACGGTTCATTTTGATGATGTTGTTATTATGTGCTAAAACCTGGTTTCAAGATTCCCAAAGAATGGATTCTCTAGTCGGCACCAAGAATAAATGACTTGTATATTCTTGACATGAGCCAAGCTATTACTAACGTTTGCACAAGTTACATGTTTTGGCTCAAAAGCCACTGAAAGGAGTCAATCTCTTGGCATAGACGAATGGGACACATTCACTTAAGGAAAATGAACTATTCGGAAAAAAATAATCTTGTGAATGATGTACCAGTTAAGAATTTTCATTTACAAGACGTCTTTGTATCGTGCCAAAAGGGAAAACAAGCAAATAAGTCTCATCCTGTGAATAAATTTAACACCGTTAATATGCCTCTTGAACGTCTTCATATGGACCTTTTTGGACCTATGAAACACAAGACTACCTTTGGCGATGCATAATGTTTAGTTGTTATTGATGACTATTCAAGATTTTCATGGGTGAATGTTATGGCACACAAGAGTGAAGTTCCTGAAATCTTCAAGAATCTCCTCACGCTACTTGAAAATTTGTACAATTTGAAGGTAAGGAGAATCAGAAGCGACAATGGCACCGAATTCAAGAACCATGTTATGGATGAGTTCTTTACTTCTAAGGGCATTTTACATGAATAGAATTCTTGTTATACTCTGCAACAAAATGGTGTCGCTGAGAGGAAAAATAGAACTCTTATCGAAACGGCAATAACTATGTTAGTAGAATCAGAACTTCCTGTTTAGTTTTGGGGGGAGGCTATGGCTACTGCGTGTGTTATACAATAAATTGAGTTCTTACGGTGAAAAGGCATGGGAAACATGTTTTGAATTGTTACATAAAAGGAAACAGGATGTGTCTTTTTTAGAACCTTTGGAGCTCCATGCACTATGATTGATCCACAAGGTAAATTCGATCCAAAGGCTATCGAAGGTTTCTTTCTTGGATATGCTACCCCAATTTTCAGAATGTGGATTTGTTAACAAAAAAGATTGAGGAATGGGGTGAAGTTAAGATTCAAAGATACACTGAATCAATAAGAGCACCGGGTGCTCCTTGGATGTTTCACTACGATGGACTGTTTGACTCCTTCAACTTTTGATGAGGCGTCTGCAGCAGCTCAAATGTTACTTTTGAAAGTGATACTTCAGTTGACCCATCATTAGTACGACCAATTATTGTTAACCCTCAAGTTTCTACTTCGGTTAATAATCTTATTCAGAATAAGGACTTTGAAGATGCTGCTGATTATAATGTTTTGTTAGAAGATGATGAATTCCATGATGCAAATGAAGCTACTTCTGCTCCTGTTCCTAGAATTTCTGATGTAACTTCAATTGTGAAAAATCAAGGGATGACTGAAGGTCATGCTTCTACTTCTTCGTCGATTCTAGCCACCGAATTAGCTTTTGATCTGAATATCAAAAATTTAGGTATAAATTCTCGAGTTCCCAATGTTCCTAAACCCGGCAGCTTGATTTTTATTTTTTAAACACTTATTTTTACTTTTTAATAATTATAGTTTTTAAATTATAATATGTTTATTACATACGTATTGTTTAAAATTAATATTGACCGTAAATACAAAATGAAATTTTTATAATTGGATATTTGATTAATAAACGAAGCGGGTTTGGAAACCCGTTTTTCGACGGATGTTACAAGTTTTGAATTTCTAACTACTCCTATTTATGTTGATAACGAAGCTGCTTTACAGATCACTCGTAATCCTGTACAGCACTCAAAAACCAAACACATTGAGATTAAGTATTTTTTTCATACGAGATTGTTATGAAAAGAAACTTATCAATATTGTTAAAATCCACACCGATCACCAACGTGCCGCCCTGTTTACAAAAGCTTTTGACAAATCACGTTTTGATTATCTTCTTTTGGCCAATGGCATCAAGGTGAAACCCTAGTAAATCATCCTTGGCTAATCATTTTTTGTAACTAGTTTCTTAAAAATCTAAAATACAAAAAGATTTTCTATTTTCTCTATTTTTATATTTTTGGTGCATAATGTCTATTGCCTACATCTAGGATTTATCTATAATGTTTATAAGTTTAAACGTTAATGTTTAAATGAGAAATTGTAAATTTTATGTATTGATACACTGTGATTCGCACGAAACATAAATGTGTTTTGTACGAGTGAGTCACTCGTACGAAATACTATTTCGTACGAAACACAGATGTTTGTTATTGCACGCACTTCAATACGAGTCATGTCGACCTATAAATAGGGAAGTGTTGTGTTAGAGCTGGGAACAGATTTGTCATTTCATACGGCGAATCTCTGTCAGTTTAATAGATCAGAAGCAGTTAAATAGTAATTTCTATCTTGTTTGTCATATCTACCTCTCTAGCAATGAATTCTGCCTCTGCTAGTTGAGTGTGATCAGGTCGATTGCTCATTTCGGGAGCTCGATCCCTATTCACAAGTGGTATCAGAGCCATGAGATCTGATCTACAGATAGACAACAAGTAGTTACTGTTCAGACTTGGACATATCTTCATCTTAATCATTTTTCTGACCTTTGCTGGATTTTGGACAAATTTCCGACTAATTCATAGACAAAATGGACTAGGTTTTAGTAATTCAAGTTAATCTTCAATCTAATCAATCCATACCATAATTCAGACATAAAATTGAACTAAATCATGTTGAAATTAATAAAATTTAATCAGTTTGAAGTTTGAACCGCACGAAATACAGTTGTTTTGATTTTGGTACGAACCAGCAGATTTACAATATTCATACGGATCAGTTAAAATTTCATAAAATCTTAAAATTTTTCAGAATTTCAAACTAGATTCGTACTAAATGATTTGATTCGTACTAAATTTTACTGATTAAAATACATGTTTCGTGTAAAAAGGAACTGATTCGTACGAAATCGTAAGTTTTGTTAGAAAATTTGAATTGTATGAAAATCTACTTCGCGCAAAATCTTTGTTTTTTTTTTGTTCGCACGAAATTTTTCGACCGCACAAAAGGTTTTCTAATCTGATTTGTTTGTTTTCAAGAAGTGTGTTCTAACTTTTTACAGGAAAAATATCTGAGGAATTTTACAATGCGTTCGCCACATTGGTTGTTACCACTACAGCAATTCAAAACATCAATTTAGAGAATGAAATGGGGACAATGACGAAACCTCCAAAGCTTATGAATCTTGAAGACTTTGATAGTTGGAGCGAGTGGTTTATGAACTGGGTGGATGCTAACCATTTTACTTGCTGGTTTGCAATCGAGGGAAAATACATCGCACCAGTTGGCGAAAATGGACTTGAAAAGACCCTCGCCCAATTCTCTGATGTTGAACAAGAAAGATTTATCAACGAAAAGAAGATGATGAACATTCTTCAGCAATCGATCAAAGAAGACATCTTGGCTTTACTATAGGATGATGATGATTCGCAATCTTTTTGGAATGCTCTTCGACTCAAATTTCAAGGTAGTGCTCAACTCCGCAAAAGCTAAAGGGCATTATTAAGCAAAGAGTTTGATGTATTCACATTAACCAAAGGAGAAACGGTTAAGCAGCTAATTGAGCGATACTGTCATCTGGTGGTTCATATGATGAGAATGGAAATTGTGAAGACAAATGAAGAGCTTGTTGATAAGCTAGCTGATTCTCTGCCACAAGGTGAATGGTCGACTTACTTAACCATCTTGAAGAATGCAGTTGAATAAAGTAATTTCTCGTTGCCTCTCTTTATCGAAAGATTGGAAGGTCATGAATTAGAGATGCAAAAGATGGCCAAAAACAAGACTGTTCAAACGCAACAAGATGTTAATCTTTATTTCAAAAACAGTTCTGCTACCCAGATCCAAGTGCCAAAGATTCAAACTCTTTCAGTGAATATAGTTCACCATGCACACCTCCAACTCAGTCAATTCGTTTTCAATCATACCCAACAGTTGATACCAAATACACCTCCTAGTCAACAATCTTCTTTCGGATCAAATCAATCTCAGAACAATCAAGCCACTCCATCATCCAATGCAACTCAAAGAATTCTGCAATGCAACATTGTCGTTGACTTTCAGAACGCACAAAATTTTGATGAAAAGTTGGCAAAACAACATATGTCTCTACTTGCTTCAGTTCTTGAGTCATATGATAGTCTTGTTGCTGGAAAGGTTGGTAATTCTGAAATGACATGAGAAGACTACGATCAAATTGATCCAGTTGAAATGAAGTTGATAGATATAAAATGGTGCATGGCTTCGATCGTTCGACGAGCACAGAGATTTATGGAAATCACTGGTAAAGAAAATTTGGGAGGTTTGGATGGGAAACTTGATTTGATAAATACAAAGTTACTTGTTTCAAGTGTCGGGAGAAAGGTCACTTTAAAAGAGAATGTCCAAACCGAGAGGTTCAAGGGAATCAGAATCCTTTCACAGACAACTATTACAAAAGAGCGATCTACCACCGACCACAGCTAAGAACAAGAATTGTGCCGATAGAAGAGAAACAACCTGAGTCTAAAGATAAAGCTTTGGTTGTTACACAAGAAGACGAATGGTCTAATTGGAACAAGTATATTTTGAAAGGAGAAAGTTTGGCATTAGTGGCTGAAATTATTGATGAACCAGAAGAAGAATCAGAGCATCATTTGATGAAGAACCTGAGGATGACGATTATTACTATCATACTTCATCAGAGGAAGAGGAGGTTTTGAATGGTCCATTCAAACATCTTTTGCCTAACGACGTTTTAAAATCTTTTACAGGATATTTCTCACCTACCCAATCTTCAACAGATGAAGAGCAAAAGAAACCGGTTGAAGATGTCAAAGTGGATGAGAAAAAGGAATTGCAGAAAGAAGACATCATTAAAGCGTGTATGGCGAATGGAAATGAGGTAAACAAGTCATCTGAGAATGAAAAATCATGTTCAAAGTGTGATGAACCATGTGGTGAGTGTCTTGTGAAAGACAAAAGATTTGCTGAATTGCAAAGTTTAACGGACAATTTGTCAAGCGATTACAAAACCACAAAGGAAGCATATGACAAATTGAGTGCGTCTGTTAAACAATATAATAAAGCACTTAGAGAAAATGATGCAACACTTATGATGCTTAAAGAAACAGTGATGGATAAACAAATGGCAATTAATATTCATCTAAACACTATTGCTGAGCTCAAAAGTGAGCTTGAAAAAATGAGAATTGAAACCGAACGAGTTAACAAATTGTTAATTATTTATTCCACAAGCTCATATGTCATAGATCACATTTTACCAAAAATTGAAAATACCGAGGAATCTAAAAATGGTGAAACAAAGAGTGGAAGTTATGATCTAGTTCCTCCACCCGTGTGGAACAGTTATGCTTGCAAAAATCCATCTAGGGTTGAAAAAGCACTAAATCTTAAATTGAAAACCGAACAGTTGCCTGAGGATATCGATATAACTTACACTAAAAATGATGGTGAATGTGAGTCTGAAGTGGTAGAAAATGTGATTGGAAAAGTGTTAACAAATGAATCTGAAGTGGCTGATTCTGAAAAGTCTGAGAAGTCAAAATCTGATGACAAATCAGAAAATAGTTTAAATGATGATTCTAATGTCATAGTTTATAAAATGAAAGGATCTGATAAACTATTTTCGGATGAGGATTTTTCCATCAAGAATGTGAAAAGAGGTTGTGTTGATAAAATGTTCAAGATGATGGAGGTAAGTCATGATGATTTAGATAAACATGATTCATCTGTCTATTCTAAATCAAAAACTGATAACCGGCCTTACTATCGAAAATGGAGATTATCCGGAAAACAAACGAGCAGGTTTGGGTTTTCAGAAGCAACATAAAACTAACAGGTCCCAAAAATTGGATTTTACAAAGAAAATGAATTTTGTATTTGGGACAACAACCGAGAAGGAAAAGGAAATCATTGGTACTCAATCAAATGATGATTTTCTTAAAGAAAAAGAGAAACAAAAACAGAAACAGGTTTTGAATACCTCTGTTCATAAGGATAGCAGGGCATGCTTTAAATGTAAGAAAGTTGGACATATCGCACAATATTGTTTACAAGAAAGTTCAAAACCAGTTTCTTCTCTGAAAAAATTTACCAAGGATGAAAAGCAAAAAGCACCCATGGTTATGCCGAAACAAATTCTTAAAAGAAAAACTGAATCTCATCAAAATGTTAAACCAATTATTCAACCTCAATCTAAGTTAGAAATTGGCGAAACATCACAAAAAATTCAATGAAAAAAGATTCAAAATTTTTTGTCAAAAGGGCTAAATCACAAACACAGAAATTGATTGCTAAAATTGTTAACACTAAATCATCCAAGGTTGAATTCAAACCTTTTGTTCCAAACAACATTGAGCTTAAAAAGATTGAAAAGAACAAAGTGGGTCCAAAGTTTGACATTCCAAACCCACCCAGACCAAACAGGCTTGGGTCTCTTTGTTTAAATAAATTTTGCTGATCATGTGTGCAGGGGCTCCAATGCTCGATATTGTCAAAATGGATCATGGATAGTGGAGCGTCTCGCCACATGATAGGAATGCTTGCGCTGCTCAATGATGTTAAAGCTATTCGAGGAGGATATGTGGGATTTGCTGGAATGTAGGGAGGTAGGATTATAGGAGAAGGAATTCTCTCGAACGGAGTTGTATCGTTTAATACAGTGAACTATATCGCTGAACTTGAGAACAATCTGCTTAGTATCTAGCAAATTTGTGACAAGAAGTTCACGACACATTTCATTGATAAAGATTGTCTATTCTAAAACCCGGTTTCAGGATTCCAGAAGAATGGATTCTGATGCGAGCTCCACGAGAAAAATTTATATGTCCTTGACATGAGCATTGCTTCTACCACGTCAAAGAAAGTTCAATGCTTTGTTTCCAAAGCTACCGAAAAAGAATCAATTTTATGGAACGGAAAAATGAGGCACATTCATCTTCGAAAAATAAATTTTCTTGTGCATAACGACTTAGTGGAGGGTGTCAATTTGAAAAGTTTTCATTTATCAGATGATTGTCTTAGCTGCAAAAAGGGGAAGCAGCATAATAAATCACACCCGAGAAAGCTATTGAATTCGATAAAGCTACCACTAGAAAGACTACACATGGATCTCTTTGGACCAGTCAATGTTAAAAGTATTTCTAGAGATCTATACTGTCTTGTCGTTACAGATGATTATTCTCGATTTTCATGGGTGTTCTTTCTGGAAAGCAAGTATGAAACGTTCAAACTCTTATGATCCTTTTTCAAAAGCTTGAGAATTTATACATTTGCCCATTAAGAGAATTCGAAGTGATAATGGAACGGAGTTCAAGAACAAGAAAATGCAAGAGGTCTGCAATGAAAAGGGGATTCTTCATGAATTCATCGCCCCTATACTCCACAACAAAACGGAGTAGTTGAACGAAAGAATCGCACGTTGATAGAAACTGCTAGAACAATGTTGGCTGATTCGAAATTACCGATCAGTTTTTAGAGTGAAGCAGTAGCATCTGCATGCTATACCCTAAATCGTGTGTTGACAATTAAGCCTCACAAAAAGACATGTTTCGAGTTACTAAATCAACGAAAGCCTAACTTAGGTTTTTTGGAACCTTTTGGATCACCGTATACCGTCTTGGACCCGGCTGGTAAATTTGGAGCCAAATCATTGGAGGGTTTCTTTGTTGGCTATGCTACTCCTCAAAAACATGTTTTCTTGCCGAGTCTGAACCAGGTAGTTCTAGTGTAGCACGTAGATTGTCAAAGATATACAACGCCTCCGCAGAAGCCTGGGGATCCATGGCTGTTTAACTACGATGGATTGTGGGATTCGTTTGATCTTCAGATGTGCCAACTGAAGAAGAACTTGTTATGTTATTTCAACAACATCAGTTATCTAATCAAGAACAAGTTCCTTGACCGTTGGTGATTTCTACATCTTTACCAGTTAACACGTCTGATGTTGATCAAAGCTTTTTTGTTCTAAATCCGGTTCCTGCTACAAATGTTAATGCTGCTGAATCTTCTGCCCAGCCAAATGAAGATGATGACTCTGATCGGGAACCAACTTTCAACGATGGATGATCCAGTTCTGATGAGGGATCTGAACAGATTGAAGTCTTTCTGAATAAACAGGCTGATCAATCTAAAGCTAGGAATAAAGCTTCTTCATCTGTACCGGTTGTCGATGAAAATATCTCAAATTTGCAATCACAAGTAGATGTTCCAACTGGAGTGATACCAAGGACACTTTCATATCACTGTCGGAGAACATTATAGGCAGCTTACAATCGGGAGTGCAAACTCGCAATCAAATTAATAAAGATCTAAGTTGTTTCTATACTAGTATTGCTCCACTTCGAGTCCGATTTCTCACAGCTGTTTTGTTTCTCAGGTTGAACCGGGAAACTGGAAAGACGCGTTGAAAGAAAAAAGTTGGGTGGATGTGATGCAAGAAGAGTTATTGCAATTCTAGAAACTTGGCGTCTGGCCGCTTGTTGACCTACCAGATCATCACAAAAAGATTATTACAAGATGGGTCTTCAAGTGTAAAAGAGATGATAGAGGAGTTGTCGTGCGCAACAAAGCTCGACTTGTGGTTCAAGGGTTTCATCAGCAAGAAGGGATAGACTATACTGAAGTCTACGCCCCAGTTGCATGTCTTGAAGCAATTCGCATATTCTTGGCCTTTGCCTCGTGGAAAGGGTTCAAGGTGTACCAATTGGATGTTAAATCTACTTTTCGTTACGGTAAAGTGAAAGAGGAGGGTGTACGTCGGCCAACCACCAGGGTTCGTTGATTCAGTGCACAAAGATAAAGTCTACCTCTTGAATAAAGCCTTATATGGTCTTCATCAAGCCGAGAGCTTGGTATGAAACATTATCGAATCATCTTTTGGATAATGGCTTTATCAGGGGAACAGTAGAATCAACCCTCTTCACAAAGGAAGTCGATGGGCATCTAATTATCATACAGATATATGTGGATAATATTATCTTTGGATCGACAAATGACAAGCTGTGTAAAGACTTTGAAGAAGTCATGAAGCGCAAATTCGAAATGAGCACAATGGGGCAGATGAAGTTCTTTCTAGGACTTCAGGTTGATCAGTTGCCTAATGGTATGGTCATTCATCAGACGAAATATGTTCATGACATATTGGAGAAATTCAATATGACAGGAGCTAAACCAATATCCACCCCATTAGCTCTAAATCACGGCATTTGTCCAGATCTTACTGGCGACAAAGTTGATGAAACTTTATATCGCTCCATGATCGGATCCTTGATGTATCTCACTGCTTCTTGACAAGATATCATGTATCCAATGTGCCTGTGCTCCCGTTATCAGTCTAATCCAAAAGAGTCACATCTTCTTATCGTTAAACGCATAATGAGATATCTGAAGGGTTTTCCAAGCACCAGCTTGTGGTACCCTAGACATGATGATTTTAATCTTGCAGGTTACTCGGATTCTGATTTCGGATGCTGCAAACTGAATACAAAAACTACAACGGTCGATTGCCAGTTCGTCGGAACCCGTTTGGTAACGTGGCAATGCAAGAAACAAACCATGGCCGCTCTCTCTACCTGTGAGGCTGAATACGTTTCGGCTTCCAGTTGTTGTGCTCAGATTCTCTGGATACAGCAACAGATGAGAGATTTCGGTTTGCAATTTCTTGATACGCCTATATATGTAGATAATCAGGCCGCGATCGATATCACCAAAAACTCATGTTAACACTCACGTACTAAACATATCGAGATTCGACACAACGTTATTCGTGATTGCTATGAGAAACAGTTGGTATGAATTGAGAAAATCCACATTGATGACCAAAAAGCAGATTTTTATACCAAAGCTTTTGATAAAACAAAGTTCAAAAATTTGTTAATGCTAAATGGTTTAAAAAATATGATCTCAGGGGATGATTTTGAGGTTGAGTTTGAGGATGATGACAACCTGATGTGAATTTGTCATAAGGTAAACGTTTTTCTTACATTCTTTCTTATAATTTCTTAAAAAATCCAAAAATATGTTTTTGATTTTATGGGGATAATATTTGAGGAAAATACAAAAACATTTAAAAAACCTAAAAGAGTTTTGCGTAAAAAGAGTGATCATAGTAAATAAAAAATATAGTAACAGTATGCTAAAGATTTATATTGTTTTAAATTGTTTAAGCAAGTCTTACTATGGATATGGCAATAGACTTCACTCGTTCAGTAGATTGTTATCGAGATATAAACCTAAAACACAAAAACTGATTAACTTGTGGGTTAACATCTCTCGGATATATGGACTTAGTACTTCAAAATTTCGTTTGAGAGAATGCCAGATTCTGCGATACTAGGTCTTCATATTTGATTGATATCTGGGGTATTATTTGAGTTCTTCTGATTTTGCGAAAGCAATGGCCTAGAACTTATATAATACTTTCGCATTATTTCCCCAAAAGCTGCATAAAATGATTATGTCTTAAGCATTTATGACATTTGCAGTACAAAAGATTCCTTAATGGAACACCACCTAAAGACGAGCCTCCATCTCATTGTCTGTACGGTAGTACTAACCTGAGCTCTTAAGGTCTCGCATTCACCATATATACAAATATCAATTCGATATATTCACCTGTAATATGACATTCTGGGAATCTTGATACGGGAGTATATTCTGAGATGGGAAACAAATTATTTCATGTTTCTAATAATACCTTAACATATCTTGAAACAATTGAGAAACGAGAAGAGGTTTAACTGGATAAATATATTGGCAATCTAGGTAAATTTGTTTAAAAGCTTAAAAGGTGTGTTAGACTAACGGTACTGATGACCTATATGAATGCTTGAAATGATCCTCTGAAAACACAAAATTCACAAAGATGTTATTCTTTGAAAAATTTCTTAAAAACCCAAATTTTTTTTTAGTTTTCTTAGCTTGATAGTTTTATTTTTGTTTACCGATGATAAAAACACTGATGGTTGGATTCATAGCAACATCTTGCTGAAGAAAGCTTGGAATCATGGGTTGGGAGCTAATTTTTAACAAAGTTTACTCAAATATCAAGAAAGTTCATTAATTTGAAACTTTACATGTTAAAATAAATATGTTTGGTCAAATATGGTCAACCAAGGTCATTAACTTGGACTTGGTTAGTCAAGTGGATTTTTGAAACAGATAAAATTTTTGCGAAAATTAATGAAAAATAAAAAAAAATAATAATAAAAATTGGAATTGAAAAAGTTCAAAGTTTTTAGATTTGATTCGTACAAAATCAAGTTTCATGCGGTTAAGTCATTTTACAAAACAAAGGAATACATTTGGTATGATTTACAAATATTTGTACGAATAGAGATGTCATCTTCTGTTCTGTTAAGCCATTGTTCTATTTGGCATGATGTTGAGAGGGATTTTGTATAGTTACTCGATAGAAGAGATACTGAAATGCTGGAATAGTGGAGAAAATTGATTTGACTTGAGACAATGAATAGATAGATGCTTTCGACAATGCTTATGTTTTGAAGAATAGAGAGCACGTATACGTGTATTGAAAGTGACTCTGATGAATGCTAAGTGCAGTTCAGGGTACAGAGGATTTACCAACATTTATCGATTTATTTACAACAGATAGCTCTGGGATGTTACAAAAGAAAGTATCGGAAGCTATTAAAGAAGGAAAGATTCCTGAAAAGATGTCTACAACTGAGATTATTGAACAAAAGAAGAAATGGTTTACGGAAAGTCTAGCTGAGCGAAAGTTTAAAATACCCCTGGCATTTTTTACTGAGATACTGATATTTTTTGGGAGATATTTTGAGTTGGGGCTGGATTGAAGAGCTGAATGTTTATGCTATTAAGAAAGAATTTGGGATTCAATACTTTCGATATCTAAGTGACATCAAAACTCTGCCGTATTGGGACATTAAGGAACTTATACAAACAAAGATGATAAACCTAAAAATAAGTTCCATGATCAAAAGTTGTGGAGATTGATAAAATTTGAAGCGAAGCATGGTTTTTTTCATGGAAACCACATTATCCGCGTCGTATTATTAAAGAAGACTAGTGACAAAAGGGTACGTTGATTGTGAAGAAACAACGGGTGTTGAAAAACATGCCGATAATAAAAAAGGAGCAAGATTTCAATACGATCTTCAAGTGGTGGCATTACGATTCTAATACAGGTGAGGCTGTTATTTGTGTACACCCAGATGAAGATTTGTGGAAAATAACTGAGGAATTAACCGAAACCGTCATAGCACACAAAAGAATATTTGGGTTGTGGCGAGGCATTCGAGTACTAGACCCCATGTGGCTAGTAAATTGTTTGAATAAAGACATTGATGTTTATTTTATACCAAGATCAGTTTTGAAGAAAAGGATCAGGAGCAAGCACTTCAATTTCAAAAGGTTGTAAATGTGTGCTTTGCAAATGATATCCATTCGGGATCGAACTGGAAGACAACCTGGAGAAAGATTGAGAAGAAGGAGATGAAAAAAACTGAAGAAAAGGAAGCTCGGATCGTTGAACGTTCAAGATTAGCATAGTTAAGGAGTTTTCAGTTTTTGAAGCAACGTCCTCTGACCGATCAAACACCTATTGCTTCTGAGGAACGTCGAAAGCTGGTGAAAAGGTTCTTTGGGCGGTAAAGTCAAATAAAGTTGAAGATTTTGAAGTTTATCCAGACTGCGGCAACATCCAAGGGGGAGTTTGTTGGTGCATAATGTCTATTGCCTACGTCTAGGATTTATCTGTAATGTTTATAAAGTTTACACGTTAATGTTTAAATGACAAATGTAAATTTTATGTATTGATACAATGTGATTCGCACGAAACATAAGTGTGTTTCGTACGAGTGAGTCACTCGTACGAAATACTATTGTTCGAAACACAGATGTTTGTTATTTCACGCACTTCAGTACGAGTCAGGTCGACCTATAAATAGGGAAGTGTAGTGTTAGAGCTAGGAACGGATTTGTCATTTCATACGGCGAAGCTCTGTCAGTTTGTTGACTTGCGAATGTAACTTGAACGTCTTTAATAGATCAGAAGCAGTTAAACAGTAATTTCTATCTTGTTTTTCATATCTACCTCTCTAGCAATGAATTCCGCCTCTGCTAGATGAGTGTGATCAGGTCGATTGCTCATTTAAGGAGCTCGATCCCCGTTCACAATACAAAAACATGAGAAAACACAAAAATACAAAAATATGTCTTTTATTTAGTTAAGATTTTTATTTATTTACCTTCTTTACTTAAGGGGGAGAAAAATTTAGAAAAATACAAAAACAATAGAAAACTCAAAAATAAAAAAATGAGTTTCTAGGAAAGATAAGAGAAGATGATAATACACCGGTGATCTATCCAAAAACGGTCAAAAGCTTAAAACGAAACATGATAAGTAGCTTTACTATTGATGTATCGGTTGGCTCACAATCAGATTAAAATGTGCAGGTTTATATAAACATAATGAACTGAAAGCCAACTGGGAACCATTCATTGGCATATGGTCTTAGTACCGAAATTTCGTTTGATAGTATGCCAAGGTTCTGAGATATGCGGTCTTTATGCTTGTTTATAATCTGGGTATCATGGTTTAATCTTTTACCAAAAAATAACGAGGACGCAATTCTAGAACTTCCATGATACCATACATACGTGTACATACTGGATACGACCCTCAATAAGTGTTAAAAATATCACATCCACCCAAAAATAAGTGATAAAATATCACAACCTTATGCGGGAGCTAAGTTCGTCGCTTTGTCGGTACGATGGTACTAACCTGTTCATGGACTTACTCCAGTGCCCTACATGCATCTGAAAATCAAGCTCCTCTTCAATAAGTGATTTAATCACATAGGGCTTGTTTTCAATCAAAATAAGTGAGTATCTCACATCATATACGTCAAAACAGATGATAAGCAGTATACTCACCGGTAAGATTTTCTCTTGTGCATATCTTGATACGGGAACGTGTCATGAACACCAGCTAGTAAGTATAATTCATACATTAATCATATCTCCTAATCATGATTACATCTGATAAGTTGAGCTTACAAGGACAACAATACCGATAATCACAGTAAAATACTTATTTATTTAATTTGATGTTTTAAACAAAACTCGTTTTTGGCAAGATTAAAAGCTGGTATGTTTCTCTTACCTGGAAACTCTGAAAAACATTGCCTAGTAAATATATAGTTTATTCTTATTTGTTGGTTGATATTTTAGTTTAGTTTACTTTGTTGTTAAACTTAAAGTATTTTTTATTTATCCAAAGATGGAAACTAAAACTTTTCTACCAAGACATGCCCTAAAAACCATTTGTTTTAATATCATAACTTCATAAAGTATTTCTTACAAAGGGTAAACTCATTTCAAAGAGCAAAATCTGTTTATTGAGCACTTTTCCTAACTTAACTTGTGATTAATGTGGATATGTGGAAACATCTAAACAGGTCAAGAAATACCTAAGGTCCTCGAAGAACTAAAAGTCCTGTTTAAAAAACTTGGACTCGTACGAATCAGAGATCACTCGTACGAGTGATTGTGCCTCGTACGAATGACCACTAGTGTATTGTATGAATGGCGGTTCTTCGTGTGAGCTAAGGTTCTTTGTACGATTATCTTAATGTGGTATAAAGGTGAAGAAGTACTTTGGTACAACTTTACTTTCACCTAGCTCACATCATCCTTTCACCTCTCTTTAAAGTTGTTTTAATATCCTTAAGGTATAATTTGACAATGGTGACATACCTTGAAGATGAATGATTTAAACATTATTTGACTATGTGACTTTGCCTGACATGAAAAACAAACTTTAAGAGAAGAATCTTTTAACGAAAAACCAGTTCTTCATGCATAATCTTCACTTGAAATTCTGTGTGCGAACTAGTTAACTTTGCTTCGTACGAGTGAATGATCACTTGCATGAATAACATGTCACTCGTACAAGCCAGTTACTCGTTCGAGTAAATCACTTGTTTTACTAAGTCAGGTGTTCGTACGAATCAGTTGTTCTTCATACGAATAAATTGTTATTCGTATAAGTCAGTAGTTCTTCGTCTAGGGAAAACATACATACAGGAAGTTTGAAATAAAACTTTCTTGTGTATATTCTTTAATGAATTTATGTCCTTATTCTTGTTATCTTTTGTGTACAGAATGGAACAAAGAGAACATAAAAGAAAACCCGCAATAAAGAGAACTGACAGGTCAGAAGTAGAAATCATGTTAGAGCCAAGACACAACATGGTGGCCTACATAGATATAGAAGATAAATTTGCTAAGTACAATGGTATAATGAAGTTGTTGCGCAACTCAAGGATACATTATGCTATCACGCACAAGACTACAGTATACAAGACGTTGATCAAGGAATTTTGGGATTCGGCTAAAGTTGCTAAAGTGAATGGGCAGGAACTTATCCACGGGAGAGTAAATGGCTTGAACGTAGATGTCTTTGTTGAAATCATAAACTCAGTACATGGGGATGATCCTAAAGCTCCATTCTCAGTTTCGTTGAATTGTCAACGTGGATGTTTGCTACGAATGACTCATAGGACAACAAAAAAGCATGGTTACCACTCTGATACAAGTTCTTTCTACATGTTCTAATTCAGTGTTCGAACAACAGACGAAGTGGTTATGACATGGCGAATAACTACTTGGTTGGAATACTAATAGCTTTGACATTGAACAAACCATTTAGTGTTTCAAAATATATTTTTGCAAACATGAAGGAAAACCTGAGAAGAACCGGATATGGTGGAAACAAGTTTTGGATGTATCCTCATTTTCTCCAAATGATCTTAATTATGCAACATCCGAATCTTCCGAAAAACAACAATGATGTTCTAATGGTGGTGCAAATGATGAATATGTTGCACAAGAAAATGATAAGTGGCGCGATGTTGACAGTGAGTCAATAATGAGGAACCAATTTTGGTAAAGCTGATCGAAGATAAATTTGGTCGTCAAAAGAGAAAAAGTGATGATGATGACGGTGATGATGATGGTAATGGTGGTGCAAGTGATGTAGGTGCTACAGGTGGTGATAAGGGAAGAAAGAAACAAAGCACAAAGACTATGGGAACATGGTCAGCACAACATGAAATCACACAAGCTACAACCTCACATCAAGAAACTGTACTGAACCAGTTGCAGAAGTTCTAGTCTACTTTTATAACAGAGGAGACTGAACCTGTAATGACGGAACCCACTACAACCTCTGAACCACAACCTTCAAATATCATAGTAGTTGAAACACCTTCGGCTAAGATACTCCAGTTCAATCACAACCTACTACTTCATCAGTCCAACAATCCCAGTACACAACTCATCAACAAAATACAAAATGAAGCAATTGTTTATTCTCTGAAATGGAACAAGATGAGAAAGTGGATTTTCTGTTCTCTCAGTTGCAAGCTGCAGCAATCCAGATTAACAAGCATTCAGAGTTTATGTCTTCAAATCGGAACACAGTTGTCAAACAACAGTTGGAGATATATTCTTTGAAAGAGACTGTTAGAAAACAGGCTACTGAAATTGGGTAGTTCAGAAAAGAAAATGAGCGGCTGAAGGCTGCAAATGCTGAAAGGGCAAATCAGCAACAGTTGAGAGCAGCTAATAACTCTCAGGGAATTAAGTTGAATAGGCTGAAAGAACGTAATGCGGCTGTTCAACGATCTGTCAAATATTAACTGCTAAGCATAACGACTTAAGAAATGGTATCATTCTCGTAATGCTACACTGGTTAAGGCTTTAATGGTATTAAAGACGTGTTTGAAATGAGCATAGTGCGAGTAAACATTTTGTTGAATGAATGATGTAGAGCACATGTGATCAAACGTAAACGTGATCAGGATAGTGAAGACCCTGGCAATCCTGAAGCGTCAGGGTCATCCTCGCAACTAAAGTTTCTACTTAAACTCCAGTGCTAGAGTCAAATGTACAGCTGATCGCAACCGATCCAGTTGCCTCTAGTGACACTCAAGAGGAAACAGGAAAGGTTTGATGTTTCTTGAAAGTATTGAAGACCTAATTATCAATCAACGTTGGACTGAAGATTTTCAGAGGGAGTTTGGTGATACAACAGGAAATTCGGAATGAAGACCGAAGGCCAAGCAACAGCCAAGGGGGAGTTTGTTGATACACTTTTGTGTCTGTCGCTTGTTCTTAGTTACGTTTGTAATTGTACGGTCTTTGTTTAATGTGTCTGTATAGTTTTGGTAGTGTCGACCAAATCAAGATATCCTCCTATCTTGATTTAGTACGAAGATTAGTAAGTCTGTGTTGTAAACAGTTTCATGTATGCATATTGTTGAGTCTTGTGTACGTCATGTATGTTGGCACGTTCTCCGAAGAACACATCTATGTGCGTGTGAAAGGTGCTTCGTACAAGCCACTTGCTGATTCGTACGAGTGATTCTCTACTTGTACGAGTGGCCCCTTTTAACAAGCTATTTGCTTGTTCGTGCAAGCCAGTTCCTGTTCGTAGAGTATCCATTGTAGAACATTCTTCGTGACTTATAGTGTTTCATAAAACTAGTAACATTTTTCGTATTATTGCTAGGTGTTGGCACTATATAAACAGACATGCACTTCTCAGTAGTTGGCAAGTGTACAAGTTAGACACTAGAGAGAGACACAGAAGCACAAGAACACAGAGAGTATATCTGAGTGCGTATGAACATTGTTTGTACGTGTTTGTACTAGTTCTCTTTTGTTAATCATGATATTGAATCTTTGGTTATCTTGTGTTTCTTAGTTTGCTTTGGTTTGCATACTTACGAGGATTCTGCACTCGTATGTGTGTTATATAAACAGGGAAGTAGGTTAATCTTGATCCTCCAAGTGGACCTACAACAACCCAAGTGGAGTCAATTCATTGACATACTAAAGCAGACATGTGTTTTGGATGTAATCAGTATTTATGTGTTCGTTCAGAAGCTGGAGAACAAGAAGAAGAAGAAATAGAAAATTTAAAAGAGTTTTGGTTCCACAAAACCCTGAAATGTATTTTGGAGGTATTAACACAGGCGTTAGTACAACTCAGCAACTAAAACTTCAAACAACATTTGTGTCAAATGTTAATCCGTTTCTACCGTAGCTAGTTTAAAAGATCAATCTGCTAGCTCAAGTGCTCAAACCTATGGTCAAGCATTTGATCCTAAAGCCTTTCTTCTACAACCACAAGTTGTTACACCTCAAATTCCACAAAAAGCTTCTCAACAAGCTTTCTATGGTAACAACGTTCAACCTGCAAATCCTAATACCATCAGAGTTGTTACTTCACATCTTTCCAAGGTCAGTGTAGAAGTTGCTCGGGAACACATGAAACTTTTGAACACTATGGTTAGTGCATACTATGGACTAGTCGTTGGTCAAATTGGAAACATAAATTTGACTAATAAGGACTATCAGCAATTAGACAGGGATGAAATGGAGTTGATGGATATTAAGGGGCATTTGCTAGTGCAGTTAGAAGAGTGAAAGACTACATGAGTAGAACTAGAAGAACATGTTAAGAAAGCAAGAAGACACAAAGTATGGAATTGATAAAGATGTTGTTACTTGCTTTAACTGTGATGAAAAAGTTCATTTCAAACGTGAATGTACTCAACCTAGCAAGAAAGGAAATCATAACCCTTTCTGAAATCAATCACGACCATCCAACACAACTCAACTAAACAATGAACAAAATATAGTAGCTGCTAACAACCCAAACAACTCCAACTAGTCTGGCCTACAAACAACACAAGTAGAGCATCAGTTGTTCAAGCAGATGAAGGATGTGATTGGTCAGTTCAGTTGGGAAACGAGAATCAAGGAGGAACTGAGTGTTATACTAAGATAGTCAATCAGATCAAACATGTTCACAGTATTGACTCTTCTGATGATGATGATGATAGTTCAGGGTATAATGGAAGTTCTGACGAGGAAAGCTAAAGTGTGGGTGGTTATGGATCAGATTCAGATGTCAGGGAAAAGATTGATGCTGAGGTTAATGAGTTGCTGAAAAAAGTAGAGAAGCTGAAAAGTAAAAAGTCTAGTTTGATAAGGAAAGCAGAAGTTGCATCAAAGGAAGTGGAGAAACTCATTGCCAACAATGCATCCTTTTCTCATCATACTACTTTTATGGCCAATGTTGCAGATTCAACAATTCAGGTAAAATCCGACTCACCTAGGATAAGCAATGATTGTGCTGACTTAAAAGCTTAGTAGTTGAACTGTCAAAATGCAAAGAGGCAAATCTGGCTCTAACTCGAAATGAAAAAGAATTCAAATCTGTAATTGAGACTCTTAAGAAAACGTGTCTGAGTTAACAAAAACAATTTTGAACAAGCAAACTGGTATTAATAACTACATTAATATCCTTGAAGAAACGAAAAAAGAGTTAGCCATTTCCAAATGCGAGCATGACGCATTTAAGCTAAAATTGGAGTGTTACTCTAACTCCCGATATGTGCTTGATCACATCATTGATGTTCAAAAGCTTAAAGGAGATGTAAAATGCATTGGGTATAAATCATGTCCACCACCATTGAAACACAATTATACCAAATTGCCTGATGAGCAGGAAATGCCACGTTTTGAACCATCCGTACCTCTTAATCTTGAAGAGTTTGCAGCAGGGTTAGGGTTTAAACTGGACAATTCCTCAGATGAATCCAGAAAGACGGAGAACTCATCAAACGATATCAATCAGGAACAATCTCTTGATAAAAAGAAAGGGGTAGAAATTCCAATTGAGAATCAAATTTTATGTGATTCTACTACTCCCGTTGTGCAATCTGAAACAAAGCAAGAGATTGATCCAATGAAATATGTCAAGACGATTGCCTCTACATTTACAAACGGTAATGTGTTGTATACTTTGATTGGTGATGAGAAAATTCACTCAAACAAGAATTTTCCGATCAAAAATGTCAATCCAACTTTAATTGATCACGTTTGTGAACATTCAACAACCAAATTTTTGGAAAAGAATAATCTAATCAAATCACAACCATTAATCGCTGCTAAAAGTATACAACAAGAAAAGAAAGCTGAAAAACCTAAGGTGTCATAACCAAAGGTTGAAGCTAAAAGAACTCACAACAAGAAAAAGGGGAAGAATGTTAACTTTTTAGTCTCAACTAGTACTAATAAAAACGAGACTTTTGAAAATATGTCAAATATTGAATTTGTAAATTAAGTCAAGATTTTAAAACGTGACAGTCAAAACAATTACACTCAACACACAAATGGGTGTGAAGATGGACCAAGTACCTCTAGGCCTACAAGTTTAACATTAAGTCATCATACGACACCTCCTAAATTTGTTGAGAGGAGAACATGTTTTAAGTGTGGGGAGTTTGGCCACATAATCAAAACTTGTACCAACTCAGCAAAACCCAAGTTTGTTGAAAATGCCCCTCCTGAAAAGAATTGCCAACGTCGATCTCTGTCACCTAAACAAGACAAACGTACTGTTAAGGAAAAGAAGAAAAACAAAGATGTAAACAAGTAAAACAATTGAAAAGGCATTAAAAAACCGGATGTTTTACAGAAGAACCCGTGTTCATCAAGATCGTTACAACTAGAAATGTCTACATATGTAATTAATAGTCAATCTGGTAAACACCAACAATCTTGGAAACCTAAAACCGATAATGTTTAAGGGGGAGGCACAAAGTTTCCAAATCATCAAGAAATAGAAATCACATTTCTTGATGATAAGGGGCGACCCAAGACCACTAAGGCTTGGGTCCCCATCTCAAACTGATTGGGTATTGAAATGTGCATGATGTTCCAGGAGGAATTGTGAACAGTCATTGGATTGTTGACAGTGGAGCATCATGGCACATGACAGGCGACTTAAGGCTCCTTTATGATGTGAAAAGCATTAGGGGAGGCTATGTTGCCTTTGCTGGAGATAAGTGCGGATACATCACTAGAGAAGGAATGGTGTCCAATGGTGTTGTTAGTTTTGACAAGATCAATTATGTTCATCAAATTAATCACAATCTTCTAGTGTTTCTCAAATCTGCGATAAGAAGTTCACGGTTCATTTTGATGATGTTGGTTATTATGTGCTAAAACCTGGTTTCAAGATTCCAAAAGAATGGATTCTCTTGTCGGCACCAAGAATAAATGACTTGTATATTCTTGACATGAGCCAAGTTATTACTACGTTTGCAAAGTTACATGTTTTGGCTCAAAAGCCACTGAAGAGGAGTCAATCTCTTGGCATAGACGAATGGGACACATTCACTTAAGGAAAATGAACTATTTGGAAAAAAATAATCTTGTGAATGGTGTCCAGTTAAGAATTTTTCATTTACAAGACGTCTTTGTATCGTGCCAAAAGGGAAAACAAGCAAAGAAGTCTCATCCTGTGAATAAAATTAACACCGTTAATATGCCTCTTGAACTCTTCATATGGACCTTTTTGGACCTATGAAACACAAGACTACCTTGGCGATGCATAATGTTTAGTTGTTATTGATGACTATTCAAGATTTTCATGGGTGAATGTTATGGCACACAAGAGTGAAGTTCCCTGAAATCCTCAAGAATCTCCTCACGCTACTTGAAAATTTGTACAATTTGAAGGTAAGGAGAATCAGAAGCGACAATGGCACCGAATTCAAGAACCATGTTATGGATGAGTTCTTTACTTCTAAGGGCATTTTACATGAATAGAATTCTCGTTATACTCTGCAACAAAATGGTGTCGCTGAGAGGAAAAATAGAACTCTTATCGAAACGGCAATAACTATTGTTAGTAGAATCAGAACTTCCTGTTTAGTTTTGGGGGGAGGCTACGGCTACTGCGTGTTATACAATAAATTGAGTTCTTACGTGAAAAGGCAAGGGAAACATGTTTTGAATTGTTACATAAAAGGAAACAGGATGTGTCTTTTTTAGAACCTTTTGGAGCTCCATGCACTATGATTGATCCACATGGTAAATTCGATCCAAAGGATATCGAAGGTTTCTTTCTTGGATATGCTACCCCAATTTTCAGAATGTGGATTTGTGAACAAAAAAGATTGAGGAATGGGGTGAAGTTAAGATTCAAAGATACACTGAATCAATAAGAGCACCGGTGCTCCTTGGATGTTTCACTACGATGGACTGTTTGACTCCTTCAACTTTTGATGAGGCGTTTGCAGCAGCTGAAATGTTACTTTTGAAAGTGATACTTCAGTTGACCCATCATTAGTACGACCAATTATTGTTAACCCTCAAGTTTCTACTTCGGTTAATAATCTTGTTCAGAATAAGGACTTTGAAGATGCTGCTGATTATAATGTTTTGTTAGAAGATGATGAATTCCATGATGCAAATGAAGCTACTTCTGCTCATGTTCCTAGAATTTTGATGTAACTTCAAATGTGAAAAATCAAGGGATGACTGAAGGTCATGCTTCTACTTCTTTGTCGATTCTAGCCATCGAATTAGCTTTTGATCTGAATATCAAATTTAGGTATAAATTCTCGAGTTCCCAATGTTCCTAGAACTCGAAACCATGATACCCATCCTCAGCAGAATAATTTAGGAGATGTCCAGAGTGGATCCGCTAAGGAACAACCAGAATGCTAGTTCGTATAAAGCAATTAGAGAACCCGGGGAACAAAATATTGGTCTTTTGCCTGCTATGTTTGCCAAGTTGAACTGAAATCTTGGAAGGAGGCAATGAAAGATGACTCATGGGTTGAAGCAATGCAAGAGGATTCAGCTGTTCAGAAGTTGGGCGTGTGGAAATTGGTTGACAGGCCTGACAACTACAAAAAGATTGGTACTATATAGGTTTACAAGTGCAAGAAGGATGACCGAGGAGTTGTGAGAAACAAAGCAAGATTAGTTGTCCATGGCTTTAATCAGGTAAAAGGCATTGATTATAATGAGGTTTATGCACCCGTAGCACGTCTTGAGGCCATAAGAGTTTTCTTGGCTTATGTGTCCTACAAGAAGTTTACAGTTATCAAATGGATGTGAAAAGGGCATTTCTTTATGTTGTGGTTGAAGAAGAAGTATATGTTGAGCAACCGCCTGGTTTTGAAGATCCAATCCATCATGACAAGGTTTAGCATCTCAAAAGGCGTTATATGGTCTTCCTCAAGCTCCATAAGCTTGGTATGAAACGTTGTCTTCCTATCTGCTAAGAATGGTTTTCGACGTGGGTTGATCGACTGTACTCTCTTCATCAAAGAAAAGAATGAGGATTTGTTGTTGGTACGAGTGTATGTTGATGATATTATTTTTGGGTCTGCAAATGATATAATGTGCAAAGAATTCAAGCGGGTGATGCCAAGAGAAGTTCGAGATGAGCGCCATGGGAGAAATGACTTTCTTTTTAGGTTGCAGGTTCATCAATCTAAGGAAGGAATCTTCATTCATCAAACAAGTATGTTGGGGATATTCTCAAACGATTTCAAATGGAAGAGTGGAAGCCTTTGGGAACTCCATTAGCTCAAAATTATGGGATTACTCTGGATGGAATGGGTGAACATGTGGAACCGTCTCTTTATCGAGCTATGATTGGATCTCTTATGTATCTTACTGCTTCAAGACCCAATATAATGTATCCAACATGCTTCTAGCTCGCTACCAGTCAAGTCCAAAAGTTTCTCATTTGATGGCTGTGAAAAGAATCTTTTATTATTTAAAGGGTCGCCCGGACACTGGTTTCTAGTACCCTAAGGATCATAGGATTGATTTAACAGTATTCAGTGATTCTAATCATGGCGGCTGCAAATCGATGCAAAGTCAACATCAGTAGGATGTCGATTCTTGGAAATCGCCTAGTCACCTGGTAATGCAAAAAGCAGACTTATGTAGCTACTTCAACATGTGAGGCTGAGTATATTTCGGCTTCTAGCTGTTGCTCTCAGGTTTTACGGATCCAATAGCAAATGCACGACTATGGTTTTTAATTTCTAACTACTCCTATTTATGTTGACAATGAAGCTGCTTTACAATCACTCATAATCTTGTACAGCACTAAAAAACCAAACACATTGAGATTTAGTATCATTTCATACAAGATTGTTATGAAAAGAAACTTATCAATGTTGTTAAAATCCACACCGATCACCAACGTGCCGACCTATTTACAAAAGCTTTTTTATAAATCACGTTTTGATTATCTTCTTTTGGTCAATGGCATCAAGGTGAAACCCGAGTAAATCATCCTTGGCTAATCGTTTTTGTAAATATTTTCTTCAAAGCTAAAAATACAAAAAGATTTTCCATTTTTTAATTTTTACATTTTAGGGGGAGAAAATTTCATGAAAATACAAAAACATAAGAAAAAGCAAAAATACAAAAATATGTCTTTTATTTAGTTATGACTTTATTTATTTACTTTCTGCATTTAAGGGGGGAGAAAATTTAGAAAAATACAAAAAACAACAGAAAACCCAAAAATCAAAAATGAGTTTCTTGGAAAGATAAGAGAAGAGGATGATACACCGGTGATCTGTCAATATGGTCAAAAGCATAAAACGAAACTTGATAAGTAGCTCTACTAATGATATATCGGTAGGCTCACAAACAAATTAAAATGTGCTGGTTTATAAAACATAACTGACTGAAAGCCAGGTTGGAACCATTCATTGGCATATGGTCTTAGTACTGAAATTTCGTTTGATAGAATGCCGAGGTTCTGAGATATACGGTCTTTATGCTTGCTTATCATCCGGGTATCATGGTTGAATCTTTTACCAAAGAATAATGGTGGAGCAAGTCTAGAACTTCAATGATACCATACATACTGTAAATACTGCATATGACCATCAATAAGTAATAGAAAATATCACATTCACCCAATAAATAAGTATCACAGCTTTATGCGGGAGTTAAGTTCGTCTCTTTGTCGGTACGTTGGTACTAACCTGTTCATTGACTTACTCCTGTGCCCGACATGCATCTGAAAATCAAGTTCCTCATCAATGAGTGATTTTATCACATAGAGCTTTTCTTCAATCAAAATAAGTGTGTATCTCACAATCTATACGTCAAAATAGATGATAAGCAGTATGCTCACCGGTAGAATTTTCTCTCGTGCATGTCTTGATACGGGAATGTGTCGTGAAGTGGTTGAACACCGGCTAGTAATGTAATTCATACATTAATTATATCTCCAAATAATGACTACAACTGATAAGCTGAGCTTATGTGGACAACAATACCGATAATTATGGTAGAATATTTTTTTTATTTTATGTTCTAAATAAAAATCCGTTATTGGCAAGATTAAAAGCTGGTATGATTTCTTACCTTGAAACTCAGAAAAAGATTGTTGGTTAATGTACAATTTGTTCTTATCTGATAGTATTTGTTTTAGTTTACTCTGTTTTTTAAATTTATTTTTAAATTAACCAAAGTTGAAGCTTGAATGATATCTACCAAGATACGCCCTAAAAATCATTTGGCTTGCTACATAACTTCATAAAGTACCTTTTTGCAACAAGTAAACTCAATACAAAGAGCAAATTCTGTTTAATGTGCACATTTTCTAACTTGTGATCTGTGTGGATATGGCGAAGATCTAAACAGGTTAACGAAAAACCTAAGGTCCACGAAGAACTGATGTTCCAGTTTAGAGGAACCGGGATTCGTAAGAATCAGTTGTCTCTCGTTCGAATTAGAAGTTCCTTGTGCGATTGATAGCTATTCATGCGAATGAGTCAATGATCACTCGTGCAAATGGTTCTGCTTCGTACGAATGAGTCATTGGTTCTTTGTACAAGACAGTCTTTGTAGGGCTGGCAGTTCTTTGTGCGAACTAAGGTTCTTCATGCGAGGAAAGGTATAAAGTATAAAAGGTGATATAGTTCTTCAGTGCAACTTTACCTTCACCTTTTTCACTTCATCCTTCTAAGAAGAAACATCATATGTTCAATCTTTTACTCCTTTTAATTTGTTTGTGATAATCTTTAAGGTATGTTTGACAATGTTGGTATACCTTGAAGATGAGCAGATTAAACATTAACTGACTTCTTGTCATTACCTGTCACGAACAACAAACTTCAGGCGAAGAACATGTGTTGACGAAACACAAGTTCGTCATGAATGATCTTCACTTGAAGTTCTTTGTGCGAAAAAGTTGACTCTCCTTCGTACAAGTAAATTATCAGTTGTATGAGTAACCTGTTGTTCGTACTGAGCCAGGTACTTGTAGGAGTCAATCACTTATTTGAGCGAGTCAGTTTTTGTTCATACAAGTCAGTTGTTCTTCGTACAAGTAAATTGTTATTCATATGAATCAGTAGTTCTTCGTCAAGGGGATGCATACATACAGAAAGTTCACAGTAAAAACTTTTGAGTATTTTCCCTAGTATATTTATGTTTCTTCTTATTCTGGTTATCTTTTGTGTACAGGATGGCACCAAAAGAACAAAAAAGAATGCCTACAACGAAGAAAACTGACAAGTCAGAAGTGGAAATTATATCAGAGCCGAGACACAACATGGTTGCCTACTTAGATCCGGAAGATAAATTTGTTGAGTACAATGGTATATTGAAGTTTTTGCGCGACTCAAGGATACATTATGCAATCTCGCATAAAACTACAGTATACAACACTTTGATAAAGGAATTTTTGGATTCAGCTAAAGTTGTTGAAGTGAATGGACAAGACCTTATCCACGGTAGAGTAAATGACTTAGATGTAGATATTTCCGTTGAAGTAACTAATTCCACATTGCAACTTGACGATGATCCTGAAGCTCCATACTCAGTTCCATTGAAGTGTCTACGTGGATGTTTGCTTCGAATGAGATGATTCGGAGATTTTCTTGTCGGACAACTAAACAAAGCATGGTTGCCGCTCCGATACAAGTTCTTTCACATGTTTTAATTTAAGCAACAGACGAAATGGTTATGACATGGCTAATAACGACTTAGTTGGGATGATGGTAGCTTTGACATTGAACAAACCGTTCAGTGTTTCAAAGTATATATTTTTGCAAACATGAAGGAAAACCTGAGATGAACCAGATTTGGTGGAAACAAGTTTTGGATGTATCCTCGTTTTCTCCAGATGATCTTGAATATACAACACCCGAATCATCTGTAGAACGACAACGATGTTCTAAAAGTTGATGTTATGATGCAACATTCGTTGAAGATATTTAGAGGAGTAGTAGAAAAACGTTACAAGGAAACATACCTCCTCGGAAGTTGTTTGGTTTTCTGAATATGATGAATATGTTGCACCAGAAAACGACAATTGGAGCCATGATGATAGTCAGTCAGATAATAAAGAACCAACTTTGAAGAAGATGATCGAAGATCAGGTTGGTCATCAAAAGGGTAAGGATAAAGGTAATGATGATGATAGTGATGATGATAGTAATGATGACGATGATGGTGGTGATGGTGGTGCGAGTGGTGTAGTTACTACAGGTGCTGATAAGGGTAAACAACCGGATGAAGAATCGATTCTGCTGATAATCCGCTTGAACCTGGATATGAAAGCTATGTTGATGAGAGTGGGGTTAAGCGGATTAGAAAGATTCCAATAGATCCAGATGCTGACTATGTTCCATCCGATGCTGAGACAGAACGAGCTCGGAAAAAAATTACAGTTCGTAGAAAGAAACAGAGCAAAAATTCTATGGGAACCTCATCAGCTCAACCTGAAATCACCCAAACTATATCCACACAACAAGAAACCTTGCTAGAACCATTTGCAGAAGCTCAGTCCGCCATCACAATGGAGGAGGCTGAAACTCTAATGTCAGAACCCACTACAACCTCTGAACCTCAACCTGCAGCTAAACTAATCCGGTTCGACTACAATTACCAATCTCTCGCCAACTCCACCTGCAATTCATCAACAAAAGTACAGAACGACGCAGTCGTTTAATCTCTGAAATGGAATAGGATGAGAAAGTGGATTTTCTGTTCTCCCAGCTACAAGCTGCGGCAACTCAGATTAACAGGCACTCGGAGTTTATGTCTTCAAATCGCAATAAAACTATTAAGCAACAATTGGAGATAAATTGTTTGAAGGAAACTGTTGGAAAGCAGGTTGCCGAGATTAGCACAGATAAGAGAGGAGAATTGAGCGGTTGAAGGCCGCGGATGTGAAAGGGCAGCTCAACTACAACAGAATGCGTGCAACTGATAACGCTCGTGGGTTGAAATGAATAAGATGAAAGAACGTAGTGCGGCTGTACAACGATCTACCGAAACATTAATTTCTAAACATGACAACATGAGAGAATGGTATTATTCTAGTAATACTACACTTGTTAAAGGCTTTAATAGTTTTAAAGACACTTTTGAAATGAGCAGAAAGCGGGTAAACATTCTATGGAATGAAAGATGCAAAGCAAAGGAGATCCAACGTAAGCATGATCAGATAGTGAAGACCCTTGTAATCTTGATATTCTAGCTTCATCCGTGCAACAAGAAAGTTCTACTGCAACTCAAGTGGTAGAGTCTATTGCACAGCAGATCATGGCCAAACTAGTTACCTCGGGTGATACTCAAAAGGAAACAAGAAAGGTTTGATGTTTTGAAGAGTATTGAGGATATTGTCTTTTAGTCAACATTGGTTGAAAGTGTTTAGTAAATGTGGGTGCAGCAGTCCATTAGAAATGAAGATCGAAGACCAAGCAACAGTCAGGGGGGAGTTTGTTGCAGTTCGTAGAAAGAATTAGCAAAAAGTTTATGGAAAACCTCATCAGCTCAACTTGAAATCACCCAAACTACAACCACACAGTAGGAAACCATACTGGAACCAATTGTAGAAGCTCAATCTGCCTTCACAACGGAGGAGGCTGAAACTCTAATGTCGAAACCCACTACAACCTCTGAACCTCAACCGGCAGCTACTACAACAGCAGAAACACCTTCGGTTGTTACTACTTCAATTCAACCACAAACCCACTACTTCTTCGGCTCAACAATCCCAGCCCGCAATTCATCAACAAAGATAGAAGACGCAGTCGTTTATTCTCTAAATGGAACAAGATGAGAAAGTGGATTTTCTATTTTCTCAGCTGCAAGCTGCGGCAACTTAGATTAACAGGAACTCGGAGTTTGTGTCTTCAAATCGCAATACAATTATTAAACAACAATTTGAGATAAATTCTTTGAAGGAAACTGTTGGAAAGCAGGTTGCTGAGATTGCACATATAAGAGAGGAGAATGAGAGGTTGAAGGCTGCGGATCTGAAAGGGCAGCTCAACTACAACAAATGCGTGCAGCTGATAACACTCGTAGGGATTAAATGAACAGGCTGAAAGATTGTAGTGCGGCTGTACAACAATCTGCCGAAACATTAATTGCTAAACATGACTACATGAGAGAATGGTATTATTTCGTACTACTACACTGGTTAAAGGCTTTAATAGTTTTAAAGACACTTTTGAAATGAGTAGAAAGCGGATAAAAATTATGAGGAATGAAAGATGCAGAGCACAGGAGATCCAACATAAGCATGATCACGATAGTGAAGCCCCTGGTAATCTTGATGTTCTAGCTTCATCCATGCAACCAGAAAGTTCTGTTGCAACTCTATTGGTAGAGTCTAGTGCACAGCAGCTCGTGGCCGATCCAGTTACCTTAGGTGATACTCAAAAGGAAACAGGAAAGGTTTGATGTTTTGGAGAGTATTAAGGATATTGTTTTTCAGTCAACGTTGGTTGAAAGTGTTTAGTAAATGTGGGTGCAGCAGTCCCTTAGAAATGAAGACCGAAGACCAAGCAACAGTCAAGGGGGAGTTTGTTGTAGTTCGTAGAAAGAAACATAGCAAAAAGTCTATAGGAACCTCAACAGCTCAACCTGAAATCACCCAAACTACAACCACACAACAAGAAACCATAATGGAACCAATTGCAGAAGCTCAATCTGCCATCACAATGGAGGAGGCTGAAACTCTAAGGTCTGAACCCACTACAACCTCTGAACCTCAACCTGCAGCTACTACAGCAGCTGAAACACCTTCGGTTGCGACTACTCCAATTCAACCACAACCCACTACTTCTTCGGCTCAACAATCCCAGCCTGCAATTCATCAACAACGTACCGAACGACGCAGTCGTTTTATTCTATTAAATCGAACAAGATGAGAAATTGGATTTTCTATTCTCTCATCTTCAAGCTCGACAACTTAGATTAACAGGCACTCGGAGTTTGTGTCTTCAAATCGCAATACAGTTATTAGAAACAGTTGGAGATAAATTCTTTAAAGGAAAGTGTTTGAAAGCAGGCTGCCAAGATTGCACAGTTAAGAGAGGAGAATGAGCGGTTGAAGGCTGCGGATGCTGAAAGGGCAGGTCAACTACAACAGAGGTGAGCAGCTGATAACGCTCGTGGGATTGAATGAATAGGCTGAAAGAACGTAGTCGGTTGTACAACGATCTGCCAAAACATTAATTGCTAAACATGAATACAGAGAGAATGGTATTATTCTCGTAATATACACTGGTTAAAGGCTTTAATAGTATTAAAGACAGTTTTGAAATGAGCAGAAAGCGGATAAACATTCTGAGGAATGAAAGATGTAAAGCACAGGAGTTCCAACATAAGCATGATCATCATAGTGAAGACCCTGGTAATCTTGATGTTCTAGCTTCATCCGTGCAACCAGAAAGTTCTGTTGCAACTCCAGTGGTAGAGTCTAGTGCACAGCAGCTCGTGGCGAATCCAGTTGCCTCAGGTAATACTCAAAAGGAAACGGGAAAGGTTTGATGTTTTGGAGAGTATTGAGGATATTGTTTTTCAATCAATGTTGGTTGAAAGTGTTCAGTAAATGTGGGTGCAGCAGTCCATTAGAAATGAAGACTGAAGGCCAAGGAACAGTCAAGGGTGAGTTTGTTGATGCACTTTTGTGTTTGTTGTTTATTCTCAGTTACGTCAGTAATTGTACGGTCTTTGTTTGCTTGTGTCTGTAAAGTTTGGTAATGTCGACCAAATCAAGATATCCTCCTATCTTGATTTAGTACGACGCTTAGTTTATTTGTGTTGTAAAACAGTTGCATGTGTGCATACTGTTAAGTTTTGTGTTTCTGGTCTTGCTGACTTGTCATGTATTACATGAGTGAACTATGCTATTTACAAACAAGTTACCTGTTCGTAGAGCCATTGCATACTCGTACGAATGAGCATTCAAGAAAAGGTAACTTGTTCGTACGAACCATAGGTTGTTCGTACGAGCAACTCTTTGATGAATGTTATTTATGGTCCTTGTAGTACTTCGTACGGCCAGTGACATTCTTCATATGGTTGCTGGGTGTTGGGCCTATATATAGACATGCACTTTTCAGTTCACGCAAGATAGAGCATAGAGAGAATACCCTAAGTCTGTATGAACACTATGTGTTTGTACTAGCTCTGTTCTGTTAATCAAGATAGTGAATCTTTGGTTAGCTTGTGTTTGTTACTTTTCTTTGGTTTGCATACTACATGGATTTCGCACTCGTATGTGTGTTAGATAACAAGGAAGTAGGTTATCTTGATCCTCCAAGTTGACCTACAAATACAGATCCATATCCGTGTGTCCTAATATTCAATGAACGACTGAAACCTATCCTTCCATGTAAGGTAATTCTCTACCTTCAACATCTCTGGCGGTTTGTTAGTAGTGCCTGCCTCATGTTCCATTCTCAACAATTCGTTCAAGTTTGACATATTCGACATTTTTACCGAACCAGCTCAGTAAAAACGTTTAAAACTTTGTCCGAAATGTGTGCTTACCAAGTTGTATCGTTAGACTCGTCTGGACAATACGAATCCAATGATGTATAATGTCCGAGACCTTTTTGTCCTAAATATCACATAGTCTAACCGTGCAGTGGTTTGTAGAAAATGTTTACGGATCAAATTTTGTGTACGTCAACGGGTTAACTTTCCACCTTTTTTATTTCAATTATGAATAATACCCAATACGAAATAGTAACACAGATTAACAATCCGAGATGGAAATTCAGAACAGTGATTCGAGATACCAATCCGAGATGGTAATTCGGAACGGTGATCCGAGATGGTATTCGAGATGGTCCGACATTATCCAAAATGGTCCTAAGTCGAAATGTATCTGAGTTACTTATCCGAGATAGTTGTACGAGATGATCCGAAATTAATACCAAAGATCCGAGATGCACGGTTTTGATCCGAGATGCTTCCTAATTAATCTAAAATACACTATTTTCTGATCCGAGATGCTTCACTTATGATCCGAGATACAAGTTTTCAATCTGAAATTATCACACCCTAGTCACAGCGGAAGCACAAGTGTGTGACTATTAGGTAATCATTGCATCCAATTACGTAAACAAGTATAAATCAACAACCATGATATGCCGATATAAATTTGCATTCCAAAATTTTACAACTAACCAAAAGCGATTTCATAGTTTTCAACTTGTTATCATAAACGTAGTTTAAAGTACATTACTTCAAAATAAGATATTGTTTTCGTCATAAATGTATAATGAGGTTTTGACCCCATATATGCACATACTAAGTTGGGATATAAGAGGCAAATCCTCCAAAAGGTGGCACATTGTTGCTTGTAATTTCCCCATATCCGGAATTGTATCACCAGCTCATGCCTTGTGTCCTGAAATACAAGTAATTTTAAAAGAAAAGTCAACAAAAGTTTTCGAGTTCATGTAGTTAATGTTTTCGTATAAAATGTCATCCTTGTAATCCAGTAATGAAATCTGAGTATGTTATTAGCAATCATGGAGTTTTAAGGATCTATCAGTATGTCGTGAGCACCCTGACATATGTGCCATAAGTAAGCAACCAAAACCGAATTCGAGCTGTTCGGGACACCGTCTAGAGCTTTAAAGTATAGATTTGATATTACGATCACAAAAGGATGAGGATTTTGGGGTATCAATGATACCAGGGCAAAACGTTGATCATCTGGTGTAGTGACTATTAATGAGCCTTAACGTTAAGTCAGCATTAATCAAAACAAAAAAAGACATTTTTTTTCGTATTGACGAGACGAGTGACCAGAAAAAATTTGGTGATTATAAATTTTTAAAGATTTTAACGTCCAATTTGAGTTGTTCGGGGACACGCCTAAAGCTTTAGAGTATAGATTTGATGATACGATCCTAAAAGGATGAAGATTTTGGGTAGTCACTCATACCTGTGCAAAAAGTTGATCATCTGGTTTAGTGACTATTAATGAGCCTAAACATTAAGTCAACATTTGATCAAAACAAAAAAGGCATTTTTTATCGTATTGACGAGACAGTGTCTAGAAAAATTTTGGTGATTACAAATTTTTTCAAGATTTTAACGTCTAATTCGAGCTGTTCGGGGACACCGTCTAAAGCTTTAGAGTATAGATTTTTTGATACGATCACAAAAGGACCCAGATTTTGGGGTAGTCATGATCCTACGAAAAACGTGATCATCTGGATTAGTGACTATTAATGAGCCTTAATGTTTAGTCAGCATTTGATCAAAACAAAAAAAAAGCATTTTTTGATCGAATTGATGAGACGAGTGTCAAGAAAAAATATGGTGATTACAAAATTTTTTTAGATTGTAACACAATTTCGGGGACACCGTCTAGAGCTTTAGAGTATAGATTTGATGATACCATCACAAAAGGATGAAGATTTTGGGTAGTCACTGATACCTGCGAAAAACGTTGATCATCTAGTGTAGTGACTATTAATGAGCCTTAACTTAAGTCATCATTTGATCAAACCAAAAAAAGGCATTTTTTTATCGTATTGACGACATGAATGTCCAGAAAAAATATGGTGATTACAAATTCTTTGGAGATTTTAACGTCTTATTCGAGTTGTTCGGGGACACCGTCTAGAGCTTTAGAATATAGATATGATAATACGATCACAAAGGATGAAGATTTTGGGGTAGTCACTGATACCTGCGCAAAACGTTGATCATCTGGTGTAGTGACTATTAATGAGCCTTCATGTTAAGGCAGCTGTGAACAGGGATCGAGCTCCCGATATGAGCAATCGACTTGATCTCGCTCAACTAGTAGAGGCGGAAATCATTGCTAGAGAGGTAGACATGACAAACAAGATAGTATTACTGTTTAACTACTTCTGATGTATTAATAACATTCAAGTTACAGATGCAAGTACACAAACTGACAGAGCTTCGCCGTATCAATTGACAAATCCGTTACTAGCTCTAACACTACACTTCCCTATTTATAGGTCGACATGACTAGTACCAAAGTGCATGCACAAACAAACATCGATGTTTCGTACGAAACTGTATTTCGTACGAGTGACTCACTTGTACGAAACATGCTTCTGTTTCGTGCGAATACAGTGAACAAACATATAATATTTAACATTTTCTCAATTAAACATTAATTTTAAACTATATAAACATTACAGATATATCCTAGACGTAGGCAATAGACATTATGCACCAACAAACTCCCCCTTGGATGTTGCCGCAGTCTGGATAATCTTCTAAATGTTCAACTTGATTTGAATTAACACCCAAAGAACCTCTTTACCGGCTTTCGACGTTCCTCAGAAGCAATTGGCGTTTAATCAGTCCGAGGACGTCGTTTCAAAAACTGAAAGCTCCTTAACGATGCTATTCTTGAACGTTCAGCAATCCGAGCTTCTTTTTCTTCTGTTTTCTTTGATTCCTTCTTCTCAAGCTTTCTCCAATTTGTTTTCCAATTAGATCCAGAATGAATATCATTCTCAAAGCACACATTCACAATCTTTTGAAATTGAAGTGCTTGCTCTTGATCTTTTTTCTTGAAACTAATCTTACTATAAAATAAACATTTTATGTCTTTCTTAGAACAATTTACTAGCCACATGGAGTCTAGTACTTGAATGCCTCGCCACAACCCATATATTCAGTTGTGTGCTATGACAGCTTCGGTTAAATCCTCTGTAATCTTCCAAGACTCTTTATCTGGGTGTACACATGTAACAGCCTCACCTGTATTCGAATCATAATGCCACCACTTGAAGATCGTATAAAAATCTTGTTCCATTTTGATCAACTGCATGTTTTTCATCACCCGTGGCTTCTTTACAATCAAAGCAATATCCTTCTCCTTTGTCACTGGATCTACTTTAACAATACGACGTGGATAATGCATTTTCCAGTGAACAAAACCATGCTTCGCTTCAAACTTGATCAATCTCCACAGCTTTTGATCATGGAACTTCATCTTAGGTTTATCATCATAGTTTGCACAAGTTCCTTTATCTCCCAGTAAGGCAGTGTTATGATGTCACTCAGATAACGGAAGTATTGAATCCCAAATTCTCTTCTAATTGCATAAACATTTAGCTCTTCAATCCAACCCCAACTCAAAATATCCCCTAAAGAAATATCAGCATCTCTTGTGAAAAATGCTAGGGGTCTTTTAAACTTTCGCTCAGCTGAACTCTCACGAAACCATTTCTTCTTTTGTTCGATAATCTCAGCTATAGACATCTTTTCAGAAATTGTTCCTTCTTTTACAGCTTCCGATACTTTCATTTGTACCATCTCAGAGCTTTCTGCTGTAAATAAATCGATAAACGTTGGGAAATCCTCTGTACCCTGAATGGCATCATTAGCATCTTCATCAGAATCACTTTCCACGACAACGTTATCATATACGTTTGCATCCTCTATATCTTCAAAAAGATAAGCATTCGGTTCGAAAACATCTATCTCATTCAGTTCGTCTTCAAAATCAAAATCGAACTTTTCTTCACTAATACGAAGCATTTCTGCTACCTCTACTTTCGAATAACTATGCACAAACTCCCCTTACTCAACATCATGCTCAACATATAATACAAATGGCTTTTACATGAAAGGAACAGAAGATGTAACATTTTCTGTGAAAATTCCTGCCTGCTGAGCATCTACTGAATCATCAGCTTTATCCATCCTTTCTTCTTCAATAGTTTGGTTCGTAGAATCATCAAAATACTCGGAAAGATCAACTAACTCATTAACATTCGAATCTATTACACGAATACCCGATCCTCTTGGACGGGGATCGAGCTCCCAAAATGACCCAATCAATCTGATCTCGCTCAACTAGCAGAGGCGGAATTCATTGCTAGAGAGGTAGATATGACAAACAAGATAGATATTACTGGTTAACTGCTTCTGATTTATTAAAGACGTTCAAGTTACAGATGCAAGTCAACAAACTGACAGAGCTTCGCCGTATGAAATGAAAAATCCGTCTCCAGCTCTAACACAACACTTCCCTATTTATAGGTCGACATGACTCGTACTGAAGTGCGTGCAAAAACAACAAACACTATGATTCGTATGAAATTGTATTTCATACGACTGACTCACTCGTACGAAACACTCTGTGTTTCGTGCGAATCGCAGTGTTTAACATCATAAAATGTACAATTTCTCATATAAAACTTAATGTGTAAACTTTATAAACAATACAGATAAATCCTAGACGTAGGCAATAGACACTATGTACCAACAAACTCCCCCTTGGATGTTGCCGTAGTCTGGATAATCTTCAATACTTAAATTTGATTTGACTTTTACGCCCGAAAAATCTCTTTAACGGTTTTCGATGCTCCTCAGCGGCGATAGGCGTTTGATCAGTAAGAGGTCATCGCTTCAAAAACTGAAAACTCCTTAATGATGCTACTCTTGAAGGTTCAGCGATTCGAGCTTCCTTTTCTTTAGTTTTTGTCAACTCCTTCTTCTCAATCTTCCTTTAGTTTGTCTTCCAATTTGATCCAGAATGTATATCATTTGCAAAGTACACATTAACGACCTTTTGAAATTGAAGTGCTTGCTCCTGATCCTTTTCATCAAAACTGATCTTGTTGTAAAACAAACATTCAATGTCTTTCTTCGAACAATTTACTAGCCACATAGGGTCTAGTACTCGAATGCCTCGCCACAACCCAAATATTCTTTTGTGTGCTATGACGGCTTCGGATAATTCCTCAGTTATCTTCCGCGCATCTTCTTCAGGGAGCACACAAATAACAGCCTCACCTATGTTAGAATCATAATGCCACCATTTGAAGATCGTATAAAAATCCTCTTCCATCTTGATCATCGGCATGTTTTTCAACACCCGTGGTTTCTTTACTATCAACGTAATATCTTTCCCTTTTGTTACTGGATCTTCCTTAGAAATACGACGCTGATAATGTGGTTTCCAGTCAACAAAACATGCTTTGCTTCAAATTTAATAAACCTCCACAATTTCTGATCATAGAACTACATCTTTAGGTTAATAATCTTCGTCTGCACAAGTTCCTTAATGTCCCAATATGGCAAAGTCTTGATATCTCCTAAATATCGAAAATATTGAATCCCTGAATTCTCTCTTAATAGCATAAACATCCAGCTCCTCAATCCAACCCAACTCAAAATATCACCCAAAGATATATCAGCATTACTAGTAAAAAATGCGAGGGGTCTTTTAAACTTTCGTTCCGCTGGACTCTCCCTAATCCATTTCTTTTTCTGTTCGACAACCTCAGCTATAGACATCTTTTCTGGAATCGTTCCTTCTTTAACAGTTTCCGAAACGTTCCTTTGTAATTACTCAGAATTCTCTGCTGAGAATAAATCGATAAACATTGTTAAATCCTCTATACCCTGAACGACATCATTTGTATCTTCATCAGAGTCACTTTCAACGACAACGTTATCATAAACATTAGCGTCTTCAATCTCATCAAACTCATAGTCATTCGGTTCGAACACATTTATCTTATTTAGATCATCTTAAAAATCAAACTCGAACTTTTCTCCACTAATTCTAAGCATTTCAGCGATCTCTTCCTTCGAGTAACTATGTACAAACTCTCCCTCTTCTACATCATGCTCAAGGTATAAAACAAACGGTTTTTCCACAACAGTATCAGAAGATATGACATTTTTTTTGAAGATTCCTATTTGTGACAACCTGGGAATTTCTCATAACTTCGCGTACCATTGTTAACTAAATCCTTGTGCATGGCACTTGGGAATCTCTTGTAATTTCGCGTACTATTGTTAACGAACTAAATCTTGGTGCGTGGCACTCTAAACATGTACGCTGCATTCTAAACCGCGTTTACTCAATTTTCGGGACGAAAATTCTTTCAACATGGGGATAATGTGACATCCCGGTTTTTCAGATATCTTAAACGCACTACTTCACGATTATTTATTCCTACGTTAATTTGATTCGGAAACTTAAGTTTGCACGCTCGAAATAATTACGATAATCTCATGAACTTGTCAAACGAATTATATGCTATGTGTATTAAATGTTGGTGAATATGTGATGTTTCGATTACGTGATTGTTTTAGTTAGGAAATATATATAGTAACTATATAGACGAACCGAACCGAACCGCGACACGAGCCGGCCTCTTTTCCTTGCGACTCAAGTAGTTAATCGAAACTTGAGGACCAAGTTTTAAACCCAAACCAACCCACCCAAACCCTCGCCCGCGTGCAACCCAAACCGCAACCCATCTCTTTGCGCTATATATACACACACATGCATGATCTTGCTTCACAAAACAAAAACAAACAAAACCCTAGCATCTAAGGAAGCCGACGGCAGCCTCCTACACCCCTTCTCGGTCGCGCAACAGCCTTCTCCTTTTCCTTTCTCTCGGTCGCGACAACATCTTACCTTCTCCTTCTCGGTCGCGATTCTTTTTGATCATCGGTTCCTCATCTCACTCACGGCTCATTAATCTTGTTATTAAAGGTTAGGATTTAACATTGTTTGCAAGATCATATTCAGATTTATATGTATGAATGTGGTGTTGTGTTGTTTTTGGATTGATTTGGCTAAGTTTGCAAGTTTGATGTTTTTTCGAATCTAGAAACATTAGGCTGCGTTTTGATTGATAAAAACTATAGATTATGATTAGGGTTTGCATGGGTATGATATATATAATGATATATGATTGGAAAAATCTGTTCTTGATCGCATATGTTCAATGAATCGACGGTTTAAGCGAGTTAGTTTATGATAAAGTGCTGAATCAGGTTGCTGAATGTTGGTTACAGCCAACTTCAACTGGCTGTAACTGGGTCGTTATTTATCGAAAAACAGATTTTCTGGAGTCTAAAACGTAAAGTTTTGAAAAACGATTCTAATGGAGCTGGATTCATATTTTTCTGAAGTCATTTGATATTTTTAAGTGGCCAATTAAGTTCAGTAACTAAAGCTGTGAAAATCCTGAAAATTTGTTAGTTGTTTATCGAGTTGGATTTAATAATCTGTAGGGAGTCGAATCATGAAATTTGTACAGCAACTAGATATGGAAATTTCCGGGCAACTCCCACTGGAATTTTGTTAATTGGACGAACAGTGATATTTAAATAAATTCTTCCGTGGACTGCAGTCAGAAAGTGACGAATCTGACTGCAGCCTAGTATATTAATATTTATGGATAATTGGTAAAGTATTAGGACTTGAAAAATTTATATATATTTCTACAGTATAGTTGTCACCTTCTGTAAAATAATTGGAATTTTTGGAATGTTGTAACTATTTTATAAAAATCCTCGAAAATAGACGAATTATGAGTATGTAAGCTGAAACTTGATAACTTGCGAATGTGTGCACCAAAGTGTTGCATGGATTGGATTATGTTCATGGTAAATTGTTTTGATCATTATGTTCATATGAGGATACTTGCATGCATGTTTGAGTGTTAGGAATTTTGATTGTGTGTACCGCTTTGTGCGTTAATTATGTGTAGGATTTGTATTAGTGTGTTCACACACTGACTTGAAATCAATTGACTTGTTAGGACGCGATTAGCGGTCCCATCATTTGCAACTTCTGTGTTACACTAACCGAGCAACTAAAGGTGAGTTCACGGCCCCTAATTTTATCCGGTTTTAAACAACAAGGGGAGAAACATGTATACACTCTACAACTCTATCTCTTTACGTTATACGAAATTAACGTCACTTAACTATTCGGTAACTAAGTTAATGTTAATGAACGTTATGGTCACTAAGCAGCTATATCACACAAGTCCTCGACAATCTCTCGGATCGTTAGTATTGGGTTTAAATAGCGGGGAAATTATAAGTAGTACTACTGGGCCCGACAAGCCCCATCCGAGCTAGTCGCGCTAGCCGACCGGGTATGGTCAACGGGTGAATAATTTGGCCTAACTTCGCCATGGTCAGTGATAGGCCTGGCAACACGGAGGCACAACAGTCAGCTTCGATCGCGAACACTTACGTGACATAACTTTAGGCTAGCTACCTATATATATTAACATTGAACTTAATTAGGAATCAACAATATTATCCCGGGTTAGGGATAATGGAATCAACAATATTATCCCGGGTTAGGGATAATGGAACAACATCATATTATTCCGGTTGGAATATGGAACTATCAGTATTATTCTGGGTTGGGAATAATGGAACTAAACCGTTATCCTGGGTTAGGGATAACGGGGGAAACAAACTTATAACCGAACAAACGAATTTATGAAAACCTGTGAACTCACTCATCTTTAATGTTGACACTTGTTTCTTTACATGTTTCTCAGGACGCTAGGAGCTCTAGGTGCACTCACTTGCATTGATCAAGACACCTTTTATCGAGTCTCATTTACAAACACTGTTTTGGGTTTTTCATTTGTTTTGGCGTTTGTGCTGGCGCCCATTTCTCTATCTATTTTTATGCTTCCGCTCAACCATAAAAACTAATGCTTCCGCTAAACATTGAAACTAACTAAGGCAATATAAAACTACAATGAATGGTTAAACAAATTGATTTTGGAAAACGTATTATCAAATCATATAGAGTCGTTCGACGTACTAGTGTCTCAGATTCTGGTTTGTTCACACGCCTCGCGGTAAAACTTCGCAAGTGGAAATTGAGGGTGTGACAGATTGGTATCAGAGCCACTAGCTATAGAGAACCAGGTTTGCATTAAAAGAGACCTAAACTATAGCTGAATACACGACACTAGACGTAGTTTGGCACCGAACTGTTATATCTTGTTATGTGATATACCACAACTGTGTTATGAAGATATATGAATGCAACTCGTAACTAACTACACAACCTAACAGGCAATGTCATCATCATCATCATCTCATCATCGACAACTTACGGCACCAAGGGCGCCAGGAAAGGCACCTATGGTGGAACCCTTACCATCTTATGGCGAGGAGACGTCATCACGCCCAATCATCGCTGTGCTGGTCAAACCGGTTAACTCTGTAGAAGTAGGAAATGACCTACTTAGAGATATGATACGGAAACAACAAGAACAATTAGAAAGAATGCATGAAACCATCCTAGCACAGGGATGGATGATCCGACAACTGACAGGTAAAACTGGCTCGCTCGAGGATGAGCAACATACGAGTAAGATAGCTCGTAACACTTTAGCCAGAGATCTGCGTGCTGAGCAGATAAGGGCCGACTAGCTCAAGACAGAGTCCTGGAGTCTAGTTGGAGAATTCAGGAGCTAAAACAAAATCAAGCACCTGCACCAGTACCTGCACCAGCACCGCAGGCCCCTCCAGTGCCGGTAGATGAGGATGAAGGATCCAGAGAGAAGGATCCAGAGAGGATCCAGAGGATCGAAGAGGATCCAGAAGAGGATCCAGAGGAGGATCCGGAGGAGGACCCAGCTGTAGAAGCCGGGAATGCCGCGCAGGATGACGGCAACGATAGTGATTTGGGGGATGGAGACGTAGAAGACTGACACGTCTCGCTTATTTTATTTACTTTCCTTCAGTCTATTTATTTTCCCACTTGTGTTTAAACTTGAAACTTTATAGTAAACTGATATATTTGGTTGGCACTTTGTAAGACATTGAAACTCTATTTAATCAAGTATTTCTTTTGACTATTTAATTTATTTGAGTTGACATATCTTGAGAATTATTTAAGTACGGAATAGGATAACTATATTGGATATATAGACTTATCGGTGTATGTTTAAGTTGTCTTACGAAGATCTAAATGGCAACTGGACGACGCGGAAACCTTAACATGACGCCCGAAGAATTAGTGCAATGATTCAAGAGCACGTGAACGCAGCTCTAGCGGGTGTTCAGAACCAACCGGCAGGTAACCATTATTAAATTTTCATGGGAAAATCTAATAGTTGGGCTAGTAAAATTCCTCGCTGACTACCTGTCCTCTGTCAGCAGGAGGGGGTTTTAACCCCTACAAGATGTTCCTCGACGCGAAACCAAGCAAATTCACGGGGGCAGAAGGACCCATAAATTGGTGCGCTGGATCGAAAAATCTGAATCAGTATTTGAAATGTGCAACTGTCTGGAGGCTAACAAGGTCAAGTATGCAACCTCAACATTGGAAGATGGGGCACTAACTTGGTGGAATGCACAAGTCCAAACGCGTGGACTTATTGCTGCAAATGCAATGGCCTGGGCCGAGTTTAAGGCCCTAATCAAAGAAGAGTACTGTCCGCGAGACAGAGTTCAACAATTGGAGCAGACATTATGGAACCACAAGATGGTGGGATCTGAAATCGAAGCATACACAGCGAAACATCACGACTTGGTATTTCTATGTCCCGATCTGGCCAACACTGTTGAGAAACGACTCGAGTTCTACCTTGGGGGTCTGGTCCCGGAGATTCAGGGTATGGTGATGGCTAGCAACCCTGCAACTGAACATCAAGCAATCAGGTTGGCGCACAAACTCACCGATAAGGCGGTGGAACAAAAGAAGTTGCCAACTCGGGGTACAACTGAAGTTGCCCCTGATAATAAGAGAAAGTTTGAAGACTCGTCTGTTCGACAGTCTTCGTCATCCCAGCCACAACAGGGGAACCAGAAACGGTTCAATAATTACAACAGCCACCGGGGTCACCAGAATCAACCCGCCAACAACAACCAGAACGCAAGCGGCTATGTAGGTCGAAAGCCGCAGTGCAATCGCTGTAATCTTCATCATCACGGCCCTTGTGCCGGAATCGCTGCCAACGATGTGGCAAGGTGGGACATGCGGCAAAGGATTGTCGCGGGAAATCATGTCCCAGACAAAACCAAAATCAACCCCAGGGCCAGCAACAGGGTGTTAATCGGGGATGCTATCAGTGTGGTAGCACTGCCCACTTCAAAAGAGACTGCCCACAGCTCCTAACAACAACCACAACAATGGTGGAAACAACCACAACCACAATAACCACAACAACAACAATAACAACAACAATAATGGAAATGGTGGCACAGGAGGTGCCAAGGGTCGCGTCATTTACGCTGGGCCGCGGGGAGGCCAGAAACGACTCGAACGTGGTCACCGGTAAGTTTCCCCTTAATGAACATTTTGCTACTGTGCTTTTTGATACGGTGCGGATAGGAGCTTTATATCTAAGTCTTTTAGAAAGAACCTAAATCTCACGCCTAAACCATAGAGACCCCTTATATCATAGAACTAGCCGATGGTAAATCTGTAGACGTGACCCATATAGTATCCGACTGTCAACTCAAACTGCGGGTCACACCTTTACCATTGATATGATGACAACTACCCTGGGAAGTTTTGACGTGGTAGTCGGAATGGACTGGCTATCCGACGTCCGAGCTGAAGTTCTCTGTTTCGAAAAATCTATCCGTATTCCACTCGCTAACGACGAAATCTTACGGTGCAAGGCGAGAAGGCAGGCGCCGTCACAAACATCATCTCTTACATGCAAGCGCAGAAGTATCTTCGGAGGAAGAACTCTTTCGCTTTAACTCGCACTGGTTACCGAACAGCCTAAGGACGAGAAACTTATAGAAGACATCCCCGTCGTCCCTGATTTTTCTGATGTATTCCCAGAGGAGTTACCTGGTCTCCCACCCCATCGACAATTGGAGTTTGAAATTGAATTGGCGAACCATGCAACTCCTATCGCCAAAGCCCCATACCGCCTAGCTCCGCCGAGCTGCAGGAGCTGTCTACCCAACTTCAGGAGCTGTTAGAAAAAAGGATTTATCCGACCAAGCGCTTCGCCATGGGGAGCTCCAGTCCTTTTTGTCAAGAAGAAGGACGGGACCTTCCGCATGTGCATCGACTACAGGGAACTCAACAAGGTTACTGTCAAGAACCGATACCCGTTACCTCGCATCGACGATCTCTTCGATCAACTTCAAGGGTCAAGCTACTACTCCAAGATTGATCTACGGTCCGGTTACCACCAGCTAAGCGTCAGGGAGGAGGATATCGCTAAGACGGCATTTCGTACTCGGTATGGCCATTATGAGTTCTTGGTCATGCCCTTCGGTCTCACCAACCCAACCGCGGTATTCATGGACCTCATGAACCGTGTGTGTAAACCATACCTCGACAAGTTTGTCATTGTGTTCATCGATGACATACTCATCTACTCTAAAGGAGAAGAAGAACATGCTGAACATCTACGATTATTGTTGGGATTACTTCAACAGGAGAAACTATATGCCAAGTTTTCAAAGTGTGACTTCTGGAGTTCGGGAAGTTCAGTTTCTCGGGCATATCGTAAATGAAAAGGGTATCCACGTCGACCCTGCTAAGATTGAAGCTATCAAAAACTGGGAAGCACCCAGGACACCGACGGAGATCCGCCAATTTTGGGTTTGGCTGGTTACTACAGACGTTTCATCGAGGGATTTTCAAAGATCGCGCAACCACTTACCACCCTCACCAGAAAGGCACCAAGTATGCTTGGGGTGACAAGCAGGAAGCGGCATTTCAATTGCTGAAGCAGAAGCTTTGCTGTGCACCCATTCTATCCTTGCCGGAAAGGACAGATGATTTTGTAGTATATTGTGATGCTTCCATTCAGGGATTGGGATGCGTACTCATGCAACGTGATAAGGTCATCACGTATGCGTCCCGACAATTGAAGGTTCACGAGAAAAAACTACATAACACATGACCTGGAATTGGGAGCAGTAGTGTTTGCACTTAAGATTTGGAGACACTACCTCTATGGAACGAAGTGCACAATCTTTTACAGATCACAAGAGCCTCCAACACATCTTTGATCAGAAGGAGTTGAACATGCGACAGCGTCGCTTGGTCGAACTCTTGAACGATTATGAGTGTGCCATTCAGTATCACCCGGGTAAAGCTAACGTGGTAGCACCCTCAGTAGGAAGGAACACTTGAAACCTCGTCGGGTACGAGCATTACAGCTCACTATTCATTCGAGGCTACCCGAACAGATACACGACGCGCAGTTAGAAGCAGTTAAGGAGGAAAACATCAAGGCCGAATCGGTGGGAAAAATGGAACGCGATTGGGAAGTAAAACCCAATGGAACCCGGTACTTCATGAATCGCATATGGGTACCTCTCTACGGAAACCTCAGAGAGCTAGTCCTGGACGAAGCTCACAAATCCCGATACTCTGTCCATCTGGTTCGGATAAGATGTATCAAGACCTTAAAGCTGCGTATTGGTGGCCCAACATGAAAGCTGATATAGCCACCTACGTGAGTAATGTGTTTGACTTGTGCAAAAGTCAAGGTAGAGTATCAAAAGCCATCGGGGCTACTCCAACAACCTGAGATCCCAGTGTGGAAATGGGATCAGATCTCGATGGACTTCATCACTAAACTCCCCGAACTTTGGGTGGTTGCGATACCATCTGGGTGATTGTGGATCGTTTAACTAAGTCCGCACACTTCCTAGCTATTAAAGAAACAGATAAATGGAGAAGTTGACTCGCATCTACATTAAGGAAGTAGTTTCTCGGCACGGAATGCCAACGTCCATCATCTCAGACAGAGATGCTCGCTTCACGTCCAACTTTTGGCAGTCATTTCAGAAAGCGTTGGGCACACGCTTAGATATGAGCATAACTTATCACCCTCAGACTGATGGTCAAAGCGAAAGGACCAATACAGACCTTGGAAGACATGCTTAGGGCATGCGTAGTAGACTTTGGAAATAGTTGGGAAATCCACCTGCCTTTAGTGGAATTCTCTATAACAACAGTTACCATACGAGTATTTCGGCAGCACCGTTTGAGGCATTATACGGTCGTAAATGTAGATCATCAGTCTGTTGGGAAGAAGTCGGTGACAGTCAACTCACAGGCCCTGAGTTGATACTTGAAGCTACTGAAAAGGTTGTACAAATCAGAAACCGCATGGCGGCGGCACGAGACCGACAGAAAATCTACGCTGATCAACGACGCAAACCGCTCGAATTTCAAGTAGGCGACCGCGTCCTATTGAAGGTGTCACCCTGGAAGGGTGTAATCCGCTTCGGAAAACGGGGCAAACTAAACCCACGGTACGTAGGTCCGTTTGTGACCTTGAAACGTATTGGACCCGTAGCTTATCAATTAGACCTTCCTACCGAACTCAGTGGAGTTCACAATGTTTTTCACGTGTCAAATCTGAAGAAGTGTCTATCAGATGAAACTCTAGTCATTCCATTGGATGAGATTCAAGTGGATGAACAACTGCACTTTGTGGAACAACCTATCGAGATCATGGATCGTGAGATCAAGACTCGAAGGCACAGCAAGATTCCGATCGTTAGGTTCGTTGGACTCTAAGCGTGGACCGGAGTTCACGTGGGAAAGAGAGGACCAAATGAAAAGCAAATACCCACACCTCTTCGCAGCTAAGCAGCAAACTAACGATACCAGCAACTAAATTTTCGCGACGAAAATTCTTTCAACATGGGGATGATGTGACAACCTGGGAATTTCTCATAATTTCGCGTACCATTGTTAACTAAATCCTTGTGCATGGCACTTGGGAATCTCTTGTAATTTCGCGTACTATTGTTAACGAACTAAATCTTGGTGCGTGGCACTCTAAACATGTACGCTTCATTCTAAACGCGTTTCTCAATTTTCGGGACGAAAATTCTTTCAACATGGGGATAATGTGACATCCCGGTTTTTCAGATATCTTAAACGCACTACTTCACGATTATTTGTTCCTACGTTAATTTGATTCGGAGACTTAAGTTTGCACGCTCGAAATAATTACGATAATCTCATGAACTTGTCAAACGAATTATGTGCTATGTGTATTAAATGTTGGTGAATATGTGATGTTTCGATTACGTGATTGTTTTAGTTAGGAAATATATATAGTAACTATATAGACGAACCGAACCGAACCGCGACACGAGCCGGCCTCTTTTCCTTGCAACTCAAGTAGTTAATCGAAACTTGAGGACCAAGTTTTAAACCAAACCAACCCACCCAAACCCCTCGGCCGCGTGCAACCCAAACCGCAACCCATCTCTTTGCGCTATATATACACACACATGCATGATCTTGCTTCACAAAACAAAAACATACAAAACCCGCATCTAAGGAAGCCGACGGCAGCCTCCTACACCCCTTCTCGGTCGCGCAACAGCCTTCTCCTTTTCCTTTCTCTCGGTCGCGACAGCATCTTGCCTTCTCCTTCTCGGTCGCGATTCTTTTTGATCATCGGTTCCTCATCTCACTCACGGCTCATTAATCTTGTTATTAAAGGTTAGGATTTATCATTGTTTGCAAGATCACATTCGGATTTATATGTATGAATGTGGTGTTGTGTTGTTTTCGGATTGATTTGGCTAAGTTTGCAAGTTTGATGTTTTTTCGAATCTAGAAACATTAGGCTGCGTTTTGATTGATAAAAACTATAGATTATGATTAGGGTTTGCATGGGTATGATATAGATAATGATATATGATTGGAAAAATCTGTTCTTGATCGCATATGTTCAATGAATCGACGGTTTAAGCGAGTTAGTTTATGATAAAGTGCTGAATCAGGTTGCTGAATGATGGTTACAGCCAACTTCAACTGGCTGTAACTGGGTAGTTATTTATCGAAAAACAGATTTTCTGGAGTCTAAAACGTAGAGTTTTGAAAAACGATTCTAATGGCGCTGGATTCATATTTTTCTGAAGTCGTTTGATATTTTTAAGTGGCCAATTAAGTTCAGTAACTAAAGCTGTGAAAATCCTGAAAATTTGTTAGTTGTTTATCGAGTTGGATTTAATAATATGTAGGGATTCGAATCATGAAATTTGTACAGCAACTAGATATGGAAATTTCCGGGCAACTCCCACTGGAATTTTGTTAATTGGACGAATAGTGATTTTTAAATAAATTCTTCCGTGGACTGCAGTCAGAAAGTGACGAATCTGACTGCAGCCTAGTATATTAATATTTATGGATAATTGGTAAAGTATTAGGACTTGAAAAATTTTTATAAATTTCTACAGTGTAGTTGTCACCTGCTGTAAAATAATTAGAATTTTTGGAATGTTGAACTATTTTTTAAAAATCCTGAAAACAGCCGAATTATGAGTATGTAAGCTGAAACTTTGATAACTTGCGAATGTGTGCACCAAAGTGTTGCATGGATTGGATTATGTTCATGGTAAATTGTTTTGATCACTATGTTCATATGAGGATACTTGCATGCATGTTTGAGTGTTAGGAATTTTGATTGTGTGTACCGCTTTGTGCGTTAATTATGTGTAGGATTTGTATTAGTGTGTTCACACACTGACTTGAAATCAATTACTTGTTAGGACGCGATTAGCGGTCCCATCATTTGCAACTTCTGTGTTACACTAACCGAGCAACTAAAGGTGAGTTCACGGCCCCTAATTTTATCCGGTTTTAAACAACAGGGGGAGAAACATGTATACACTCTACAACTCTATCTCTTTACGTTATACGAAATTAACGTCACTTAACTATTCGGTAACTAAGTTAATGTTAATGTACGTTATGGTCACTAAGCAGCTATATCACACAAGTCCTCGACAATCTCTTGGATCGTTAGTATGGGTTTAAATAGCGGGGAAATTATAAGTAGTACTACTGGGCCCGACAAGCCCCATCCGAGCTAGTTGCGCTAGCCGACCGGGTATGGTCAACGGGTGAATAATTTGGCCTAACTTCGCCATGGTTCAGTGATAGGCCTGGCAACACGGAGGCACAACAGTCAGCTTCGATCGCGAACACTTACGTGACATAACTTTAGGCTAGCTACCTATAAATATTAACATTGAACTTAATTACGAATCAACAATATTATCCCGGGTTAGGGATAATGGAATCAACAATATTATCCCGGGTTAGGGATAATGGAACCAACATCAGTATTATTCTGGGTTGGGAATAATGGAACTATCAGTATTATTCCGGGTTGGGAATAATGGAACTATCAGTATTATTCCGGTTGGGAATATGGAACTAAACCATTATCCCGGGTTAGGGATAACGGGGGAAACAAACTTATAACCGAACAAACGAATTTATGAAAACCTGTGAACTCACTCATCTTTAATGTTGACACTTGTTTCTTTACATGTTTCTCAGGACGCTAGGAGCTCTAGGTGCACTCACTTGCATTGATCAAGACACCTTTTATCGAGTCTCATTTACAAACACTGTTTTGGGTTTTTCATTAGTTTTGGCGTTTTGTTGGCGCCCATTTCTCTATCTATTTTTATGCTTCTGCTCAACCATAAAAACTAATGCTTCCGCTAAACATTGAAACTAACTAAGGCAATATAAAATCTACAATGAATGGTTAAACAAATGATTTTGGAAAATGTATTATCAAATCATATAGAGTCGTTCGACGTACTAGTGTCTCAGATTCTGGTTGTTCACACGCCTCGCGGTAAAACTCCGCAAGTGGAAATTGAGGGTGTGACACTATTTGCTGAGCATCTATCGATTCATCAACTTTGTTTGTCCCTTCATCTTCAGCCACTTGATTTTCAGAATCATCAAAATACTCGGAATGATCAACCAATTCATTAATATCCAAATCTATTACATTAACACCTGATCCACCTACATTATCATCATCATTACCATCATTCGAATCACTTGAATCTTCATTATCAATGTTAACTTCTTCGGTATCTTCCATCTCTTCCTCATCTTTTTCTTCAATTGATTCTGCACTAATTTTCCCAACTTTTTCATCAACCACTCTGTATGTCTTTGGGGATATATAGAAAATCTATATCCACATCAACAGGTTTCCCTATCAGAATGAAATTCTTCGGTTCTTCATACACAATGATATCCCAACACTGTACTGGCCAGATTCAGCTTCTGGCTCTGTTTCTTCAATCACAGAATCCTCATCAACCTTACCCTTTCCTTTTCCTAATGCATCCGATTGCGGTTTAGCCAATCGTTCTTGTTCTGCAACCCTTTCTCTAGCTTCAGTACGCTCAATTTCATCAATCGCTTCAGATATATTCAATCCAAATTTCTTCTCAAGAATCTTCTCAAAAATATCCATCCTTTGATTATTTCTCAATCTTTCTTCTTCATACTCCGTTATTCGCAAATGCGGCCTTTCATTTTCTGAGATAATACTTGCCATCATTGCTTCAAGGTGCTGCTTATCGACAACTAAACCTCCAATTCTCTCTAGCACCTCAAACTTTTATGCCGTTAACAAATTAATTTGTTCTTGTAATTCAGCAATTCGTACAACATTCATATTCACTTGCTTCTGCAAGTCATCAATTCTCGGATCATCAAATCAAAACTCATGTCCCCCAAGTAGATCGTCTAGATTAATCTCATCGAAGAAAGCTTGTGAGCTGAAAGGTTGTGGTGTAGGATGAGATTGTTCAGCATGAGATGGTTGAGACTGTTGTTGAGATGACGATTGCGGAGCTGATTGTTCTTTAGGCTCTGGATCGGGTATAGAATGCTGAACATGTTCTGGCTCAAACCGTTGTGGTGTTAGTTGTCGTTGTTCAGGTTCTTTTTCTGGAATCTCTGGTTCAAAATATGGTTGATCTGGCTCAGGATGCATATCTTGTAGTGAAGACGGAATAGGAAAACTCTGCGTTTGTTCTTCCACATTTACTTCAGTTGCTTGCTCAGCATTAGCTTCTGTTGTATTAACTATCGTCGATATACGAGCTGCAGATCTTTTCATCCTTCTTGTTCTTTTCTTAATAGGAGTTCGATAGCCAGATTCAAGCTCAGATTCAGATGGTATGTAAGTAGAATCATCTTCACCAGTCGCCTTTCTTTTCCGTATTTCAGCTTTTCTTTTCAGCTCCTCTTGACGTTTCTTTTCAAGTTTCTCTGCTCTTCTCCTTTCTCCTACACGTCTGTCTTCTGAATCAGTACTGGAAGATAGTACTTCTTCAGCTGCTGTCGTGTTAGCTCTAAAAGCCTGACGCTCTATATCCTCTACCATTTTCTCAACTGTTTCCTCGATTTCAGGCTCATCCCTCAATCCTGATCTTTAGCAGTTGGAGCAGCTTTTCTCTTTCTACCTTTGTATGACGCTTTTCCTCCTTTATCTCCATCCTTTACAAACCATGGACTTCACTTAGCCACAAATAAAAATAACGAATTCACCTCCTCCTCATCATCACCACTATCGTCTTTTCTCCATTTTCCAGGCACAGGTGAGATGTAATCTTTGTTTAGAATAGCACCGAACATCGGTTTAGCAACAGGAGCAGACCTCAAGTGTACAATCATCTTTCGCAGAGATTGAACATCCATATGCTCAAGCTTAAGTACATCATTAGCAGATTTTTTCAAGTCTGGATAAATCTTGGGTATTGCAAAAATCTTTCCTTCTGTATATTTTGCACCATTTGAGTAAAAATAACTTTCGAGAAGTTATACGGAAGGTTCAGTACCAGTGCTGTAATCATGCACATCTGATAATTAACTAGGTCATCAAATCCACCCTTTATGTGGCCCAAACAATGAATAATAACATGCGCTAGATAACGAAATGGTGTGCTTAGATTTCCCTTTTTGAAAGGACAGCATTCACGAATCCTTAATATCCCATCCTATAAAAACATCCTTTCACCATATATTCTGAAAAGCCCGTTGGATCATACTTATTATCTTTAAACTCTAACACTTGGACTTGAATATCCACGTCGTTAATCTTTACTGCCGATATAATAGCATTGTCGTGAAGACTATATTCTGCAGCATTCCAAAAATATTCAACATATGACAAATATGCAGTGTGTCTCTCAGTAATCGCCTTTGTCACTCTTATTCTGCTAAGAAACTCCAAGATACTTCTATACGCAGCTATTTCTGGAATCTTATCATCAGTGATACAACATATATTATGTACTGGCAAAAATCCGGTTCTCTTTGCTTGTTCAAAGAAAAAATATTCAACCGTTAGAAATTTTTCAAAACTTTTCAAAATATTTACTCTGATTCGTACAAACAATCTCTTTGTTTTGTATGAAATCACTTGAATGGACAAGTCAAACATTTTAAAATTTCAATCTTATGTTTCGTACAAAAATTTTGTGATCCGCACGAAATTTTCTTTTGAATAAACACTTTGAACTTCTAAAACTTTCTCTGATTCGTGCTAAAATAACTATCACGTACAAAAATTTCATTTGAACAATCATTAAAACTCAGAAAATTCATACGGTTCATGTGTTTCGTACAAAAACTTTGCTTAACACTTGAAAACTCATTTTTGTACGTAACAAGTCATCCGCAGCAAATTTACTTCGTCCCAAAATATGTCCAAGTGTAATCCGATCCTAAAACTTGTTATTTTTAACAAATTGATAGTTGATTTTCAGGTTATTAGAGCCGATATTAATGATCTTGTGATCAAATTTTAGTTTTACCGGTCCAATTTCCCAAGATCTAAGTTTAGTCCAAATCGTATGAAATTTTGACATTATAACAGTTAAATTATGACGAAAATACCTTGCCCATTGTACGAGGTGTGCTAATCAACCTCAACAATGTGAATAGCAAGCACAAGAATCAAGAAATCAAGTTCTAGAACTAAATCGCACAAAACTCTCTGAATCGCTCAAAACTACTCAGAAAAACAGTAAACTCAATTCTGTGCGAACCACATGGTATTTATACTACACATGTTTCATATGAAATCTTATGACACGTACCAAAATTTTAACCTTTGATTCATACCAAAGTTACTGAATCGCATAAACATTGTTTTTGTACGAGTCAATTTTAAAACTTTCAAACTTTTTCAAATTTTATTTTTATTTTTATTACTATTTTTATATTTTCAATCAATTTTTTATTCATTTTCGCAAAACATTTTATCTGTTTCAAAAATCCACTTGACTAACCAAGTCCAAGTTAATAACCCTGGTTGACCACGTTTGACCAAACAGATTTATTTCAACATGTAAAGTTTCATATTAATGAACTTCTTGACAATTGGGTATACCAGTTGCAGAAAACAATTAGCTCCAACCCGTGATTCTAAACTTTTCTCAGCAAGATGTTGCAATGAATTCAACCATCAGTATTTTTATCATCGGTAAACAAAATAAAATATTAAGCTAAGAAAATTAAAAATCTTTTTGGGTTTTTAAAAAAATTTAAAGAATAACAACATTTTTTTGTGAATTTTGCGTTTTCAGAGGATCATTTCAAGCATTCATATAAGTCATCAGTACCATTAGTCTAGAAACACCTTTTAAGCTTTTAAAAAAATTTATCTAGATTGACAATATATTTATCCATTTAAACCTCTTCTCGTTTCTCAACTGTTTCAAGATATGTTAAGGTATTATTAGAAACATGAAATAACTGTGTTTCCCATCTCAGAATATACTCCCGTATCGAGATTCCCAGAATGTCATTTTACAGGTGAATATATCGAATTGATATCTGTATATAGGGTGAATGCGAGACCTTGAGAGCTCAGGTTAGTACTACTGTACAGACAAAGAGATGAAGGCTCGTCTTTAGGTGGTGTCCCGTTAGGAATCTTTTGTACTGCATATGTCGTAATTGCTTAAGACAAAATCAGCTTTTAGGGAAATAATGTGAAAATATTATATGATTCTAGGCCATTGCTTCCACAAAATCAGAAGAACCCGAATAATATCCCAGATATCAATCAAATATAAAGACCTAGTATCGCAGAATCTGGCATTCTCTCAAACGAAATTTCGCAGTACTAAGTCCATATATCCGGGAGATGATACCCACAAGTTATTCAGCTTATGTGTATTACGGTTTATATCTTGATAACATTCTACTGAACGAGTGAAGTCTATTGGCATATCCATAGTAAGACTTGCTTAAAATACTTTAAAACACTACAATTCTTTAGCATACTGTGACTTATCATTTTTGATTTACTATGATCACTCTTTTTTACACAAAATTCATTTTTTTATTTTTAAATGTTTTTGTATTTTCCTCAAATATTCTCCCCCTAAAATCAAAAACATATTTTTTGAATTTTTAAGAACTTAAAAGAAACAATTTTTATAACGTTTAACCAATGACAAATTCACATCAAGCCGTCATCATCCTCAAACTCAACCTCAAAAATAATCCCTGATGTGACATCCCGGTTTTTCAGACATCTTAAACGCACTACTTCACGGTTATTCGTTCCTACACTAAATTGATTCGGAGATTTAAATTGCACGCTCGAAATAATTACGATAACTTCGTGAACTTATCAAGTGAATTACGTGCTATGTGTATTAAACGTTTATAAGTTCGGTGAGTTATTATGCCATTTTTCGAATCCGTGATTTTAGTTATAAAAATATATATATATATGCTAAATAGATAGACGAATCGAACCGAGCCGCGAAACGAGTCGACCTCATTTCCTTGCGACTCAAGGAGTTGAGCGAAACTTGAGGGTCAAGTTAAAGACCCAAACCACCCCACCCGAACCCATTGCGGCCGCAAGACTCTAACCGCCCAAACCCTTCTCCTTTTCTTTCCCCACCCACACTATATATAGATAAGCTTGCATGAGATTGATTAACAAAAAAAAAAGAGAGACAAACCCTAGTTCCAAACAAGTCGACGGCAGCCTACTCATCCCTCCTCTCGGTCGCGCGACAGCCGCCTTCCCACTCTTCCTCTCGGTCGCAAATCTTCTCCTTCATCCGAATCGGCTCCCATCTAGTTCTTGGTTCATTGATCTTCATTGCTAAAGGTTAGGGTTTATCATTGTTTGCAAAGTCATACTAGGATTTATAAACTCTTGATCATGCTTGAATGTAGTGGTAGAATCATTATTATTAAGGTGTATGATGTTTAGTTCGATAAATTATGCTAGTTTGCGGTTATGATGATTAGTGGAATCAAGAATCATTAGGCTGCGTTTTGTGATAAAAACCATATATTATGATTAGGGTTTGCATGAGTATGATGTACATGATGATATATGATTGATAAATTTGTTCTTGATCGTTTATAGTTAACGTATCGATTGTTTAAGCGTGTTATATTGCGATAAAATGACGAAATCAGGATGCTGAATGGTGTTTACAGCCAACTTCAACTGGCTGTAACTTGGTTATTATTTATCAAAAAACGGATTTTATGAGGCCTAAAACTGTATATTTTTGAAAAACGCTTCTAATAGAGCTGGATTCATATTTTTCTGAAGTCGTTTGATATTTTTAAGTGGCCAATTAAGTTCAGTAACTGAAGCTGTGAAAATTCTGAAAATTTGTTAGTCGTTTATTGAGTCGGATCTAATAATATGTAGAGATTCGAATCACGATATTTGTACAACAACTGGATACAGAAATTTCCGGGAAACTCCCACTGGAATTTTGTTAATTGGACGAACGGTGATTTTTAAATAAATTATCCCGTGGACTGCAGTCAGAAAGCGACGAATCTGACTGCAGGCTAGTATATTAATATTTATGAATAATCAGTAAAGTGTTAGAACTTGTAAAATTTACATAAAATTCTATAGCTTAGTTGATACCTTCTGTAAAATAATTGGAATTTTTGGAACGTTGGAACTATTTTATAAAAATCCTTGAAAACAGCCTAATTATGAGTATACAAGCTGAAACTTGAGAACTTGCGAATGTGTGTACCAAAGTGTTGCATGGATTGAATTGTGTTCATGATAGGTTGGTTTGATCACTATGTTGGCATGATGATACTTGCATGCATGATTGAGTTTTAGGATTTGTTATTGTGTGTACCGCATTGTATGCTAGTTATGTGTATGGTTTGTATTGGTGTGTTCACACACTAACTTTAAATCAATTGACTTGTTAGGACGCAATTAACGGTCCATCATTTGCTACTTCTGTGTTACACTAACCGAGCAACTAAAGGTGAGTTCACGGCCCCTAATTTTATCCGGTTTTAAACAACAGGGGGAGAAACATGTATACACTCTACAACTCTATCTCTTTACGTTATACGAAATTAACGTCATTAAACTATTCGGTAACTAAGTTAATGTTAATGTACGTTATGGTCACTAAGCAGCTATATCACACAAGTCCTCGACAAACTCTCGGATCGTTAGTATTGGGTTAGATAGCGTGGAAATTATAAGTAGTACTACTGGGCCCGACAAGCCCCACCCGAGCTAGTCGCGCTAGCCGACCGGGTATGGTCAACGGGTGAATAATTTGGCCTAACTTCGCCATGGTCAGTGATAGGCCTGGCAACACGGAGGCACAACAGTCAGCTTCGATCGCGAACACTTACGTGACATAACTTTAGGCTAGCTAGCTACATGTTAACATTGAACTTAATTACGAATCAACAATATTATTCCGGGTTAGGGATAATGGAACCAACAACGTTACTATTCCAGGTTAGGAATAATGGAACATCATTATTATTCCAGGTAAGGAATAATGGAACCATCAGTATTATTCCGGGTTGGGAATAATTGAACGAAATCGTTATCCGGGTTAGTGATAACGGGGGAAACAAACTTATAACCGAACAAATGAACTTATGAAAACCTGTGAACTCACTCTTCTTTAATGTTGACACTTGTTTCTTTACATGTTTCTCAGGACGCTAGGAGCTCTAGGTGCACTCACTTGCATTGATCAAGACATCTTTTTATCGAGTCTCATTTACGAACATTGTTTGAGTTTTTCTTTAGTTTTGGCGTTTGTGTTGGTGCCCGTTCCTTTACTTTACTTTAATGCTTTCGCTCAACTTTAAAAACTAATGCTTCCGCTAAACATTGAAACCAAACTAAGACAATCTAAAATTAACTATGAATGGTTAAAAAATGATTTTGGAAAACGTATTAACAAATCATATAGAGTCGTTCGACGTTACTAGTGTCTCAGATTCTGGTTTGTTCACACGCCTCGCGGTAAAACTCCGCAAGTGGAAATTGAGGGTGTGACAGATTGGTATCAGAGCGTCTAGCTATAGAGAACCAGGTTTGCATTAAAGGTAGACCTAAACTATAGCTGATTACACGACACTAGACTTAGTTTGGCACCGAACTGTTATATCTTGTTATGTGTTATACCACAACTATGTTATATAAAATATGAATGCATAATTGAAACGAATGCGACTCGTAACTAACTACACAACCAACAGGCAACGTCATCATCATCATCATCATCCGACAAACTTTTGCAACCAAGGGCGCCGGGAAAGGCACCTATGGTGGAACCCTCACCACCTCATGGAGTGGAGACACGCTCAGCTGCGAGAAAAAGGCTTGCTCTAGGGGAGGAGTCGTCCTCACGACCGACCATCGCTATGCCGGTCGAACCGGTTAACTCGTTAGAAGTAGGGAACGACCTACTTAGAGATATGATAAGAAAGCAACAAGAACAACTAGAAAGAATGCATGAAACCATCCTAGCACAGGGATGGATGATACGACAATTAACAGGTAAGACTGGATCGCTCGAGGAAGAGCAACATGCGAGTAAGATAGCTCGTAACACTTTAGCAAAGATCTTCGTGCTAAGCAGCTAAGGGCTGACTGGCTCGAAGACAGAGTTCTTGAGTCTAGCTGGAGAATTCAAGAACTAGAACAGAATCAGGCACCTGTACCAGTACCCGCACCAGCACCGGCCCCTCCAGTGCCGGTAGAGGAGGATCGAGCGAGGAGGGGAATCCAGAGGAGGATCCGGAGGAAGACCCAGCTATAGAAGCTGGAAACGCCGCGGAGAATGACGGCAAGGATAGCGATATGGGGGATGGAGACGTAGAAGACTGACACGTTTCGCTTATTCTATTTGCTTTCCTTTAGTCTATTTATTTTCCTACTTATGTTTAAACTTGAGATTTTATAGTAAACTGATATGTTTGGTTACATTTTGTAAGACGTTGAAATTTTATTTAATCGAATATTTCTTTTGACTGTTTAATTTATTTGGGTTGACATAATTTGAGGAATTATTTAAGTATGGAATAGGATAACTATATTGGATATATAGACTTATCGGTGTGTGTTTATGTTGTTTTACGAAGATCTAAAATGGCAACTGGACGTCGCGGAAACCTCAACATGACGCCCGAAGAATTAGCCGTCATGATCCAAGAACACGTGAATGCTGCTCTAGCAGGTGTTCAAAACCAACCAGCAGCAGGAGGGGGTCTTAACCCCTACAAGATGTTTCTCGATGCGAAGCCGAGCAAATTCACGGGGAAGAAGGACCCATAGGACTGGTTCGCTGGATTGAAAAGTCCGAATCAGTGTTCGAAATGTGCAATTGTCTGGAGGCCAACAAGGTCAAGTATGCTGCCTCAACATTGGAGGATGGGGCACTAACTTGGTGGAATGCACAAGTCCAAATGCGTGGACTTATTGCTGCAAATGCAATGGCCCGGGCCGAGTTTAAGGCCCTAATCAAAGAGGAGTATTGTCCACGAGACAGGGTTCGACAGTTGGAGCAAACATTATGGAACCACAAGATGGTGGGATCTGAAATCGAAGCATACACAGCGAAACATCATGACCTGGTATTTCTATGTCCCGATCTGGCCAACACCGTTGAGAAACGACTCGAGTTTTACCTTGGGGGTCTGGTCCCCGAGATCCAGGGTATGGTAATGGCTAGCAACCCTGTGACTGAGCATCAAGCAATCAGGTTGGCGCACAAACTCACCGATAAGGCGGTGGAACAAAAGAAGTTGCCATCTCGGGGTACAACTGAAGTGGCCCTGATAATAAAAGAAAGTTTGAAGACTCGTCTGCTCGACAGTCTTCGTCAGCCCAGTCCAGCAAGGGAACCAGAAACGGTTCAATAATTTCAACAGTCACCGGGGTCACAATAATCAGCCCGCCAACAACAACCAGAACACAAGCGGCTATGTTGGTCGAAAGCCGCAATGTAATCGCTGTAACCTTCATCATCACGGCCCTTGTGCCGGAAATCGCTGCCAACGAGGTGGCAAGGTGGGACATGCGGCAAAGGATTGTCGCGTGGAAGTCATGTCCCGACAAAATCAAAATCAACACCAGGGTCAGCAGCAGGGTGTTAACCGGGGATGCTATCAGTGTGGTAGCACTGCCCACTTCAAACGAGACTGCCCACAGCTTCGTAACAACAACAACAATGGTGGGAACAACCACAACCACAATAACCACAAAACAACAAGAAACGACGTCGAAAGTGGTCATTTATGTTTGGCCCGTAGTGAAACACTTTTGCTATTGTGAACCCTTTTTGATACGGGTGCAGATAGGAGTTTTATATCTGAGTCTTTTAGGAAGAACCTAAATCTCACGCCTAAACCCCTAGAGACCCCATACGTCATAGAACTAGCCGATGGTAAATCTGTAGATGTGACCCATATGGTGTCCGGCTGTCAACTCAAACTCGCGGGTCACACCTTTACCATTGATCTGATGACAACTACCCTGGGTAGTTTTGACGTGGTAGTCGGAATGGACTGGCTATCCGACGTCCGAGCTGAAGTTCTCTGTTTCGAGAAATCTATCCGTATTCCGCTCTCTAACGACGAAATCTTGACGGTGCAAGGCGAGAAGGCAGGCGCCGTCACAAACATCATCTCTTACATGCAAGCACAGAAGTATCTTCGGAGGAAGAACTCCTTCGCTTTGCTCGCACTGGTTACCGAACAGCCTAAGGACGAGAAACGTATAGAAGACATCCCCGTCGTTCGTGATTTTTCTGATGTATTCCCAGAGGAGTTACCTGGTCTTCCACCACATCGACAAGTGGAGTTTGAAATTGAATTGGCGAACCATGCAACTCCTATCGCCAAGGCCCCATACCGCCTAGCTCCAGCCGAGCTGCAAGAGCTGTCTACCCAACTTCAGGAACTGTTAGAAAAAGGATCTATCCGACCTAGCACTTCGCCATGGGGAGCTCCAGTCCTTTTTGTCAAGAAGAAGGACGGGACCTTCCGCATGTGCATCGACTACAGGGAACTCAATAAGGTTACTGTCAAGAACCGATACCCGTTACCTCGCATCGACGATCTCTTCGACCAACTTCAAGGGTCAAGCGACTACTCCAAGATTGATCTACAGTCCGGTTATCAACAATTACGTGTCAGGGAGGATGATATCGCTAAGACGGCATTTCGTACTCGGTATGGCCATTATGAGTTCTTGGTCATGCCCTTCGGTCTCACCAACGCACCCGCGGTGTTCATGGACCTCATGAACCGTGTGTGTAAACCATATCTCGACAAGTTTGTCATTGTGTTCATCGATGACATACTCATCTACTCTAAAGGTGAAGCAGAACATGCTGAACATCTACGATTACTGCTGGAATTATTTCAACAGGAGAAACTATATGCCAAGCTTTCAAAGTGTGATTTCTGGATTCGGGAAGTTCAGTTCCTCGGGCATATCGTGAATGAAAAGGGTATCCACGTTGACCCCGCCAAGATTGAAGCTATCAAAAACTGGGAAGCACCCAGGACACCGACGGAGATCCGCCAATTTTTGGGTTTGGCTGGTTACTACAGAGTTTCATCGAGGGATTTTCAAAGATCGCGCAACCGCTTACCACCCTCACCCAGAAAGGCACCAAGTATGCTTGGGGTGACAAGCAGGAAGCGGCATTTCAATTGCTGAAGCAGAAGCTTTGTAGTGCACCCATTCTGTTCTTGCCGGAAGGGACAGATGATTTTGTAGTATATTGTGATGCTTCCATTCAGGGATTGGGATGCGTACTCATGCAACGTGATAAGGTCATCACGTATGCGTCCCGACAATTGAAGGTTCACGAGAAAAACTACACAACACATGACCTGGAATTGGGAGCAGTGGTGTTTGCGCTTAAGATTTGGAGACACTACCTATATGGAACAAAGTGCACAATCTATACAGATCACAAGAGCCTCCAGCATATCTTTGACTAGAAGGAGTTGAACATGCGACAGCGTCGCTGGGTCGAACCCCTGAATGATTATGAATGTGCCATTCGGTATCACCTGGGTAAAGCTAACGTGGTAGCTGATGCCCTCAGTAGGAAGGAGCACTTGAAACCTCGTCGGGTACGAGCACTACAGTTCACCATTCATTCGGGGTTACCGGAACAGATACGCAACGCGCAGTTAGAAGCAGTTAAGGAAGAAAACATCAAGGCCGAATCGGTGGGAAAAATGGAACGCGATTGGGAAGTAAAACCCAATGGAGCTCGGTATTTCATGAATCGCATATGGGTACCTCTCTACCGAGACCTCAAAAAGCTAGTCATGGACGAAGCTCACAAGTCCCGATACTCCGTCCATCCTGGTTCGGATAAGATGTATCAAGACCTTAAAGCCGCGTACTGGTGGCCCAACATGAAAGCGGATATAGCCACCTACGTGAGCAAGTGTTTGACTTGTGCGAAAGTCAAGGTAGAGTATCAGAAGCCATCGGGGCTACTTCAACAACCTGAGATCCCAGTGTGGAAATGGGATCAGATCTCAATGGACTTCATCACTAAACTCCCGCAAACTTTGGGTGGTTGCGATACCATCTGGGTAATTGTGGATCGTTTAACTAAGTCCGCACACTTTTTAGCGATTAAAGAAACAGATAAGATGGATAAGTTGACTCGCATCTACATTAAGGAAGTAGTTTCTCGGCACGGAGTGCCAACGTCCATCATCTCAGACAGAGATGCTCGTTTCACGTCCGACTTTTGGCAGTCACTCTAGAAAGCGTTGGGTATACGCTTAGATATGAGCACAGCTTATCACTCTCAGATGGATGGTCAAAGCGAAAGGACCATTCAGACCTTGGAAGACATGCTTAGGGCATGCGTGGTAGACTTCGGGAATAGTTGGGAAATCCATCTGCCTTTAGTGGAATTCTCGTATAACAACAGTTACCATACGAGTATATCGGCAGCACCGTTTGAAGCATTATACGGTCGTAAATGTAGATCACCGGTCTGTTGGGCAGAAGTCGGTGACAGTCAACTCACAGGCCCTGAGTTGATACTTGAGGCTACTGAAAAGATTGTACAAATCAGAAACCGCATGGCAGCGGCACGAGATCGACAGAAAAGCTACGCTGATCAACGACGCAAACCGCTCGAATTTCAAGTAGGCGACCGCGTCCTACTGAAGGTGTCACCCTGGAAGGGTGTAATCCGTTTTGGGAAACGAGGCAAACTAAACCCACGGTACGTAGGACCGTTTGTGATCTTGAAACGTATCGGACCTGTAGCTTATCAATTAGACCTTCCTACCAAACTCAGTGGAGTTCACAACGTTTTTCACGTGTCAAATCTGAAAAAGTGTCTATCAGATGAAACCCTAGTCATTCCATTGGATGAGATTCAAGTGGATGAACAACTGAACTTTGTGGAACAACCTATCGAGATCATGGATCGTGAGATCAAGACTCGAAGGCACAGCAAGATACCGATCGTCAAGGTTCGTTGGGATTCTAAACGTGGACCGGAGTTCACGTGGGAAAGAGAAGACCAACTGAAAAGAAAATACCCACACCTCTTTGCAGCTGAGCAACAAGCTAACGATACCACCAACTAAATTTTCAGGACGAAAATTCTTTCAACATGGGGATGATGTGACAACCTGGGAATTTCTTGTACCATTTTAACGAACCAAATCTTTGTGCGTGGCACTCTAAACCTGTACGTTGCATTCTAAACCGCGTTTACTCAATTTTCGGGACAAAAATTCTTTCAACATGGGGATAATGTGACATCCCGGTTTTTCAGACATCTTAAACGCACTACTTCACGGTTATTCGTTCCTACACTAAATTGATTCGGAGATTTAAATTGCACGCTCGAAATAATTACGATAACTTCGTGAACTTATCAAGTGAATTACGTGCTATGTGTATTAAACGTTTATAAGTTCGGTGAGTTATTATGCCATGTTTCGAATCCGTGATTTTTAGTTATAAAAATATATATATATGATAAATAGATAGACGAATCGAACCGAGCCGCGAAACGAGTCGACCTCATTTCCTTGTGACTCAAGTAGTTGAGCGAAACTTGAAGCTCAAGTTAAAGACCCAAACCACCCCACCCGAACCCATTGCGGCCGCAAGACTCTAACCGCCCAAACCCTTCTCCTTTTCTTTCCCCACCCACACTATATATAGATAAGCTTGCATGAGATTGATTAACAAAAAAAAATAGATAAACCCTAGTTTCAAACAAGTCGACGGCAGCCTCCTCATCCCTCCTCTCGGTCGTGCGACAACCGCCTTCCCACTCTTCCTCTCGGTCGCAAATCTTCTCCTTCATCCGAATCGGCTCCCATCTAGTTCTTGGTTCATTGATCTTCATTGCTAAAGGTTAGGGTTTATCATTGTTTGCAAAGTCATACTAGGATTTATAAACTCTTTATCATGCTTGAATGTAGTGGTATAATCATTATTATTAAGGTGTATGATGTTTAGTTCGATAAATTATGCTAGTTTGCGATTAAGATGATTAGTGGAATCAAGAATCATTAGGCTGCGTTTTGTGATAAAATCCATATATTATGATTAGGGTTTGCATGAGTATGATGTACATGATGATATATGATTGATAAATCTGTTCTTGATCGTTTATAGTTAACGTATCGATTGTTTAAGCGTGTTATATTGCGATAAAATGTCGAAATCAGGATGCTGAATGGTGTTTACAGCCAACTTCAACTGGCTGTAACTTGGTTATTATTTATCGAAAAACGGATTTTCTGAAGCCTAAAACGTAGATTTTTGAAAAACGCTTCTAATGGCGCTGGATTCATATTTTTCTGAAGTCGTTTGATATTTTTAAGTGGCCAATTAAGTTCAGTAACTGAAGCTGTGAAAATTCTGAAAATTAGTTAGTCGTTTATCGAGTCGGATCTAATAATACGTAGAGAGTCGAATCACGAAATTTGTACAGCAACTGGATACGGAAATTTCCGGGAAACTCCCACTGGAATTTTGTTGATTGGACGAACGGTGATTTTTAAATAAATTCTCCCGTGGACTGCAGTCAGAAAGCGACGAATCTGACTGCAGCCTAGTATATTAATATTTATGAATAATCAGTAAAGTGTTAGAACTTGAAAAATTTACATAAAATTCTATAGCTTAGTTGATACCTCTGTAAAATAATTGGAATTTTTGGAACGTTGGAACTATTTTATAAAAATCCTCGAAAACAGCCTAATTATGAGTATACAAGCTGAAACTTGAGAACTTGCGAATGTGTGTACCAAAGTGTTGCATGGATTGAATTGTATAGGTTGGTTTGATCACTATGTTGGCATGATGATACTTGCATGCATGATTGAGTTTTAGGATTTGTTATTGTGTGTACCGCATTGTGTGTTAGTTATGTGTAGGGTTTGTATTGGTGTGTTCACACACTAACTTTAAATCAATTGACTTGTTAGGACGCAATTAACGGTCCCATCATTTGCTATTTCTGTGTTACACTAACCGAGCAACTAAAGGTGAGTTCACGGCCCCTAATTTTATCCGGTTTTAAACAACAAGGGGAGAAACATGTATACACTCTACAACTCTATCTCTTTACGTTATACGAAATTAACGTCATTAAACTATTCGGTAACTAAGTTAATGTTAATGTACGTTATGGTCACTAAGCAGCTATATCACACAAGTCCTCGACAAACTCTCGGATCGTTAGTATTGGGTTAGATAGCGGGGAAATTATAAGTAGTACTACTGGGCCCGACAAGCCCCACCCGAGCTAGTCGCGCTAGCCGACCGGGTATGGTCAACGGGTGAATAATTTGGCCTTACTTCGCCATGGTCAGTGATAGGCCTGGCAACATGGAGGCCACAACAGTCAGCTTCGATCACGAACACTTACGTGACATAACTTTAGGCTAGCTACCTACATGTTAACATTGAACTTAATTACGAATCAACAATATTATTCCGGGTTAGGGATAATGGAACCAACAACATTATTATTCCGGGTTAGGAATAATGGAACATCATTATTATTCCAGGTAAGGAATAATGGAACCATCAGTATTATTCCGGGTTGGGAATAATGGAACGAAATCGTTATCCCGGGTTAGGGATAACGGGGGAAACAAACTTATAACCGAACAAATGAACTTATGAAAACCTGTGAACTCACTCTTCTTTAATGTTGACACTTGTTTCTTTACATGTTTCTCAGGACGCTAGGAGCTCTAGGTGCACTCACTTGCATTGATCAAGACATCTTTTTTATCGAGTCTCATTTACGAACATTGTTTGAGTTTTTCTTTAGTTTTGGCGTTTGTGTTGGCGCCCGTTTCTTTACTTTACTTTAATGCTTTCGCTCAACTTTAAAAACTAATGCTTCCGCTAAACATTGAAACCAAACTAAGACAATCTAAAATTAACTATGAATGGTTAAACAAATGATTTTGGAAAACGTATTAACAAATCATATAGAGTCGTTCAACGTTACTAGTGTCTCAGATTCTGGTTTGTTCACACGCCTCGCGGGGTAAAACTCCGCAAGTGGAAATTGAGGGTGTGACACCTGAGATCATATTTTTTAAACCATTAAGCTTTTACAAATGTTTGAACTTTGTTTTATCAAAGCTTTGGTATAAAAATCTGCTTTTTGGTCATCAGTGTGGATTTTCTCAATTCGTACCAACTTTTTCTCGTAGCAATCACGGAGAAAATGGTGTCGAATCTCGATATGTTTAGTACGTGAGTGTTGACATGAGTTTTTAGTGATATCGATCGCGGACTGATTATCTACATATATAGGCGTTTCAATAAATTGCAAACCGAAATCTCTCATCTGTTGCTGTATCCAGATCACAAAAACTGGATGCCCAAACGTATTCAGCCTCACAAGTAGAGAGAGCGACCGTGGTTTGTTTCTTGCATTGCCATGTTACCAAACGGGTTCCGAAGAACTGGCAGCCGACCGTTGTAGATTTTTTATTCAGTTTGCAACATCCGAAATTAGAATTCAAGTAACCTGGAAGATTAAAATCATCATGTCTAGGGTACCACAAGCCAGTGCTTGGAAAACCCTTCAGATATCTTATTATGCGTTTAACGATAAGCAGATGTGACTCTTTTGGATTAGACTGATAACGGGAGCACAGGCACGTTGGATACATGATATTTGGTCGAGAAGCAGTGAGATACATCAAGGATCCGATCATGGAGTGATATAAAGTTTCATCAACTTTTTCGCCGGTAAGATCTGGACAAATGCCGGGATTTGGAGCTAACAGGGTCGATGCTGGTTTAGTGCCTGTCATATTGAATTTCTCCAATATGTCATGAACATATTTCGTCTGATGAATGAAAATACCATCAGGCAACTGATCAACCTGAAGTCCTAGAAAGAACTTCATCTCCCCCATTGCGCTCATTTCGAATTTGCGCTTCATGACTTCTTCAAAGTCCTTACACAGCTTATCATTTGTAGATCCAAAGATAATATTATCCACATATATCTGTACGATAATTAGATGTCATCTACTTCCTTTGTGAAGAGAGTTGAATCTACTGTTCCCCTGATAAAGCCATTATCCAAAAGATGATTTGATAATGTTTCATAACAAGCTCTCGGGACTTGATGAAGACCATATAAGGCTTTATTCAAGAGGTAGACTTTATCTTTGTGCACTGGATCAACGAACCCTGCTGGTTGGCCGACGTACACCTCCTCTTTCACTTTACCGTAAAGAAAAGCATATTTAACATCCAATTGGTACACCTTGAACCCTTTCCACGAGGCAAAGGCCAAAAATATGCGAATTGCTTCAAGACGTGCAACTAGGGCGTAGACTTCAGTATAGTCTATCCCTTCTTGCTGATGAAACCCTTGAACCACAAGTAGAGCTTCGTTGCGCACGACAACTCCTCTATCATCTCTTTTACACTTGAAGACCCATCTTGTATTAATCTTTTTGTGATGATCTGGCATGTCAACAAGCGTCCAGACGCCAAGTTTCTGGAATTGTAATAACTCTTCTTGCATCGCATCCACCCAACTTTCTTCTTTCAGCACGTCTTTCCAGTTTCCCGGTTCAACCTGAGAAACAAAACGACTATGAGAAAATCGGACTTGAAGCAGAGCAACACTAGTATAAAAACAAATTAGATCTTTATTAATCTGATTGCGAGTTTGCACTACTGATTGTAAGCTGCCTATAATGTTATCTGACGGATGATATGAAAGTGTCCTAGGAATTACTTTAGTTGGAACATCTACTTGTGTTTGCAAATTTGAGATAATTTCATCGATAACTGGTACAGATGAAGAAGTTGTATTCTTAGCATTAGACTGAACAGTCTGTTGGGTCAAAAAGTCTTCAATCTGTTCAGATCCCTCATTAGAACTGGATCCTCCATCATCGAAAGTTGGTTCCCGTTCAGAGTCATTAACTTCATTTGGTTGGATAGAAGATTCAGCAGCGTTAACATTTGTAGCAGGATCCGGATTTAGAACAGAAAAGCTTTGATCAACATCAGACGTTATAATTGGTAAAGATGTAGAAATCACCAACGGTCGAGAAACATGTTCTTGATTAGATAACTGATGTTGTTGAAATAACAAAACAACTTCTTCTTCTGTTGGCACATCTGGAAGAGCAAACAAATCCTACAATCCATCATAGTTAAACAGCCAAGGATCCCCAGGCTTCTGCGTAGGTGTTGTGTATCTTTGACAATCTACGTGTTGCGCTAGAACTACCTAGTTCAGACTTGGCAAGAAAACACGTTTTTGATGAGTCGAATAACCAACAAAGAATCCCTCCAAGGATTTGGCTCCAAATTCACCAACCGGGTCCAAGACGGTACACGGTGATCCAAAAAGTTCCAAAACAGCTAAGTTAGGCTTTCTTTTTGATTTAGTTACTCGAAACATGTCTTTTTGTAAGGCTTAACTGTCAACACACGATTCAGGGTATAGCATGCTGATGCCACTGCTTCACTCCAGAAACTGATCGGTGATTCCGAATCATCTAAAATTGTTCTAGCAGTTTAAATCAACGTTCGATTCTTTTGTTCAGCTACTCCATTTTATTGTGGAGTATAGGGGGCGCTGAATTCATGAAGAATCCCCTTTTCATTGCAGAATTCTTGCATCATCTTGTTCTTAAATTCCGTTCCATTTTCACTGCGAATTCTCTCTTAATGGGCAAATGATATAAATTCTCGAGTTTTCTGAAAAGGATCATAAGAGTTTCTAACGTTTCATCCTTGCTTTCCAGAAAGAACACCCATGAAAATCGAGAATAATCATCTGTAACGACAAGACAGTATAGATCTCCAGAAATGATTTTAACATTGTCTGGTCCAAAGAGATCCATGTGTAGTCTTTCTAGTGGTAGCTTTATTGAATTCAAAAGCTTTCTCGGTTGTGATTTCTTATGCTGCTTCCCCTTTTTGCAGCTAAGACAATCATCTGATAAATGAAAACTTTTCAAATTTACAATCTCTACTAAGTCGTTATGCACAAGAAAATTCATTTTTCGAAGATGAATGTGCCCCATTTTTCTGTGCCATAAAATTGACTCTTTTTCGGTAGCTTTGGAAACAAAGCATTGAACTTTCTTTGATGTAGTATACGCAATGCTCATGTAAAGGACATATAAATCATTTTCTCTTGGAGCTCGCATCAGAATCCATTCTTCTGGAATCTTGAAACCGGGTTTTAGAATTAGACATTCTTGATCATTGAAATGTGTGGTGAACTTCTTGTCACAAATTTGTGAAATACTAAGCAGATTGTTCTCAAGTTCAGCAATGTAGTTAACTTTGTCAAACGTTGCAACTCGTTTGAGAGAATCCCTTCTCCAATAATCCTACCTCCTTGAGTTCCAGCAAATCTAACATATCCTCCTCGGATAGCTCTAACATCATTGAGCAGCGCAAACATTCCTGACATGTGACGAGAAGCTCCACTATCCATGATCCATTTTGACAATATCAAAGGTTGGAGCCCCTACAGACATGATCAATAAAATTTATTTAAACAAAGAGACCCAAGCCTGTTTGGTCTTGGGTGGGTTTGGAATGTCGAACTTTTGACCCACTTTGTGCGTTTCAATCTTTTTAAGCTCAATGTTGTTTGGAACATAATGTTTTAGTTCAACCTTGGATGATTTGGTGTTAACAATTTTAGTAACCCATTTATGTGTTTGTGGTTTAGCCTGTTTAACATAAAATTTTGAATCTTTTTGTTGAACTTTATGTGATGTTTCACCAATTTCAAATTTAGATTGAGGTTTAATAATTGGTTTAACATTTTGATTAGATTCAGTTTTTCTTTTAAGAATTTCTTTTCGCATAACCATAGGTGCTTTATGCTTTTCATCCTTGGTGAACTTTTTCGGACAATAAACTGGTTTTGAACTTTCTTGTGAACAATATCGTGCGATATGTCCAACTTTCTTGCATTATAGCATGTCCTGCTGTCCTTATGAACAGAGGTATTCAAAACCTGTTTCTCTTTTTCTTTAAGAAAATCATTATTTGATTGGGTACCAATGATTTCCTTTCCTTCTCGGTTGTTGTCCCAAATACAAAATTAATTTTCTTTGTAAAATCCAATTTTTGAGACTTGTTGATTTTATGTTGCTTCTGGAATCCCAACCCTGCACGCTTGTTTTCCGGATAATCTTCATTTTTCCAAAAAGAGTGTCGGTTGTTAGTTTTTGCCTTAGAATAAAAAGATGAATCATGTTTTTCTAAATCATCATGAATTACCTCCATCAGCTTGAACATTTTATCAACACAACCTCTTTTCACATTCTTGATAGGAAAATCCTCATCCGAAAATAGTTTATCAGATCCTTTCATTTTATAAAACTATGACATTAGGATCATCATTTAAACTATTCTCTGATTTGTCATCAGATTTTGACTTCTCAGACTTTTCAGACTCAGCCACTTCAGATTCATTGGTTAACACTTTTTCAATCACATTTTCTATCACTTCAGAATCACATTCACCATCATTTTTAGTGTAAGTTATTTCGATGTCCTCAGGCAACTGTTCAGTTTTCACTTTAATATTTAGTGCCTTTTCCACCCAAGATAGATTTTTGCAAGCATAAATGTTCCACATGGGTGGAGGAACTCGATCATATCTTCCACCATTGGTTTCACCATTGTTAGATATAATCTATGACATATGAGCTTGTGGAGTAACTAATTAACAGTTTGTTAACTCGTTCGGTTTCAATTCTCATTTTTTCAAGCTCACTTTTGAGCTCAGCAATAGTGTTTGGATGAATATTAATTATCATTTGTTTATCCATTACTGTTGCTTTGAGCATCATCAGTGTGGCATCATTTTCTCTGAGTGCTTTATTAGATTGTTTAACAGACGCACTAAATTTTTCATATGCTTCCTTTGTGACTTTGTAATCACTTGACAAATTGTCTGTTAACCTTTGCAATTCATCAAATCTTTTGTCTTTTACAAGACATTCACCACATGGTTCATCACACTTTGAACACGATTTTTCATTTACCTCATTTCCATTTGCCATGCATGCTTTAATGATGTCTCTCTTCAGCAATTCCTTTTTCTCATCCACTTTGACATCTTCAACCGGTTTCTTTTGCACATAAAAGCTCCTCTTCCTCTGATGAGGTATGATAGTAGTACTCGTCATCCTCCGGTCCTACATCAAAAGATGCCTCCAATTCTTCTTCTGGTTCATCAATAATTTCAGCAACCAATTCTAAACTTTCTCCTTTTGAAATATACTTATTCCAATTGAACCAAAAAAACTTTGTCTTTAGACTCGGGTTGTTTCTCTTCTATCGGCACAATTGTAGTTCTTGGCTGTGGTCGGTGGTAGATCGCTCTTTTGTAATAGTTGTCTGCGAAAGGGTTCTGATTACCTTGAACCTCTCGATTTGGACATTCTCTTTTAAAGTGACCTTTTTCCCGGCATTTGAAACAAGTAACCTTAGATTATTTAAATCCAAGTTTCCCATCCAATCCTCCAAAATTTTCTTTGCCCATGATTTCCATAAATCTCTGTGCTCGTCGAACGATCGAAGCCATACACCATTTTATATCAATCAATTCCATTTCTACTGGATCAATTTGATCGTAGTCTTCACTTGTCATCTCAAAATTTCCAATCTTTCCAGCAACAAGACTGTCATATGACTCAAGAACTGACGCAAGTAGAGACATATTTTGTTTTGCCATCTTTTCGTCAAAATTTTGTGCGTTCTGAAAATCAACTGCAATATTGCATTGCAACACTCTTTGACTGGCATTAGACGATGAAGTGGCTTGATTGTTCTGAGATTGATTTGTTCCTAAGGAAGATTGTTGAGTTGATGGTGTATTCAGATCAACTGTTGGGTATGATTGGAAACCACTTGACTGAGTTTGAGGTGGGCTTGGTGAGCTATAAGCACTGTACGTAGTTTGAATCTTTGGCGCTTGGATTTGAGCGGCAGAACTATTCTTAAAATAAAGATTAACATCTTGTTGCATTTGAACAGTCTTTTTTTGGCCATCTTTTACATCTCTAATTCATGACCTTCCAATCTCTCGATAAAGCGAGGCAACTAGAAATTGCTGTATTCAACTCCATTCTTCAAGATGGTTAAGTAAGTCGACTATTCACCATGTGGCAGAGAATCAGCTAGCTTATCAACAAGCTCTTCATTTGTCTTCATAATTCTCATTCTCTTCATATGAACCACCAGATAAAATATCGTTCAATGAGCTACTTAACCGTTTCCCCTTTTATTATTGTGAATACCTCAAACTCTTTGGTTAACAATGCTCTTTTGCTTTTACGAAGTTGAGCACTGCCTTGAAATTTTAGACGAAGAGCATTCCATAAAGATTGCACATCATCATCATGTTGTAGTAACGCCAATATGTCTTCTTTGATTGACTGCTAAAGAATGTTCATCATTTTCTTTTCATTGATAAATCTTTCCGCTTCAACATCAGAAAATTGGGCAAGGGTTTTTTCAAGCCCGCTTTCGCCAACTGGTGTAATGTATTTTGCCTCGATTGCAAACTCGCAAGTAAAATGGTTAGCTTGTACCCAGTTCATAACCTCTCGCTCCAGCTATCAAAGTCTTCCAGATTCATAGGCTTTGGAGGTTTCGTCATTGTTCCCATTTCATTCTCTAAATTGATGTTTTGAGCTGCTGTAGTGGTGACAACTGATGTGGCGAACGCATTGTAAAATTCCTCAGACTTTTTTCTGCAGAAAGTTAGAATTTCTCAATAACAAACAAAACAGATTAGAAAAATTTTCGTGCGGACCAAGATTTTTTGTACGAGAACAATTTTTATGTGAAATAACCTTTTTGTGCGATTCAATCCATTTTGTGAGACTTAACTGATTCGTATGAACTTTAACCTGATTCGTACCAAACTTAAGTACACTTTAATTTCATGCGAAACGCGTACGAAAACTGATTCAAACGATTCAAACTTCAAACTGACTAAATTTTATCAATTTCAACATGATTTAGTTCAATTTTAGATCCGAATTATGGTATGGATTGATTAGATTGAAGATTAACTTGAATTACTAAAATCCTAGTCCATTTTGTCCAAGAATTCGTCCGAAGTTTGTCCAAAATCCAGCAAGGTCAGAAAAATGATGAAAATGAAGATGTGTCCAAGTCTGAACAGTAACTACTTGTTGTCTATCTGTAGATCAGATCTCATGGCTCTGATACCACTTGTGGACGGGGATCGAGCTCCCAAAATGAGCAATCAATCTGATCTCGCTCAACTAGCAGAGGGGGAATTTATTGCTAGAGAGGTAGATATGACAAACAAGATAGATATTACTGGTTAACTGCTTCTGATCTATTAAAGACGTTCAAGTTACAGATGCAAGTAAACAAACTGACAGAGCTTCACCGTATGAAATTACAAATCCTTCTCCAGCTCTAACACAACACTTCCCTATTTGTAGGTCGACATGACTCGTACTGAAGAGCGTGCAAAAACAACAAACACTATGATTCATACGAAATTGTATTTCATACGAGTGACTCATTCGTACGAAACACTCTGTGTTTCGTGCGAATCACAGTGTTTAACATCATAAAATTTACAATTTCTCATATAAAACTTAACGTGTAAACTTTATAAACAATACAGATAAATCCTAGACGTAGGCAATAAACATTATGTACCAACATCCTCCAACATTATCATCATCATTACCATCATCCGAACTACTGGAATCTTGATCATCAACATCAACATCTTCAGTATCCTCTGTTTTTGCCTCCTTTTAAGTTTCTTCAGCTGTTTCTTTACTGTCTTTTCTTGTCTTTTTCTTCATCAACCAATCTCGATGTCTTTGTGAAATATCAAGAAAAGCTATATCCACATCAATAGGTTTTCCTATCAGTATAAAATTCTTCGGTTCTTCATATACTACAATATCCCAACATTGTACTGGCCCAGATTCAGCTTCTAGTACAACTTCTTTAGTCACAGAATCCTCCATAAACTTACCCTTACCTTTCCCTAATGCATCAGATTGTTGTTTTGCCAATCGTTCTCCTTCTACAACTCTTTCCCTATCTTCTGCATGTTCAATTTTATCCATCGCTGCAGATATACTCAAACCAAACTTCTTTTCAAGAATCTTCTCAAACACATCCATTCTATGATTATTTTTCAATCGTTCCTCTTCGTATTCAGTCATTCGTAAACGTAATCTTTTATTTTCAGAAATAATACTCGCCATCATCGCTTCAAGTTGCTGTTTATCAACGATTAAACCTCCAATTTTTTCAAACTTCTCAGCTGTTAACAAGTTTATGTGCTCTTGTATTTCAGCTAATTGCACAACGTTCATTGTCACTTGTTTCTGCAAATCATCAATTCTAGGATCATCAAAACGAAACTCATCTCCTCCTGGTAGATTCTCTAAATTAATCTCGTCAAAAAATGCTTGTGAATTAAATGACTGTGGTGTAGGACAAGATTGTTGAGCATGAGATGGTTGAGACTTTAGTTGAGCCGACTGTTGTGGCGCTGTTTGCTGGACTGGTTCATGATCAGGGATTGATTGTTGAATGGGTTCTGACTCAGGTTGTTGCGGTGTTGGTTGCTATGTTCTTGTTCTGGCTCATGAACTGGTGATTGTTGTGGAGGTATTTCTAGTTCAACTTGTTGCTGATCTGGCTCTGGATGCATATAATGTAGTGGAGACGGAATACTCTGTGTTTGTTCCTCCACATTTTCTTCAGTATCCTGTTCAGCACCAGATTCTGTTGGATTAACAATCAGAGATATACGAGCTGCAGATCGTTTCATCCTTCTTTGTCTTTTCTTGACCGGGGTATGAAAAGCTGATTCAGGATCAGATTCAGACGGAACATAAGTAGTGTCGTTTCGCCTGTCGCTTTTCTCTTTTGTTCTTCAGCTTTGCGTTTCAGCTCACTTGTCGTTTCTTTGCTAATTTCTCCGCTCATTTCTTCTCTCCTGCTCTTCTTTCTTCTGAATCAGTACTAGATGATAGTACTTCTTTAGCTGCCTTGTCAGCTCCAAAAGCCTGACGTTCTATCTCTTCAGCCATTTGTTCAACGGTTTCTTCAACTACAGGTTCATCCCTTAACCCTTAACTTTCAGCAGTAGACGCAGTTTTTCTCTTTCTCCCTTTGTATGTAGCTTTTCCACCCTTCTCTCTGTCTTTAACAAACCATGGACTTCTCTTTGCCACAAACAATGATAAAGATTTAACTTCCTCTTCATCGTCACCACTATCGTCCTTCCTCCATTTTCCAGGTGTGGGTGAAATATAATCTTTATTCAGAATAGCACCAAACATCAGTTTAGCAATGAGAGCAGACTTCAAATGCACGTTCATCTTTCGTACTGATTGAACATCCATATGCTCAAGTTTAAGAACATCGTCTGGAGATTTCCTCAAATCTGGATGTAAATAGTCTAACATCATCTGTATAAACCTTGGATACTGCAAAAATCTTTCCTTCTGAATATTTTGTATCATCTGAGTAAAATAACTTTTGAAAAGTTATAAGGAAGATTCAGCACTAGAGCAGTAATCATGCACATCTGATAATCCACCAAGTCATCAAAACCTCCCTCCTTATCTCCCAAACAATGAATAATAACGTGTGCAAGATATCTGAACGGCGCACTCAAGTTTCCCTTCTTGTATGGAGCAGCATTCACAAACCCAGTATATCCCATCCTATATGAACATCCTTTAACCATATATTCAGTAAAGCCTGTTGGATCCTCTTTATTATCCTTGAATTCCAACACTTTCCAAATCAACTCTTCAGTAATCTTCACTTGAATATCAACATCATTAATCTTTACTGCTGAAATAATGGCGTTGTCGTCAATACTATTCTCCGCAACATTCCAGAAATATTCCACATGTGACAGATATGCCGTGTGTCTATCTGTTATCGCTTTCGTCACTCTAATCCTTGTAAGAAAATCAAAGATACTTCGATATGCTGCTATATCTAGGATTTTAGCATCTGTGATACAACATATATTATGCACTGGAGAAAATCCGGATCTCTTGGCCTGTTCAAGACAAATAACAATCAACCGTTAGAAAATTTTCAAACATTCACAAAATTTCTTAACTGATTCATACTAAACTCTTTATTTCGTACGAAAACACTATATTGATAAAAATGTTAAACTTTCAAAGTTTCTATCTCTTGTTTTGTACAAAAACCTATGTTCCATACAAAAATTCACTTGATCAACAAATTTTGAACATTTCAAAATTTTCTCTCTGTTTCGTACAAAAACTATGTTTGGTACGAAATATTCATTTGATCAAAACTTTAAATTTGAAGTTCATGGCTTTCATACGATTCACTTGCTTCGTACAAAAATTCTGCACATTTTTCTTTCATAATTTTATTTCGTGCGAAACAAATCAGTCGTACCAAATTCATCGTCGTCCCAAAATTTGTCAAGTATAATCCGAACCTAAAACTTGTTGCTTTTAGCAAATTCATAGTTGATTTTCAGGTTATTAGAGCCGATGTTAACGATTTTGTGATCAATTTTAAGTTTTACCAGTCCAATTTCCTAGATATAAGTTTTAGTCCGAATTACGAAATTTTGACATTATAACAGGGAGATCTTGACGAAATTACCTTGCCCATTGTAAGAGGTGCGCAAATCAACCTCAACAATGTGAAGTACAAGCACAAGAACCAAGAAATGAAGTTTTTAGAGTTGAATCGCACAAAATTCTCTCTATGTTGCTCAACAGTGCATAGAGAACAGAAACTTCATTTCTGTGCGAAACAAAGGGTATTTATACTTACCATGTTTCGTATGAAATCAGTATGAATCGCACAAAATGTTCACTCTTGTTTCGTACAAAAACGTCTCTATTCGCATGAAATTTGAATTTTGTACGATTCAAAACTAAAAAACTTAAACTTTTCAATTTCAATTCATTTTTGTATTTTTCATTCATTTTATCAGTAATTTTATATGTTTCAAAAATCCACTTGACTAACCAAGCCCAAGTTAATGACCCTAGTTATCCAATTTTGTCTTCCTAGTCCAAGTTAATGACCTTGGTTGACCATGTTTGACCAAACAGATTTATTTTAACATGTAAAGTTTCAAATTAATGAACTTTCTTGACATTTGAGTAAATTGTTTCCGAAAATTAGCTCCAAACCCATGATTCCAAGCTTTCCTCAGCAAGATGTTGCTATGAATCCAACCATTAGTGTTTTTATCATCGGTAAACACAAATAAAACTATCAAGCTAAGAAAACTGAAAATCTTTTAGAATTTTTAAGAAATTTTTCAATGAATAACAATATTTTTGTGAATTTTGTGTTTTTAGAGGATCATTTCAAGCATTCATATAAGTCATCAGTACCGTTAGTCTAGAAACACCCTTTAAGTTTTTAAACAAATTTACCTAGATTGCTAATATATTTGTCCATTTAAACTTCTTCTCGTTTCTCAATTGTTTCAAGATATGTTAAAGTATTATTAGAAACATGAAATAACTGTGTTTCCCATCTTAGAATATACTCCCGTATCGAAATTCCCAGAATGTCATTTTACAGGTGAATATATCGAATTGATATCTGTATATAGGGTAAATGCGAGACCTTCAGAGCTCAGGTTAGTACTACCGAACAGACAAAGAGATGAAGGCTCGTCTTTAGGTGGTGTTCCATTAAGGAATCTTTTGTACTGCAAATGTCATAATTGCTTAAGACAATCATTTTTCATGCAGCTTTCGGGGAAATAATGCAAAAATATTATATGAGTTCTAGGCCATTGCTTTCGCAAAATCAGAAGAACTTGTATAATACCACAAATATCAATCAAATATAAAGACCTAGTATCGCAGAATCTGGCATTCTCTCAAACAAAATTTCGGAGTACTAAGTCCATATATCCGAGAGATGTTAACCCACAAGTTAATCAGTTTTGTGTTTTAGGTTTATATCTCAAATACAATTTACTGAATGAGTGAAGTCAATTGGCATATCCATAGTAAGACTTGCTTAATTACTTTAAAACAATACAATTCTTTAGCATACTGTGACTTTCATTTTTGATTTACTATGATCACTCTTTTTACACAAAACTCTTTTTTGGCTTTTTAAATGTTTTTGTATTTTCCTCAAATATTTTCCCCCTAAAATCAAAAACATATTTTTGGATTTTTTAAGAAATGATAAGAAAGAATGTACAGAAAACGTTTAACCGATGACAAATTCACATCAAGTCGTCATCATCCTCAAACTCAACCTCAAATATATCCCCTGAGATCATATTTTTTAAACCATTTAGCTTTAACAAATTTTTAAACTTTGTTTTATCAAAAGCTTTGGTATAAAAATCTGCTTTTTGGTCATCAGTGTGGATTTTCTCAATTCATACCAACTTTTTCTCGTTGCAATCACGGATAAAGTGGTGTCGAATCCCGATATGTCTAGTTCGTAAGTGTTGACATGAGTTTTTGGTGATATCAATCGCGGCATGATTATCTACATATATAGGCGTATCAAGAAATTGCAAACTGAAATCTCTCATCTGTTGCTGTATCCAGAGAATCTGAGCACAACAACTGGAAGCTGAAACGTATTCAGCGTCACAGGTAGAGAGAGCGACCGCAGTTTGTTTCTTGCATTGCCACATTACCAAACGAGTTCCGAAGAACTAGCAGCCGGCCGTTGTAGACTTTGTGTTCAGTTTGCAGCATCCGAAATCAGAATCCGAGTAACCTGCAAGATTAAAATCCTGATGTCTAGGGTACCACAAGCCGGTGCTTGGAAAACCCTTCAGATATCTCATTATGCGTTTAACGATAAGCAGGTGTGACTCTTTTGGATTAGACTGATAACGGGAGCACAGGCACGTTGGATACATGATACCTGGTCGAGAAGCAGTGAGATACATCAAGGATCCGATCATGGAGCGATATAAAGTTTCATCAACTTTTTCTCCGGTAAGATCTGGCAAATGCCATGATTTGGAGCTAACGGGGTCGATGCTGGTTTAGCCCCTGTCATATTGAATTTCTCTAATATGTCATGAACATATTTTGCCTTATGAATGAAAATACCATCAGGAAACTGGTCAACCTGAAGTCCTAGAAAGAACTTCATCTCCCCCATTGCGCTCATTTCAAATTTGCGCTTTGTGACTTCTTCAAAGTCTTTACACAGCTTGTCATTTGTCGATCCAAAGATAATATCATCCACATATATCTGTATGATAATTAGATGCCCATCGACTTCCTTTGTGAAGAGGGTTGAATCTACTGTTCCCCTGATAAAGCCATTGTCCAGAAGATGACTCGATAATGTTTCATACCAAGCTCTCGGGGCTTGATGAAGACCATATAAGGCTTTATTCAAGAGGTAGACTTTATCTTTGTGCACTAGATCAACGAACCCCGGTGGTTGGCCGACGTACATCTCCTCTTTCACTTTTCCGTAAAGGAAAGTAGATTTAACATCCAATTGGTACACCTTGAACCCTTTCCATAAGGCAAAGGCCAAGAATATGTGAATTGCTTCAAGACGTACAACTGGAGCATAGACTTATGTATAATATGTCCCTTCTTGCTGATGAAAACCTTAAACCACGAGTCGAACTTTGTTGCGCACTACAACTCCTCTATCATCTCTTTTACACTTAAAGACCCATCTTGGTTAATATTTTTGTGACGATCTAGCAGGTCAACAAGCGTCCAGACTCTAAGTTTCTGGAATTGGAGTAACTCTTCTTGCATCGCATCCACCCAACTGTCTTCTTTTACCTCATCCTTCCAGCTTCCTGGTTCAACGGAGAAACGAAACAACTATGAGAAAATCGGACTCGAAGTGGAGCAATACTAGTATAGAAACAGCTTAGATCTTTATTAATCTGATTTGAGTTTGCACTCCCGATTGTAAGCTGCCTATGATGTTCTCTGACGGATGATATGAGATGTCCTTGGCATCACTTCAGATGGAACATCTACTTGTGGTTGTAAATTTGTGATAATTTCATAGACAACCGGTTCAGATAAAGAAACTTTAGTCCTAGCATTAGACTGATCAGCCTGTTGTTTGAGAAAGGCTTCAATCTGTTCAGATCCTTCATCGGAACTGGATCCTCCATCGTCGAAAGTTGGTTCCGGATCAGAGTCAGCCTCGATATTTTGCTGGGCAGATGATTCAGCAGCATTGACATTTGGAGCAGGAACCGGATTTAGAACAGAAGAGCTTTGACAACATCAGACGTGTTACTGGTAATGATGTAGAAATCACCAAAGGCCGAGGAACTTGTTCTTGATTCGATAATTGATGTTGTTGAAATAACATAACAATTTCTTCTTCAGTTGGCACATCTGGAAGATCAAACGAATCCCATAATCCATCATAGTTAAATAGCCACGGATCCCCAGGCTTCTGCGTAGGCGTTGTATATCTTTGACAATCTACGTGATGCACTAGAACTACCTGGTTCAGACTCGAAAAGAAAACACGTTTTTGAGGAGTAGGGTAACCAACAAAGAAACCCTCCAAAGACTTGGCTCCAAATTTACCAGCTGGGTCCAAAACGGTACACGGTGATCCAAAAGGTTCCAAAAATGCTAAGTTAGCTTTCGTTGATTCAGTAACTCGAAACATGTCTTTTTGTGAGGCTTAACTGTCAACACACGATTTAGGGTATAGCATGCTGATGTTACTGCTTCACTCCAAAAACTGATTGGTAATTTCGAATCAGCTAACATTGTTCTAGTAGTTTCTGTCAACGTGCGATTCTTTCATTCAGCTACTCCATTTTGTTGTGGAGTATAGAGGGCGCTGAATTCATGAAGAATCCTCTTTTCATTGCAGAACTCTTGCATCTTCTTGTTCTTGAACTCTGTTACATTATCACTGCGAATTCTTTTAATGGTCAAACGATATAAATTCTCGAGTTTTCTGAACAGGATCATAAGAGTTTCAAAAGTTTCATCCTTACTCTCCAGGAAAAATACCCATGAAAATCGAGAATAATCATCTGTAACGACAAGACAATATAGATCTCCAGAAATACTTTTGACATTGACTGGTCCAAAGAGATCCATGTGTAGTCTTTCTAGTGGTAGCTTTATCGAATTCAACAGCTTTCTGGGGTGTGATTTCTTATGATGCTTCCCCTTTTTGCACCTAAGACAATCATCTGATAGATGAAAACTTTTCAAATTTACACCCTCCACTAAGTCGTTATGCACAAGAAAATTCATCTTTTGAAGATAAATGTGCCCCATTTTTCTATGCCATAAAATTGACTCTTTCTCGGTAGCTTTGGAAACAAAGCATTGAACTTTCTTTGACATGGTAGAAGCGATGCTCATGTCATGAACATATAACTCATTTTCTCGCGGAGCTCGCATCAAAATCCATTCTTCTGGAATCTTGAAACCGGGTTTTAGAATTAGACATTCTTTATCATTGAAATGTGTCATGAATTTCTTGTCACAAATTTGCGAGATACTAAGCAGATTGTTCTCAAGTTCGGCGATATAGTTCACTTTATCAAACAATACAACTCGGTTCGGGAGAATCCCTTCTCTGACAATCCTACCTCCATGCGTTCCAGCAAATCCTAGATATCCTCCTCGAATAGCTCTAACATCATTGAGCAGCGTAAGCATTCCTGTCATGTGACGAGACGCTCCACTATCCATGATACATTTTGACAATATCGAACGTTGGAGCCCCTTCAAACATGATTAACAAAATTCATTTAAACAAAGAGAGCCAAGCCTGTTTGGTCTTGGGTGGGTTTGGAATGTCGAACTTTGGACCTAATTTGTTCTTTTCAATCTTTTTATGCTCAATGTTGTTTGGAACAGAAGGTTTGAGTTCAACCTTGGATGATTTGGTTTAAACAATTTTAGCAACCCATTTATGTGTTTGTGGTTTAGCCTTTTCACATAGTTGATGTTTATGTGATGTTTCACCAATTTCAAATTTAGATTGAGGTTTAAACATTTTGATGAGATTCCGTCTTTCTTTTAAGAATTTGTTTCGGCATAAACATGGGTGCTTTTTGCTATCATCCTTAGTGAACTTTTTCGAAGAAGAAACTGGTTTTGAACTTTCTTGTGAACAATATCGTGCGATATGTCCAACTTTCTTGCCTTTAAAACATTCCTGTTGTCCTTATGAACAGAGGTGTCCAAAACCTTTTTCTGTTTTTGTTTCTCTTCTTTTTCTTTAAGAAAATCATCATTTGATTGAGTTCCGATGATCTCTTTTTCCTTCTCGGTTGTCGTCCCAAACAAAAAATTGATTTTCTTTGAATAATTCAATTTTTGGGACCTGTTGGTTTTATGTTGCTTCTGTAAACCCAACCCTGCTCATTTGTTTTCCGGATAATCTCCATTTTTTGATAGTAGGGTCGGTTATCAGTTTTTGATTTAGAATAGAAAGATGTATCATGTTTATCTAAATCATTATGACTTACCTCCATCAGCTTGAACATTTTATCTACACAATCCTTTTTCACATTCTTGATTCAAAAATCCTCATCCGAAAATAGTTTATCAGACCCTTTCATTTTATAAACGATGACATTGGGATCATCATTTAAACTATTTAATGATATATCATCAGACTTTGACTCCTCAGATTTTTCAGACTCAGCCACTTCAGATTCATGTTTTAGCACTTTGTCAACCACATCCTTTACTACTTCAGAATCACATTCACCATCATTTTTAGTGTAAGTTACATCGATATCCTCAGGCAGCTGTTCGGTTTTCAATTTCAGATTTAGCACCTTTTCCACCCCAGATAGATTTTTGCATGCATAATTGTTCCACATGGGTGGAGGAACTCGATCATAACTACCACTTTTTATTTCACCATTTTTAGATAACTCAGTATTTTTTATTTTTGGTAAAATTGATCTATGACATATGAGCTTGTGGAATAACTAATTAACAGTTTGTTAACTCGTTCGGTTTCAATTCTCATTTTCTCAAGCTCACTTTTGAGCTCAGCAATAGTGTTTAGATGAATATTAATTGCCATTTGCTTATCCATCACTGTTGCTTTAAGCATCATAAGTGTTGCATCATTTTCTCTGAGTGCTTTATTATATTGTTTAACAGACGTACTCAATTTGTCATAAGCTTCCTTTGTGGACTTGTAATCGCTTGACAAATTTTCTGTTAAACTTTGCAATTCAGCAAATCTTTTGTCTTTTACAAGACACTCACCACATGGTTCATCACACTTTGAACAAGATTTTTCATTCTCAGATGACTTGTTTACCTCATTTCCATTCGCCATACACGCTTTAATGATGTCTTCTTTCAGCAATTCCTTTTTCTCATCCACTTTGACATCTTCAACTGGTTTCTTTTGCTCTTCATCTGTTGAAGATTGGGTTGGTGAGAAATATCCTGCAAAAGTTTTTAAAACATCGTTAGGCAAAAGATGTTGGACCATTCAAAAGCTCCTCTTCCTCTGATGAAGTATGATAGTAATAATCGTCATCCTCGGGTCCATCATCAAAGGATGCTTCCGATTCTTCTTCCGGTTCCTCAATAATTTCAGCCACCAATGCCAAACTTTCTCCTTTCGAAATAAACTTGTTCCAATTAAACCCTTCGTCTTCTTGTGTAACAACCAAAGCCTTATCTTTAGTTTCAGGTTGCTTGTCTTCAATCAGCACGATTCTTGTTCTTGGTTGCGGTCGGTGGTAGATCGCTCATTTGTAATAGTCATCGGTGAAAAGATTATGATTTCCTTGAACCTCTCGGTTTGTAAATTCTCTTTTAAAGAGACCTTTCTCCCGACACTTGAAACAAGTAACTTTGGATTTATCAAATCCAAGTTTCCCATCCAAACCTCCTAAATTTTCTTTACCAGTGATTTCCATAAATCTCTGTGCTCATCGAACTATTGAAGCCATACACCATTTTTATCTATTAACTCCATTTCAACTGGATCAATTTGATTGTAGTCTTCACGTGTCATTTCAGAATTACCAATCTTTCCAGCAACAAGACTGCCATATGACTCAAGAACTGAAGCAAGTAGAGACATATGTTGTTTTGCTGTCTTTTCGTCAAAATTTTGCGTATTCTGAAAGTCAAAGGCAATATTGCATTGCAAAACTCTTTGACATGCATTGGATGATGGAGTGGTTTGATGAGATTGATTTGATCCGAAAGAAGATTGTTGACTTAATGGTGTATTCGGATCAACTGTTGGGTATGATTGGAAACCACTTGACTGAGTTGGAGGTGTGCTTGGTGAACTATATGCATTGAACGCATTTGAATCTTTGGCGCTTGGAATCAACATAACTGTTTTTGAAATAAAGATTAACATCTTGTTGCATTTGAACAGTCTACTTTTTAACCATCTTTTGTATCTCTAATTCATGACCTTCCAATCTTTCGATAAAACGAGGCAGCGAGAAATTGCTGTATTCAACTCCATTCTTAAAGATGGTTAAGTAAGTTGACCATTCAACTTGTGGCAGAGAATCAGCTAGCTTATCAACAAGCTCTTCATTTGTCTTCACAATTCCCATTCTCTTCATATGAACCACCAGATGATAGTATCGCTCAATCAGCTGCTTAACGTTTTTCCTTTGATCATTGTAAATACGTCAAACTCTTTGCTTAATAATGCACTTTTGCTTTTTCGAAGTTGACCACTGCCTTGAAATTTGATTCGAAGAGCATTTCACAAAGATTGCGCATCATCATCATGTTGTAGTAAAGCTAAGATGTCTTCTTTAATCGATTGCTGAAGAATGTTCATCATTTTCTTTTCGTTGATAAATCTTTTTGTTGATAAATCTTCAAGATTCATAAGCTTCAGAGGTTTCGTCATTGTTCCCATTTCATTCTCTAAGTTGATGTTTTGAGCTGCTGTAGTGGTAACAACCGATGTGGCAATGGATTGTAAAATTCTTCAGACATTTTTCCTGTAAAAATTAGAACACCCTTCTCGAAAACAAGCAAGTCAGATTAGAAAACTTTTAGTGCGGACAAGATGTTTCGTATGAAACAAAAATTTTGCACGAAACAGATTTTTGTACCATTAAAATTTTCTTCACAAAACTATGATTTCGTACGAGTCAATTCATTTTGTACGAAACATACATTTTGAATGAGTAAACTTTGTACGGTTGAAATTTTGTACGAATCAAGTTTGAAATTCTTAAACATTGTAAAATTTTATGAAATTTTAACTGGTTCGTATGAAATTTTAAGATGGTTCGTACCAAAATCAAAACAGCTTAATTTGGTGCGAAACGCGTACAAAACTGATTCAAACTTCAAACTGACCAAATTTTATCAATTTCAAGATGATTTAGTTCAACTTTATGTTCGAATTATGGTATGGATTGATTAGATTGAAGATTAACTTGAATTACTAAAATCCTAGTCCATTTTGTCCATGAATTCGTCCGAAATTTGTCCAAAATCCAGCAAAGATCAAAAAAATGAAGAAGATGAAGATATGTCCAAGTCTGAACAGTAACTACTTGTTGTCTATCTGTAGATCAGATCTCCTAGCTCTGTTACCACTTGTGAACGTGGATCGAGCTCCCGAAATGAGCAATCGACCTGATCTCGCTCAACTAGCAGAGGCGGAATTCTTTGCTAGAGAGGTAGATGACAAAAAAATAGTACTTACTGTTTAACTGCTTCTGATGTATTAGTGACGTTCAAGTTATAGACGCAAGTACACAAACTGAAAGAGCTTCGCCATATCAATTGACAAATCCGTTACTAGCTCTCAAACAACACTTCCCTATTTATAGGTCGACATGACTCGTACCGAAGTGCGTGCACAAACAAACAACTATGTTTCATACGAAACATGCTTCTGTTTCGTGCGAATCACAGTGAACAAACATATAATATTTAACATTTTCTTAATTAAACATTAATTTGTAAACTATATAAACATTACAGATATATCCTAGACGTAGGCAATAGACATTATGCACCAACAAACTCCCCCTTGGATGTTGCCGCAGTCTGGATAATCTTCAAAATCTTAAACTTGATTTGACTTTAATGCCCAAAGAACCTCTTTACCGCTTTCGACGTTCCTCATAAGCAATTGGCGTTTGATCAATCAGAGGACGTCGCTTCAAAAACTGAAAGCTCCTTAACGATGCTATTCTTGAACGTTCAGCAATCCGAGCTTCTTTTTCTTCTGTTTTCTTTGATTCCTTCTTCTCAAGCTTTCTCCAATTTGTTTTCCAATTAGATCCATAATGAATATCATTCGCAAAATTTGGTGACACTTTCTAGAGCTTTAGAAAAATTTGGTGATTACAAATTTTGATCTTTGGATTGTATTGACGAGACGAGTGTCCAAGAAAAATTTGGTGATTACAATTTTTTTCGAGATTTTAACGTCTAATTCGAGCTGTTCGGGGACACCGTCTAGAGCTTTAGAATATAGATTTGATGATACGATCACAAAAGGATGAAGATTTTGGGGTAGTCACTGATACCTACGCAAAACGTTGATCATCTGTTGTAGTGACTATTAATGAGCCTTAACGTTAAGTCAGCATTTCATCAAAACAAAAAAGGCATTTTTGATCGTATTGACGAGACGAGTATCCAGAAAAAATTTGGTGATTACAAATTTTTTCGAGATTTTAATGTCTAATTCGAGCTTTTCGGGAACACCGTCTAGAGCTTTAGAGTATAGATTTGATAATACGATCACAAAAGGATGATGATTTTGGGGTAGTCACTGATACGAGCGTGTTGATCATCTGGTGTAGTGACTATTAATGAGCTTTAACGTTAAGTCAGCATTTGATCAAAACAAAAAAAGGCATTTTTTTATCGTATTGACGAGATGAGTATCCATAAAAAATTTGGTGATTAAAAATTTTTTCTAGATTTTAACGTCTAATACGAGCTTTTGGGGGACACCGTCTAGAGCTTTAGAGTATAGATTTAATAATACGATCACAAAAGGATGACGATTTTTGGTAGTCACTGATACGAGCGAAAAACATTGATCATCTCGTGTAGTGACTATTAATGAGCTTTAACGTTAAGTCAGCATTTGATCAAAACAAAAAAGGCATTTTTTGATCGTATTGAAGATACGAGTATCAAGAAAAATTTTGGTGATTACAAATTTTTTCGAGATTTTACGTCTAATTCGAGCTGTTTGGAGACACCGTCTAGAGCTTTAGAGTATAGATTTGATGATACGATCACAAAAGGATGAGATTTTGGGGCAGTCACTGATACCTGTGCAAAACGGTGATCATGTGGTGTAGTGACTATTAATGAGCCTTAACGTTATGTCAGCATTTGATCAAAAAAAAAAGGCATTTTTTGATCGTATTGATGAGACGAGTATCCATAAAAAATTTGGTGATTATAAATTTTTAGAGATTTTAACGTCTAATTCAAGTTGTTCGGGGACACCGTCTAGAGCTTTGGATTATAAATTTTTTAATACGATCACAAAAGGATGAAGATTCTGGGTTAGTCACTGATACCAGCGCAAAACGTAGATCATCTGCTGTAGTGACTATTAATGAGCCTTAACGTTAAGGCAACATTTGATAAAAACAAAAAAGGCATTTTTTGATCGTATTGACGAGACGAGTATCTAGAAAAAAATTGGTGATTACAAAATTTTTTGAGATTTGAACGTCTAATTCGAGCTGTTCGGGACACCGTCTAGAGCTTTAGAGTATAGATTTGATAATACGATCACAAAAGGATGATGATTTTGAGGTAGTCACTGATACGTGCGAAAAACGTTGACCATCTAGTGGAGTGACTATTAATGAGCCTTAAAGTTAAGTCAGCATTTGATCAAAACAAAAAAGGCTTTTTTTGATCGTATTATCGAGACGAGTGTCCAGAAAAAATTTGGTGATTACAATTTTTTTCAAGATTTTAATGTTTAATTCGAGCTATTTGGGGACACCGTCTAGAGCTTTAGAGTATAGATTTGATAATACGATCACAAAAGGATGAAGATTTTGGGTAGTCACTAATACCTGTACAAAAAGTTAATCATATGATGTAGTGACTATTAATGAGCCTTAACGTTAAGGCAGCATTTGATCAAAATAAAAAGGTCATTTTATGATCGTATTATCGAGACGACTGTCCAGAAAAAATTTTGGTGATTACAAATTTTTTTCGAGATTTTAATGTCTAATTCGAGCTATTTGGGGACACCGTCTAAAGCTTTAGAGTATAGATTTGATGATACGATCACAAAAGGATGATGATTTTGGGGTAGTCACTAATACATGCGAAAAACGTTGATCATCTGGTGTAGTAACTATTAATGAGCCTTTACGTTAAGTCAGCATTTGATCAAAACAAGAAAGGCATTTTTTGATCGTATGACGAGACAAGTGTCCAGAAAAATTTGGTGATTACAAATTTTTAAAAGATTTTAACGTCTAATTCAAGTTGTTTGGGGACACCGTATAGAGCTTTATAGTATAGATTTGATGATAAAAAGGATGACGATTTTGGGGTAGTCACTAATACCTATACAAAATGTTGATTATCTGGTGTAGTGACTATTAATGAGCCTTAACGTTAAGGCAGCATTTGATTAAAATAAAAAGCCATTTTTTGACCGTATTGACGAGAGGAGTATCCAGAAAAATTTGGTGACTACAAATTCTTTCGATATTTTAACGTTTAATTCGACCTGTTCGGGGACACTGTCTAAAGCTTTAGATATAGATTTGAAAATACGATCACAAAAGGATGATAATTTTGGGAAGTCACTAAAACATGCAAAAAACGTTTTTCAACTGGTGTAGTGACTATTAATGAGCCTTAACGTTAAGTCAGCATTTGATCAAAACAAAAAAGGCATTTTTTGATCGTATTGACGAGACGAGTGTCCAGAAAAAATTTGGTGATTACAAATTTTTTCAAGATTTTAACGTCTAATTCGAGCTTGTTCGGGGACAACGTCTAAGAGCTTTAGAGTATAATTTGATAATACGATCACAAAAGGATGAAGATTTTGGGTAGTCACTAATCCTGCCAAAACGTTGATCATTGGTGTAGTGACTATTAATGAGCCTTAACGTTAAGGCAGCATTTGATCAAAATAAAAAAGGCATTTTTTATCGTATTGACGAGACGAGTTCCAGAAAAAATTTGGTGATTACAAATCTTTTCGAGATTTTAACATTCTAATTCGAGCTATTTGGGGACACGTCTAAAGCTTTAGAGTATAGATTTGATGATACGATCACAAAAGGATGATAATTTTGGGGTAGTCACTAATACATGCGAAAACGTTGATCATCTGGTGTAGTAACTATTAATGAGCCTTTACGTTAAGTCAGCATTTGATCAAAACAAAAAGGCATTTTTTGACGTATTGACGAGACGAGTGTCCAGAAAAATTTGGTGATTACAAATTTTTTTTAGAGATTTTAATGTCTAATTCGAGCTGTTCGGGGACACCGTCTAGAGCTTTAGAGTATAGATTTGATAATACGATCACAAAAGGATGACGATTTTTGGGTAGTCACTAATACTGTACAAAATATTGATCATCTGTGTAGTGACTATTAATGAGCCTTAACGTTAAGGCAGCATTTGATTAAAATAAAAAAAGCATTTTTGATCGTTTGACGAGACGAGTATCCAGAAAAAATTTGGTGATTACAAATTCTTTGGAGATTTTAATGTCTAATTCACCTGTTCGGGGACACCGTCTAAAGCTTTAGAGTATAGATTTGATATACGATCACAAAAGGATGATGATTTTGGGTAGTCACTAATACATCGAGAAACGTTTGATCATCTGGTGTAGTAACTATTAATGAGCCTTTACGTTAAGTCAGCATTTGATCAAAACAAAAAGGCATTTTTTATCGTATTGACGAGACGAGTGTCCAAAAAATTTGGTGATTACAAATTTTTACAAGATTTTAACGTCTAATTCGAGCTGTTCGGGGACACGTCTAAGAGCTTTAGAGTATAGATTTGATGATACGATCACAAAAGGATGAAGATTTTGGGGTAGTCACTGATACCTGCGCAAAACGTTGATCATCTGTGTAGTGACTATTAATGAGCCTTAACGTTAAGGCAGCATTTGATCAAAAAAAAAAGCATTTTTTGATCGTATTGACAGACGAGTATCCAGAAAAAATTTGGTGATTACAAATTCTTTTGAGATTTTAACGTCTAATTCGACGGTTCGGGACACGTCTAAAGCTTTAGAGTATAGATTTGATGATACGATCACAAAAGGATGATAGATTTTGGGGTAGTCACTATACATGCGAAAAACGTTGATCATCTGGTGTAGTAACTATTAATGAGCCTTTACGTTAAGTCAGCATTTGATCAAAACAAAAAGGCATTTTTTAATCGTATTGACGAGACGAGTGTCCACAAAAAATTTGGTGATTACAAATTTTTAAGATTTTAACGTCTAATTCGAGCTGTTCGGGGACACCGTCTAGAGCTTTAGAGTATAGATTTGATGATACGATCACAAAAGGATGAGATTTTGGGGTAGTCACTAATACTGCAAAAGTTGATCATCATGTGTAGTGACTATTAATGAGCCTTAACGTTAAGGCAGCATTGATACAAAATAAAAAAGCATTTTTGATCGTATTGACAGACGAGTATCCAAAAAAATTTGGTGATTACAAATTTTTTGAGATTTAAGTCTAATTCGAGCTGTTCGGGGACACCGTCTATAGCTTTAGAGTATAGATTTGATAATACGATCACAAAAGGATGATGATTTTGGGGTAGTCATAGATACTGCGAAAAACTTGATCATCTAGTGTAGTAACTATTAATGAGCCTTAACGTTAAGTTCAGCATTTGATCAAAACAAAAAGGCATTTTTTGATCGTATTGACGAGACGAGTGTCCAGAAAAAATTTGGTGATTACAAATTTTTACAAGATTTTAACGTCTAATTTCGAGCTGTTCGGGGACATCGTCTAAGCTTTAGAGTAAGATTTGATGATACGATCACAAAAGGATGAAGATTTTGGGGTAGTCACTGATACCTGCGCAAAACGTTGATCATATGATGTAGTGACTAATAATGAGCCTTAACGTTAAGGCAGCATTTGATCAAAAATAAAAAGCCATTTTTTGATCGTATTGACCAGACGAGTATCCAAAAAAATTTGGTGATTACAAATTTTTCGAGATTTTAATGTCTAATTCGAGCTATTGGGGACACGTCTAAGCTTTAGAGTATAGATTTGATGATACGATCACAAAAGGATGAAATTTTGGGGTAGTCACAGATACTCGAAAAAACTTGATCATCTAGTGTAGTAACTATTAATGAGCCTTAACGTTAAGTCAGCATTTGATCAAAACAAAAAGGCATTTTTTATCGTATTTGACAAGAGAGTGTCCAAAAAAATTTGGTGATTACAAATTTTTCAGATTTTAATGTCTAATTTGAGCTGTTCGGGGACACCGTCTAGAGCTTTAGAGTATAGATTTGATGATACGATACAAAAGGATGAAGATTTTGGGGTAGTCATGATACTGCGAAAACGTTGATCATTGGTGTAGTAACTATTAATGAGCCTTAACGTTAAGTCAGCATTTGATCAAAACAAAAAGGCATTTTTTGATCGTATTGACAGACGAGTGTCAGAAAAAATTTGGTGATTACAAATTTTTATGATTTTAACGTCTAATTCGACTGTTCGGGGAACCGTCTAAGCTTTAGATGTATAGATTTGATGATACGATCACAAAAGGATGAAGATTTTGGGGATAGTCACTATACTGCGCAAAAACGTTGATCATTGGTGTAGTAACTATTAATGAGCCTTAACGTTAAGTCAGCATTGATCAAAAAAAAAGGCATTTTTTGATCGTATTGACGAGACGAGTGTCCAAAAAAATTTGGTGATTACAAATTTTTTCAGATTTTAAGTCTAATTCGAGCTATTTGGGGACAACGTCTAGAGCTTTAGAGTATAGATTTGATGATACGATCACAAAAGGATGAAGATTTTGGGGTAGTCACTGATACCTGTGCAAAACGTTGATCATCTGATGTAGTGACTATTAATGAGCCTTAACGTTAAGGCAACATTTGATCAAAATAATAAAGGCATTTTTTGATCGTATTGACGAGACGAGTGTCCAGAAAAAATTTGGTAATTACAAATTTTTTCAAGATTTTAATGTCTAATTCGAGCTATTCGGGGACACCGTCTAGAGCTTTAGAGTATAGATTTGATGATACGATCACAAAAGGATGAAGATTTTGGGGTAGTCATTGATACCTCCGCAAAACGTTGATCATATGATGTAGTGACTATTAATGAGCCCAACGTTGAGGCAGCATTTGATCAAAGTAAAAAAGCCATTTTTTGACCGTGTTGACGAGACGAGTATCCAAAAAAATTTAGCGATTACAATTTTTTTCGAGATTTTAATGTCTAATTCGAGCTATTTGGGGACACCGTCTAGAGCTTTAGAATATAGATTTGATGATACGATCATAAAAGGATGAACATTTTGGTGTAGTCACTGATACCTGTACAAAATGTTGATCATCTGGTGTAGTGACTATTAATGAGCCTTAACGTTAAGGCATCATTTGATCAAAATAAAAAAAGGCATTTTTTGATCGTATTGACGAGACGAGTATCAAGAAAAAATTTGGTGATTACAAATTCTTTCGAGATTTTAACGTCTAATTCGACCTGTTCAGGGACACCGTCCAAAGCTTTAGAGTATAGATTTAATGATACGATCACAAAATGGATGATGATTTTGGGGTAGTCACTAATACATGTGAAAAAACGTTGATCATCTGGTGTAGTAACAATTAATGAGCCTTTACGTTAAGTAAGCACTTGATTAAAACAAAAAAGGAATTTTTTGATCGTATTGATGAGATGAGTGTCCAGAAAAAATTTGGTGATTACAAATTTTTACAAGATTTTAACGTCTAATTCAAGTTGTTCGGGGACACCATCTAGAGCTTTAGAGTATAGATTTGATGATACGATCACAAAAGGATGAAGATTTTGGGGTAGTCACTGATACCTGCACAAAACGTTGATCATCTGGTGTAGTGACTATTAATGAGCCTTAAAGTTAAGGCAGCATTTGATTAAAATAAAAAAGCCATTTTTTTACCGTATTGACGAGACGAGTATCCGGAAAAATTTGGTGATTACAAATTCTTTCGAGATTTTAACGTCTAATTTGAGTTGTTCGGGGACACCGTCTAGAGCTTTAGAGTATAGATTTGATGATACGATCACAAAAGGATTAAGATTTTGGGGTAGTCACTGATACCTGTGCAAAACGTTGATCATCTGGTGTTGTGACTATTAATAAGCCTTAACGTTAAGTCAACATTTGATCAAAACAAAAAAAGGCATTTTTTGATCCTATTGACGAGACGAGTGTCTAAAAAAATCTGGTGGTTACAATATTTACAAGATTTTAACGTCTAATTCGAGCTGTTCGGGGACACAGTCTATAGCTTTAGAGTATAGATTTGATGATACGATCACAAAAGGATGAAGATTTTGGGTAGTCAATAATGCCTGCGCAAAACATTGATCATCGGGTGTCGTGACTATTAATAAGCCTTAACGTTAATGCAACATTTGATCAAAATAAAAAAAGGCATTTTTTGATCGTATTGACAAGACGAGTATACAGAAAAAATTTGGTGATTGCAAATTCTTTCAAGATTTTAACTTCTAATTTGAGCTGTTCGGGGACACCATCTAGAGCTTTAGAGTATAGATTTGATGATACGATCACAAAAGGATAAAGATTTTGGGGTAGTCACTCATATATGCGCAAAATGTTGATCATCTGATGTAGTGAGTATTAATGAGCCTTAACGTTAAGGAAGCATTTGATCAAAATAAAAAAAGGCATTTTTTGATCGTATTGAAGAGACGAGTATCCAGAAAAAATTTGGTGATTACAAATACTTTGGAGATTTTGGGGTAGTCACTAATACATGTGAAAAACGTTTTTCATCTGGTGTAGTAACTATTAATGAGCGTTTACGTTAAGTCAACATTTGATCAAAACAAAAAAGGCATTTTTTGATCTGTCTAGAAAAAATTTGGTTTTTACAAATTTTTACAAGATTTTAACGTCTATTTCGTGCTGTTCGGGGACACCGTCTAGAGCTTTAGAGTATAGATTTGATGATACGATCAAAAAAGGATGAAGATTTTGGGGTAGTCACTGATACCTGCGAAAAAACGTTGATCATCTGGTGTAGTAACTATTAATGAGCCTTTACGTTAAGTCAACATTTGATCAAAACAAAAAGGCATTTTTTTAATCGTATTGACGAGACGAGTGTTCAGAAAAAATTTGGTGATTACAAATTATTACAAGATTTTAACGTCTAATTCGAGCTGTTTGGGGAAACGTCTATAGATTTATAGTATAGATTTGATTATACGATCACAAAAGGATGAAGATTTTCGGGTAGCCACTGATACCTTCGCAAAACTTTGATCATCCGGTGGAGTGACTATTAATGAGCCTTAACGTTAAGTCTACATTTGATCAAAACCAAAAAAAGGCATTTTTTTCGTATTGACGAGACGAGTGTCTAGAAAAAAATTGGTGGTTACAAATTTTTATAAGATTTTAACGTCTAATTCGAGCTGTTCGGGGACACCGTCTAGAGCTTTAGAGTATAGATTTGATGATATGATCCAAAAAGCATGACGATTTTGTTGTAGTCAATGATACCTGCACCAAACGTTGATCATCTGGTGGTGTGAATATTAATGAGCCTCAACGTTAAGAAAGCATTTAATCAAAATAAAAAAGGGATTTTTTGATCGTATTGACGAGACGAGTATCTAGAAAAAATTTTGTGATTCCAAAAACGTCTAAAGCTTTAGAGTATAGATTTAATGATACGATCACAAAAGGATGATGATTTTGGGGTAGCCACTAGTACATGCGAAAAACATTGATCATCTGGGGTAGTAACTATTAATGAGCCTTTACGTTAAGTTAGCATTTGATCAAAACAAAAAAGGCAATTTTTATCGTATTGACGAGGGGAGTGTTCAGAAAAAATTTGGTGATCACAAATTTTTACAAGATTTTAACGTCAAATTTGAGCTGTTCGGAGACACCCGCTAAAGCTTTAGAGTATAGATTTGATGATACGATCACTAAAGGATGAAGATTTTGTGGTAGTCACTGATACCTGCAAAACATTGATCATCTGGTGTAGTGACTATTAACAAGACTTAAGGTTAAGGCAGCATTTGATCAAAATAAAAAGTCATTTTTTGATCGTATTGACGAGACGAGTGTCCAGAAAAAAATTTGGTTATTACAAATTTTTAAAGATTTTAAGTTCTAATTCGAAATATTCGTGGACACCGTCTAGAGCTTTAGAGTATAGATTTGATGATACGATCACAAAAGGATGATGATTTTGGGGTAGTCACTGATACCTACGCAAAACGTTGATCATCCGGTGTAGTGACTATTAATGAGCCTTAACGTAAAGTCCACATTTGATCAAAACAAAAAAAAAACATTTTTTGATCGTATCGACGAGACGAGTGTCAAGACAAAATTTGGTGATTACAAATTTTTTCGAGATTTTAACGTTTAATTTGACCTGTTCAGGGACACCGTCTAGAGCTTTATAGTATAGATTTGATGATACGATCAGAAAAGGATGAAGATTTTGGGGTAGTCACTGATACCTGCGCAAAACGTTGATCATCTGGTGTAGTGACTATTAATGAGCCTTAACGTTAAGGTAACATTTGATCAAAATAAGAAGGCATTTTTTGATCGTATTGACGAGACGAGTATCCAGAAAAAATTTTATGATTACAAATTCTTTCGAGATTTTAACGTCTAATTCAACCTGTTCGGGGATAGCATCTAAAGCTTTAGAGTATAGATTTAATGATACGATCACAAAAGGATGATGATTTGTGTGTAGTCACTAGTACATGCGAAAAAAGTTGATCATCTGGTGTAGTAACTATTAATGAGCCTTTACGTTAAGTCAGCATTTGATGAAAACACAAAAGGCATTTTTTGATCGTATTGACGAGACGAGTGTGCAGAAAAAATTTGGTAATTACAAGATTTTACAATATTTTAACGTCTAATTCGAGCTGTTCGGGGACACCGTCTAGAGCTTTACAGTATAGATTTGATGATACGATCACAAAAGGATGAAGATTTTGGGTAGTTACTGATACCAGCGCAAAACGTTGATCATCTAGTGTAGTGATCTTAATGAGCCTTAACGTTAAAGCAGCATTTGATCAAAATAAAAAAAGGCATTTTTGATCGTATTGATGAGACGATTATCGAGAAAAAATTTGGTGATTACAAATTCTATCTAGATTTTAACGTCCAATTCGACCTTTTCGGGGACACCGTCTAATGCTTTAGAGTATTGATTTGATGATATGATCACAAAAGGATGATGATTTTGGGGTAGTCACTAATACATGCGAAAAACGTTGATTATCTGGTGTAGTAACTACTAATGAGCCTTTACGTTAAGTCAGCATTTGATCAAAACAAAAAAAAGCATTTTTTGATCATATTGACGAGACGAGTGTCTAGAAAAAATTGGTGATTACAATTTTTTACAAGATTTTAACGTCTAATTTGAGCTGTTCGGGGACACCGTCTAGAGCTTTAGAGTATATATTTGATGATACGATCACAAAAGTATGAAGATTTTGGGGTAGTCACTGACACCTGCGCAAAACGTTGATCATATGGAGTAGTGACTATGAATGAACCTTATCGTTAAGGCAACATTTGATCAAAATAAAAAAAGGCATTTTTTGATCGTATTGACAAGACGAGTATCCAAAAAAATTTGGTGATTACAAATTCTTTCGAGACTTTAACGTCTAATTCGACCTGTTCGGGAACACCGTCTAAAGGTTTAGAGTATAGATTTGATGATACCATCACAAAAGGATAAAGATTTTGGGGTAGTCACTAATACATGCGAAAATCGTTGATCATCTGGTTGTAGTAACTATTAATGAGCCTTTACGTTCAATCAGCATTTGATAAAAACAAAAAAGGCATTTTTTGATCGTATTGATGAGGCGAGTGTCTAGAAAAAATTTGGTGATTACAAAGTTTTTCGAGATTTTAACGTGTAATTCGAGCTGTTCAGGCACACCGTCTAGAGCTTTAGAATATAGATTTTATGATACGACCACAAAAAGATGAAGATTTTGGGGTAGTCACTAATACCTTCGTAAAACGTTGATCATCTGGTATAGTGACTATTAATGAGCCTTAACGTTAAGTCAGCATTTGATCAAAACAAAAAAGGGATATTTTGATCATATTGATGAGACGAGTGTCCAGAAAAAAAATTGGTGATTATGAATTTTTTGAGATTTTAACGTCTAATTCGAACTGTTCGGGGACACCATCTAGAGCTTTAGATTATAGATTTGATGATACGATCACAATAGGATGAAGATTTTGGTGTAGTTACTAATACCTTCGCAAAACGTTGATCATCTAGTGTAGTGACTATTAATGAGCCTTAACGTTAAGGCAGCATTTGATAAAACAAAAAAAAGGCATGTTTTGATCGTATTGACGAGACGAGTATCCAGAAAAAAAATTTTGATTACAATTTTTTTTAGTAACGTTTAATTCGAGCTGTTCGTGGACATCGTCTGGAGCTTTAGAGTGTATATTTGAGGACACGATCACAAAAGGATGAAGATTTTGGGATAGTCACTAATTCCAGCGAAAAACGTTGATCATCTGGTGTAGTGACTATTAATGAGCCTTAACGTTAAGTCCGCATTTGATCAAAAGAAAAAAGCCATTTTTGATCGTATTTACGAGACGAGTGTCCAAAAATAATTTGATGATTCGAGATTTTAACGTCTAATTCGAGCTGTTCGGGGACACCGTCTAGAGCTTTAAAGTATAGATTTGATGATACGATCACAAAAGAATGAAGATATTAGGGTAGTCACTGATACCTACATAAAACGTTTATCATCTAGTGTAGTGACTATTAATGAGCCCTAACGTTAAGGCAGCATTTGATCAAAACAAAAAAAGACATATTTTATGGTATTGACGAGACGAGTGTCCAGAAAAAATTTGGTGATTACAAATTTTTTCGAGATTTTAACGTCTAATTCGAGCTGTCCAGGGACACCGTCTATAGCTTTAGAGTATAGATATGATGATACGATCACAAAAGGATGAAGATTTTGGGGTAGTCACTGATACCTGCGAAAAACATTGATCATCTAGTGTAGTGACTGTTAATGAGCCTTAACGTTAAGTCACAAACAAAAAAGGCATTTTTGATCGTATTGACGAGACGAGTGTCAAGAAAAAAATTGGTGATTACAAATTTTTTTTGAGATTTTAACGTCTAATTCGAGCTGTTTGAGGACACTATCTAGAGCTTTAGAGTATAGATTTTATGATATGATCACAAAAGGATCAAGATTTTGGGGTAGTCACTGATACCTGCGCAAAATGCTGATCATCTTGTGTTAAGTGACTATTAATGAGCCTTAACGTTAAGTCAGTATTTAATCAAAACAAAAAAGGCGTTTTTCGATCGTATTGACGAGACGAGTGTCTGAAAAAAAATTGGTGATAACAAATTTTTTAGAGATTTTAGCGTCTAATTCGAGCTGTTCGGGGACACCGTCTACAGTTTAGAATATTTATTTGATGATACGATCACAAAAGGATGAAAATTTTAGGGTAGTCACTCATACCGGCGCAAAATGTTGATCATCTGGTGTAGTGACTATTAATGAGCTTTAGAATATAGATTTGATGATACGCTCACAAAAGGGTGAAGATTTTGGGTAGTCACTGATAGCTGCGCAAAACGTTCATCATCTAGTGTAGTGACTATTAATGAGCCTTAACGTTAAGACAGCATTTGATCAAAACAAAAAAAGGTATTTTTTTATCGTATTGACGATACGAGTGTCCAGAAAAAATTTGGTGATTACAAATTTTTCAAGATTTTAACGTCTAATTCGAGCTGTTTGGGGACACCGTCTAAAGCTTTAGAGTATAGATATGATGATACGATCACAAAAGGATGAAGATTTTGGGGTAGTCACTAATACCAGCGAAAAACATTGATCATCTAGTGTAGTGACTGTTAATGAGCTTAACGTTAAGTCAGCAATTGATCAAAACAAAAAAGGAATTTTGATCGTAATGATGAGACGAGTGTCCAGAAAAAATTTGGTGATTACAAAATTTTTCGAGATTTTAACGTATAATTCGAGCTGTTCAGGGACACCGTCTAGAGCTTTAGAATTTAAAATCATGATACGACCACAAAAGGATGAAGATTTTGGGGTAGTCACTGATACCTGCGAAAAACGTTGATCATCTGGTGTAGTGACTATTAATGAGCCTTAACGTTAAGGCAGCATTTGATCAAAACAAAAAAGGTATTTTTTTTATCATATTGACGAGATGAGTATCAAGAAAAAATCTGGTGATTACATATTTTTCGAGAGTTTAACGTCTAATTCGAGCTGTTCAGGGACATCGTCTAGAGCTTTAGAGCGTAGATTTGATGATACGATCACAAAAGGGTGATAATTTTGGGGTACTCACTAATACGTGCGAAAAACGTTGATCATCTAGTGTAGGGACTATTAATGAGCCTTAACGTTAAGTCAGCATTTGATAAAAACAAAAAAGACATTTTTTGATCATATTGACGAGAGGAGTATCTAGAAAAAATTTGGTGATTACAATTTTTTTTTGAGATTTTAACGTCTAATTCGATTTGTTCCCGGACACCGTCTAGAGCATTATAATATAGATTTGATGATACGATTTCAAAAGGATGAAGATTTTGGGGTAGTCACTGATACGTGCGAAAAACGTTGATCATCTGGTGTAGTGACTATTAATGAGGCTTAACGTTAAGTCAGCATTTGAACAAAACAAAAAAAGGCATTTTTTGATCGTATTGACGAGACGAGTCTCCAGAAAAAATTTGGTGATTACAATTTTTTTTGAGATTTTAACGTCTAATTCGAGTGTTCAGGGACACCGTCTAGAGCTTTTGAGTATAGATTTGATGATACGATCTCAAAAGATGAAGATTTTGGGGTAGTCACTGATACCTGCGCAAAACGTTGATCATCTGATTTAGTGACTATTAATGAGCCTTAACTTTAAGTCAGCATTTGATCAAAAAAAAAAAAAGGCAATTTTGATCGTATTGACGAGACGATTGTCCAGAAAATATTTGGTGATTATAAATTTTTTCAAGATTTTAACGTCTAATTCGAGCTGTTCGGGGACACCGTCTAGAGCTTTAGAATATAGATTTTATGTACGACCACAAAAAGATGAAGATTTTGGGGTAGTCACTAATACCTTCGTAAAACATTGATCATCTGGTGTAGTGACTATTAACGAGCCTTAACGTTAAGAGTATAGATTTGATGATCAAAACAAAAAAGGCATTTTTTGATCGTATTGACGAGACGAGTGTCAGGAAAAAATTTGGGATTACAAATTTTTTTGGAGATTTTAACGTCTAATTCGACCTGTTTGGCTCTAGAGCTTTAGAGTATATGTGACAACCTGGAAATTTCTCATACTTTTGCGTACTATTGTTAACTAAGTCCTTGTGCATGGCACTTGGGAATCTTTGTGCATGGCACTTGGGAACTTCTTGTAACTTCGCGTACTATCATAAACGAACTAACTCTTTGTGCGTGGCACTCTAAACATGTACGCTACATTCTAAACCGTGTTTACTCAATTTTCGGGACGAAAATTCTTTCAACATGGGATAATGTGACATCCCGGGTTTTTCGGACAACTTAAACGTAATACTTGTCGAGTGAATTATATGCTATGTATTAAATGTGTACGAGTTAGTGAATATGTGATGTGCGATTATGTGATTGTGTTAGTTATAAAATAATCATGGCAAATATGTACACGAACCGAACCGCGACACGAACCAACCTTAAACTCCTTGTGACTTTAGGAGTGAACCGAGTTCTAACCCAAACCTTAAACTATTCGGCCGCAAGATCAAACCGAAACCAACCCAAGTCCTCGGCCACGAGAACAAGCCCAAACCGCAAACCCATTGCGAGATCAATTGTGAGAACAAAGATCAAACCCAAACCGACCCACCCAAGCCCTCGGCCGCGAGACACCAAACCGTAACCTTGTTGTCTCCTTGCGCTATATATACACACACTCATGCATGCTCTTTCACAACTCCAAAACCCTAGTAGCAAAACAGCCGTCGCTGCCTTACTCTTGTTCCATTGATCGCGAGCAGCCGATCCTTCATCCCTTCAATCGCAAACAGCCCATCTCTTCCACTTGTTCACTTCCTCGATCACAAAACAGCCTACTACTTCTTCTCATCGCGAACAACCTCCTTTCTCGGTCACGGATCTTCTCGGTTGCAAGCATCTTTGATCACCGGTTCCTTATCTTACTCACGTTCGTTTACCTTATCGTTAAAAGATTAGAATTTATCATATGTTACAAGATCATATTCGGAATACATGTGTTTTGATTTTGTTGTTTTCGGATTGAATGATTGAATAAACGGTTGTGTTGTTTTCGGATTGTTAAGGCTAGGTTGCAAGTAATGTTTGTTTGAAATCTGAAAAGTATAGGCTGAGTTTGTTTGTAAAAACTAGAGATGTTGGTTAGGGTTTGCATGGATATGTTAGATGTATTTATCTATGATTAGGAAACCGGTTCTTGATCGCCTAGGTTAATCATATGAACGGTTTATGCGAGTTTATGGTAACAATATGCTGAAACAGTGTGCTGAGTAATAGTTACAGCCGACTTCATCTGGCTGTAACTCGGTCATTAGTTGTCGAAAAACGGATTTTCTGATGTCTAGAACGTAGAGATTTGAATAACGAATCTAATGGCGCTGGATTCATAATTTTCTGAAATTGTTTGATATTTTTAAATGGCCAAATAAGTTCAGCAGCTAAAGCTGTGAAAATCCTGAAATTTTGTTAGTTTTTATCGAGTTGGATTTTAAAATCAGTAGGGAGTTGAGTCATGAATTTTGTACAGAAACTAGGTATGGAAATTCCCGGGCAACTCCAACTGGAATTTTGTTAATTGGATGATCGGTGATTTTTAAATAAATTCTTCCGTGGACTGCAGTCAGAAAGTGATAAATCTGACTGCAGCCTAGTATATTAATATTTATGGTTAAATGGTAAATATTTAGGACTTGGAAAATTTATATAAATTTCTACAGTATAAATGGCACCTGCTGTAAAAATATTGGAATTTTTGGAACGTTGGAACTATTTTATAAAAATCCTAGAAAACAGCTGAATTATGAGTGTTAAGCTGAAATTTGATAACTTGTGATTGTGTGCACCAAATTGTTTCATGGATTGGATTATGTTCATGATAAGTTGTTTTGATCACTAGGTTCACATGAGGATATTGCATGCATGTTTGAGTGTTAGATATGTTGTTTGTGTGTATCACTTTGTGCGTAAATTAAGTGTAGAATTTGTATTGGTGTGTTCACACACTGACGTGAAATCAATTGGTTTGTTAGGACGCAATTAGCGGTCCCATCCTTTACGACTTCTTTGCTAACTAACCGAGCAACAAAAGGTGAGTTCACGGCCCCTAACTTTATCCGGTTTTTAAACAACAGGGGGAGAAACATGTATACACTCTTCAAACTCAATCTCTTTACGTTATACGAATTTAACGTCACATAACTATTCGGTAACTAAGTTAATGTTAATGTAATGTTATGGTCACTAAGTAGCTATATCACTTAAGTCCTCGTCAATCTCTCGGATCGTTAGTATTGGGTTTAATAGCGGGGGAGTTATAAGTAGTACTACTGGGCCCGACAAGCCCCATCCGAGCTAGTCGCGCTAGCCGACCGGGTATGGTCAACGGGTGAATAATTCGGCCTAACTTCGCCATGGTCAGTGATAGGTCTGGCAACACGGAGGCACAACAGTCAGCTTCGATCGCGAACTCTTACGTGACATAACTTTAGGCTAGCTACCTATATATGTTAACATTGAACTTAATTACGAAACAACTATATTATCCCGGGTTGGGGATAATGGAAACAACAACTTATTATTCCGGGTTTGGAATAATGGAAACAACAACTTATTATTCCGGGTTTGGAATAATGGAACCAACATCATTATTATTCCAGGATGGGAATAATGGAACTAAATCGTTATCCCGGGTTAGGGATAACGGGGGAAAACAAACTCATAACCAAACAAACGAATTTATGAAAACCTGTGAACTCACTCATCTTTAATGTTGACACTTGTTTCTTTACATGTTTCTCAGGACGCTAGGAGCTCTAGGTGCACTCACATGCATTGAATAAGACATCTTTTATCGAGTCTCAATTACTAATATTGTTTTGGGGTTTTTCATTTGTTTTGGCGTTTGTGTTGGCGCCCGCTTCACTATTTATTTTATGCTTCCGCTCAACCACTTAAACTAATGCTTCCGCTAAACTTTAGTAATTAACTAAGACAGTCTAAAATCTACGACAATTGGTTAATCAAAGATTTTTGGAAAACGTATTATCAAATCATATAGAGTCGTTCGACGTACTAGTGTTTCAGATTCTGGTTTGTTCACACGCCTCGCGGTAAAACTCCACAAGTGGAAATTGAGGGTGTGACAGTATAGATTTGATGATACGATCACAAAAGGATGATGATTTTGGGGTAGTCTTTGATACGTCCGAAAAATGTTGATCATCTAGTGTAGTGACTATTAATGAGCGTTAACGTGAAGTAGCATATGATCAAACAAAAAAGGCATTTTTGATCGTAATGACGAGACAGTGTCTAGAAAAAATTTTGTGATTACAAAATTTTTCGATATTTTAACGTATAATTCGAGTTGTTCAGGGACGCCATCTAGAGCTTTTGAGTATAGATTTGATGATACGATCTCAAAAGGATAAAGATTTTGGGGTAGTCACTCATACCTGTGCGAAAACGTTGATCATATGATTTAGTGGCTATTAATGAGCCTTAACTTTAAGTCAGCATTTGATCAAAACAAAAAAAAAGGCATTTTTGATCGTATTGACAAGACGAGTGTCCAGAAAAAATTTGGTGATTACAAAAATTTTCAAGATTTTAACGTCTAATTCGAGCTGTTCGGGGACACCATCTAGAGCTTTAGAGTTGATGATACGATCACAAAAGGATGAAGATTTTGGTGTAGTTACTGATACCTGCGAAAAACGTTGATCATCTGGTGTAGTGACTGTTAATGAGCCTTAACGTTAAGTCAACATTTGATCAAAACAAAAAAGGCATTTTTTGATCGTATTGACGAGACGAGTGTCAAGAAAAATTTGGTGATTACAAATTTTTTCGAGATTTTAACGTCTAATTGGAGTTGTTCGGGGACACCGTCTAGAGATTTAGAGTATAGATTTGATGATACGATCACAAAAGGATGACAATTTTGGGGTAGTCACTATAAGTGTGAAAAACGTTGATCATCTGGTGTAGATGACTATTAATGAGCCTTAACGTTAAGTCAGCATTTGATCAAAACAAAAAAAGGCATTTTTTTGTCGTATTGACGAGACGAGTATCAAGAAAAAATCTTGGTAATTAATGTATTTTTTCGAGATTTTAACGTCTAATTCGAGCTGTCGGGGACACCGTCTTGAGCTTTAGAGTGTAGATTTGATGATAAATCACAAAAGCATGATAACTTTGGGGTAGTCACTATACGTGCGAAAAACGTTGATCATCTGGTGTAGTGACTATTAATGAGCCTTAACGTTAAGTCAGCATTTGATCAAAACAAAAAAAGGCATTTTTTTTCGTATTGACGAGACGAGTATCTAGAAAAAATTTGGTGATTACAATTTTTTTTGAGATTTTAACGTCTAATTCGAGCTGTTCAGGACATGTCTAGCGCTTTTGAGTATAAATTTGATGATACGATCTCAAAAGGGTGAAGATTTTGGGGTAGTCACTATACCTACGCAAAACGTTATCATTGATTAGTTACTATTAATGAGAATTAACGTTAAGTCAGCATTAGATTAAAACAAAAAAGGCATTTTTGATCGTATTGACGAGACGAGTGTCTAGAAAGAAATTTGGTGATTACAAATTTTTTCAAGATTTTACATCTAATTCGAGCTGTTCGGGGACACCGTCTAGGGCTTTAGAGAATAGATTTAATGATACGATCACAAAAGGATGAAGATTTTGGGGTAGTCACTGATACTGCGAAAAACGTTGATCATTTGGTGTAGTGACTATTAACGAGCCTTACCGTTAAATCAGCATTTGATCAAAACAAAAAAGGCATTTTTTGATCGTATTGACGAGACGAGTGTCAAGAAAAATTTGGTGATTACAAATTTTTTCGAGATTTTAACGTCTAATTCGAGCTGTCCGGGGACACCGTCTAGAGCTTTAGAGTGTAGATTTTATGAAACGATCACAAAAGGATGATAACTTTGGGGTAGTCACTGATACGTGCGAAAAACGTTGATCATCTGGTGTAGTGACTATTAAGGAGCCTTAACGTTAAGTTAGTATTTGTTCATAACGAAAAAGGCATTTTTTGATGGTATTGACGAGACGAGTAGTCAAGGAAAATTTGTGATTACAATTTTTTACAGATTTTAACGCATAATTCGAGTTGTTCAGGGACACCGTCTAGAGCGTTTAGAGTATAGATTTGATGATACGATCACAAAAGGATGAAGATTTTGGGGTAGTCACTGATACCTGCGTAAAACATTGATCATCTGGTGTAGTGACTATTAATGAGCCTTAACGTTAAGTTATCATTTGATCAAAACAAAAAAGGCATTTTTGATCGTATTAATGAGACGAGTGTCCAGAAAAAATAGATTACAAATTTTTTTGAGATTTTAACGTTTAATTCGAGCTGTTCAGGCAAACCGTCTAGAGCTTTAGAATATAGATTTTATGATACGACCACAAAAAGATGAAGATTTTGTGGGTAGTTACTAATACCTGAGAAAAACGTTGATCATCTGGTGTAGTGACTATTAATGAGCATTAACGTTAAGTCAGCATTTTATCAAAACAAAAAAGTCATTTTTTGATCGTAATGACGAGACGAGTGTCCAGAAAAAATTTGGTGATTACAAAGTTTTTCGAGATTTTAACGTATAATTGAGCTGTTCAGGCACACCGTCTAGAGCTTTAGAATATAGATTTTATGATACGACCACAAAAAGATGAAGATTTTGGGGTAGTCACTTATATCTGCGAAAAACGTTGATCATCTGGTGTAGTGACTATTAATGAGCCTTAACGTTAAGGCAATATTTGATCAAAACAAAAAAAAAAATTTTATCATATTGACGAGACGAGTATCAAGAAAAATTTGGTGATTACATATTTTTTTGAGATTTTAAACGTCTAATTCGAGCTGTTCGGGGATACTGCCTAAAGCTTTAGAGTATAGATTTGATGATACGATCTCAAAAGGATGAAGATTTTCGGGTAGTCACTGATACCTGCGCAAAACATTGATCATCTGGTGTAGTTACTATTAATGAGCCTTAACGTTAAGTCAGCATTGATCAAAACAAAAAGGCATTTTCTGATCGTATTGACGAGACGAGTGTCCAGAAAAAATTTGGTGATAACAAATTTTTTCAAGATTTTAACGTCTAATTCGAGCTGTTCATGGATCTAGAGCTATTGAGTATAGATTTTATGATACGATCACAAAAGGATCAAGATTTTGGGGTAGTCACTGATACCTGCGAAAAACATTGATCATTTGATGTAGTGACTATTGACGAGCCTTATCGTTAAGTCAGATGAAAACAAAAAGGGGATTTTTTGATCGTATTGACGAGACGAGTGTTAAGAAAAAATTGGTGTTTACAAATTTTTTCGATATTTTAACGTCTAATTTTAGATGTTCGGGAACACCGTCTAGAGCTTTGGAGTATAGATTTGATGATACGATCACAAAAGGAAAAGATTTTGGGTAGTCACTGATACGTGGGAAAAACGTTGATCATCTGGTGTAGTGACTATTAATGAGCCTTAACGTTAAGGCAGCATTTGATCAAAACAAAAACGGTATGTTTTGATCGTATTGGCGAGACGAGTGTGCAGAATAAATTTTGTGATTACAAATTTTTTTGAGATTTTAACGTTTAAATCGAGCTGTTCGGAGACACCATCTAGAGCTTTAGAGTATAGATTTTATGATACGATCACAATAGGACCAAGATATTGGGGTAATCACTGATACGTGCGAAAAACGTTGATCATCAGGTGCAGTGACTATTAATGAGCCTTAACATTAAGTCAGCATTTAATCAAAACAAAAAAAGGTATTTTTTGATCGTATTGACGAGACGAGTATCTAGAAAAAATTTGGTGATTACAATTTTTTTTTGAGATTTTAACGTCTAATTCCAGTTGTTCAGGGACACCGTCTAAAGCTTTTGAGTATAGATTTGATGACAAAATCTCAAAAGGATGAAGATTTTGGGGTAGTCACTGATACCTGCGCAAAACGTTGATCATCTAGTGTAGTGACTATTAACGAGCCTTAACGTTAAGTCAGCATTTGATCAAAACAAAAAAGGCATTTTTTTATCGTATTGACGAGACGAGTGTCAAGAAAAAATTTGGTGGTTACAAATTTTTTAGACATTTTAACGTCTAATTTTAGCTGTTCGGGGACACCGTCTAGAGCTTTAGAGTATAGATTTGATTATACGATAACAAAAGGATGAAGATTTTGGGGTAGTCACTGATAGCTGCGAAAACATTGATCATCTGGTGTTGTGACTATTAGTGAGCCTTAACGTTAAGTCAGCATTTGATCAAAACAAAAACGGCATTCTTAGATCGTATTGTCGAGACGAGTGTGCAGAATAAATTTTTTGATTACAAATTTTTTCGAGATTTTAACGTCTAATTCGAACTGTTTGGGGACACCATCTAGAGCTTTAGAGTATAGATTTTGTGATACGATCACAATAGGAACAAGATTTTGCGGTAGTCACTGATACGTGCGAAAAACGTTGATCATCTGAGTAGTGACAATTAATGAGCCTTAACGTTAAGTCAGCATTTGATCAAAACAAAAAAGGCATTTTTTGATTGTATTGACGAGACGAGTATCGAGAAATAATTGGTGATTACAAATTTTTTTGAGATTTTAACGTCTAATTCGAGTTGTTCTGGGACACCGTCTAAAGCTTTTGAGAATTGATTTGATGATACGATCTCAAAAGGATGAAGATTTTGGGGTAATTACTGAGAGCTGGTAAAACGTAAATCATCTAGTGTAGTGACTATTAATGAGCCTTAACGTTAAGTCAGCATTTGATCAAAACAAAAACGGCATTCTTAGATCGTATTGTCGAGACGAGTGTGCAGAATAAATTTTGTGATTACAAATTTTTTTGAGATTTTAACGTTTAAATCGAGCTGTTCGGAGACACCATCTAGAGCTTTAGAGTATAGATTTTATGATACGATCACAATAGGACCAAGATTTTGGGGTAATCACTGATACGTGCGAAAAACGTTGATCATCTGGTGCAGTGACTATTAATGAGCCTTAACATTAAGTCAGCATTTAATCAAAACAAAAAAGGCATTTTTTGATCGTATTGACGAGACGAGTATCTAGAAAAAATTTGGTGATTACAATTTTTTTTTGAGATTTTAACGTCTAATTCCAGTTGTTCAGGGACACCGTCTAAAGCTTGTGAGTATAGATTTGATGACACGATCTCAAAAGGATGAAGATTTTGGGTAGTCACTGATACCTGCGCAAAACGTTGATCATCTAGTGTAGTGACTATTAATGAGCCTTAACGTTAAGTCAGCATTTGATCAAAACAAAAAAGGCATTTTTTATCGTATTGACGAGACGAGTGTCAAGAAAAAATTTGGTGGTTACAATTTTTTAGAGATTTTAACGTCTAATTTGAGCTGTTCGGGGACACCGTCTAGAGCTTTAGAGTATAGATTTGATTATACGATAACAAAAGGATGAAGATTTTGGGGTAGTCACTGATAGCTGCGAAAACGTTGATCATCTGGTGTTGTGACTATTAGTGAGCCTAAACGTTAAGTCAGCATTTGATCAAAACAAAAACGGCATTCTTAGATCGTATTGACGGGACGAGTGTCCAGAATAAATTTTGTGATTACAATTTTTTTCGAGATTTTAATGTCTAATTCGAGCTGTTCGGGGACACCATCTAGAGTTTAGAGTATAGATTTTATGATACGATCACAATAGGACCAAGATTTTGGGGTAGAAACTGATACGTGCAAAAAACGTTGATCATCTGGTGTAGTGATTATTAATGAGCCTTAACGTTAAGTCAGCATTTGATCAAAACAAAAAAAGGTATTTTCTGATCGTATTGACGAGACGAGTATCCACAAAAAATTTGGTGATTATATACTTTTTTTTTATTTAACGCCTAATTCGAGCTGTACAGGGACACCGTCTAGAGCTTTTGAGTATAGTTTTGATGATACAATCTCAAAAGGATCAAGATTTTGGGGTAGTCACTGATACTTGCGCAATACATTGATCATCTGGTGTAGTGACTATTAATCAGCCTTAACGTTAAGTCAGCATTTGATCAAAACAAAAATGGCATTTTTTGATCGTATTCAAGAAAAAAATTTGGTGGTTACACATTTTTTCAAATTTTAACGTCTAATTTGAGCTGTTCGGGGACACCGTCTAGAGCTGTAGAGTATAGATTTGATGTTACGATCACAAAAGGATGAAGATTTTGGGGTAGTCACTGATAGCTACGAAAAACGTTGATCATCTGGTGTAGTGACTATTAATGAGCCTTAACGTTAAGTCAGCATTTGATAAAAACAAAAACGGCATTCTTAGATCGTATTGACGGGACGAGTGTCCAAAATAAATTTTGTGATTACAATTTTTTTCGAGATTTTAACGTCTAATTCGAGCTGTTCGGGGACACCATCTAGAGCTTTAGAGTATAGATTTTATGATACCATCACAATAGGACCAAGATTTTGGGGTAGTCACTGTTACGTGCAAAAAACGTTGATCATCTGGTGTACTGATTATTAATGAGCCTTAACGTTAAGTCAGCATTTGATCAAAACAAAAAAGGCATTTTTTGATCGTATTGCCGAGACGAGTATCCAGAAAAAATTTGGTGATTACATATTTTTTTGAGATTTTAACATCTAATTCGGCTTTCAGGGACACCGTCTAATGCTTTTGAGTAAGATTTGATGATACAATCTCAAAAGGATCAAGATTTTGGGGTAGCCACTGATACCTACGCAAAACGTTGATTCATTTGGTGTAGTGACTATTAATGAGCCTTAACGTTAAGTCAGCATTTGATCAAAACAAAAAAGGCATTTTTTGATCGTATTGACGCGACGAGTGTCAAGAAAAAATTTGGTGGTTACAAATTTTTTCGAGATTTTAACAGTCTAATTTGAGCTGTTCGGGGACACCGTCTAGAGATGTAGAGTATAGATTTGATGTTACGATCACAAAAGGATGAAGATTTTGGGGTAGTCACTGATAGCTACGAAAAACGTTGATCATCTAGTGTAGTGACTATTAAAGAGCCTTAAGTTAAGTCAGCATTTGATCAAAACAAAAACGGCATTCTTGATCGTATTGACGGACGAGTGTCCAGAATAAAGTTTGTGATTACAATTTTTTTCGAGATTTTAACGTTTAAGTTCGAGCTGTTCGGGACACCATCTAGAGCTTTAGAGTATAGATTTATGATACCATCACAATAAGACCAAGATTTTGGGGTAGTCACTGATACGTGCAAAAAACGTTGATCATCTGAGTTAGTGATTATTAATGAGCCTTAACTTAAGTCACATTTGATCAAAACAAAAAAAGAATTTTTTGATCGTATTGCGAGACGAGTATCCAGAAAAAATTTGGTGATTATATATTTTTTTGAGATTTTAACGTCTAATTCGAGCTGTTAAGGGACACCGTCTAGAGTTTTGAGTATAGATTTGATGATACAATCTCAAAAGGATCAAGATTTTGGGGTAGTCACTGATAACTACGCAAAACGTTGATCATTTGGTGTAGTGACTATTAATGAGCCTTAACGTTAAGTCAGCATTTGATCAAAACAAAAAAGGCTTTTTTTGATCGTATTGACGAGACGAGTGTCAAGAAAAAATTTGGTGGTTACAAATTTTTTCGAGATTTTAACGTCTAATTTGAAGTTGTTCGGGGACACCGTCTAGAGCTTTATAGTATAGATTTGATGTTACGATCACAAAAGGATGAAGATTTTGGGTAGTCACTGATAGCTACGAAAAACGTTGATCATCTAGTGTAGTGACTATTAATGAGCCTTAACGATAAGTCATCATTTGATCAAAACAAAAACGGCATCTTAGATCGTAATGACGGATGAGTGTCAAGAATAAATTTTGTGATTACAATTTTTTTCGAGATTTTAAACGTGTAATTCGAGCTGTTCGGGACACCATCTAGAGCTTTAGAGTATAGATTTTATGGTAACAAATTACAATAGACCAAGATTTTGGGTAGTCACTGATACGTGCAAAAACGTTGATCATCTGGTGTAGTGCTTATTAATGAGCCTTAACGTTAATCAGCATTTGATCAAAACAAAAAAGGCATTTTTTTGATCGTATTGACGAGACGAGTAACCAGAAAAAATTTGGTGATTACATATTTTTTTTGAGATTTTAAAGTCTAATTCGAGCTGTTCAGGGACACCAGTCTAGAGCTTTGAGTATAGATTTGATGATACAATCTCAAAAGATCAAAATTTTGGGTAGTCACTGATACCTGCGCAAAACGTTGATCATTGGTGTAGTGACTATTAATGAGCCTTAACGTTAAGTCAGCATTTGATCAAAACAAAAAAGGCATTTTTTTATCGTATTGACGAGACGAGTGTTAAGAAAAAATTTGGTGGTTACAAATTTTTTCGAGATTTTAACGTCTAATTTGAGCTTTTCGGGGACACCGTCTAGAGCTTTAGAGTATAGATTTGATGTTACGATCATAAAAGGATAAAGATTTTGGGTAGTCACTGATAGCACGAAAACTTTGATCATCTGGTGTAGTGACTATTAATGAGCCTTAACGTTAAGTCAGCATTTGATCAAAACAAAAACGGCATTCTTAGATCGTATTGACGGACGAGTGTCCAGAATAAATTTTGTGATTACAAATTTTTTCGAGATTTAACGTCTAATTCGAGCTGTTCGGGGACACCATCTAGAGCTTTAGAGTATAGATTTTATGATACCATCACAATAGGACCAAGATTTTGGGGTAGTCACTGATACGTGTGAAAAACGTTGATCATCTGGTGTAGTGACATTAATGAGCCTTAACGTGAAGTCAGCATTTGATAAAAACACAAAAAGGCATTTTTTTTTGATCGTAATTGACGAGACGAGTGTCCGAGAAAATTTGGTGATTACAAATTTTTTCAAGATTTTACTGTCTAATTGGAGCTGTTCGGGTAGGACATACGCGTACTAAGCTATTGAGTATAAGATTTTATGAGATACGATCACAAAAGGATCAATATTTTAGGTAGTCACTAATACCTGCGAAAAACGTTGATCATTTGGTCTAGTGACTATTAACGAGCCTTAACGTTAAGTCAACATTTGATCAAAACAAAAACGGCATTTTTTGATCGTATTGACGAGACAGTGTCAAGAAAAAATTTGGTGGTTAAAATTTTTTTCGAGATTTTAACGTCTAATTTGAGTTGTTCGAGGACACTGTTTAGAGCTTTAGAGTACAGATTTGATGATACGATCACAAAAGGATGAAGATTTTGGGGTAGTCACGGATAGCTGCGAAAAAACGTTGATCATCTGGTGTAGTGACTATTAATGAGCCTTAACGTTAAGTCAGCATTTGATCAAAACAAAAACGCATTCTTTGATAGTATTGACGAGACGAGTGTCTAGAAAAAAAATTGTGATTACATATTTTTTTGAGATTTTAACGTCTAATTCGAGCTGTTCAGGACACCATCTAGAGCTTTAGAGTATAGATTTTATAATACGATCACAATAGACCAAGATTTTGGGGCAGTCACTGATACGTGAGAAAAACGTTGATCATCTGGTGTAGTGACTATTAATGAGCCTTAACGTCAAGTCAGCATTTTATCAAAACAAAAAAGGCATTTTTTAAAGGTATTGAAGAGACGAGTATACAGAATAAATTTTGTGATTACAATTTTTTTGGAGATTTTAACGTCTAATTCGAGCTTTTCGGGGACACCGTCTAGAGCTTTAGAGTATAGATTTTATGATACGATCACAATAGGACCAAGATTTTGGGGTAGTCACTGATACGTGAGAAAAACGTTGATCATCTGGTGTAATGACTATTAATGAGCCTTAACATGAAGTCAACATTTGATCAAAACAAAAAAAGGCATTTTTGATCGTATTGACGAGACCAGTGTCCAGAAAAGTTTGGTGATTACAAAGTTTTTCAAGATTTTAACTTCTAATTCGAGCTGTTCGGGGACACCGTCTAGAGCTATTGAGTATAGATTTTATGATACGATCACAAAAGGATCAAGATTTTAGGGTAGTCACTGATACCTGCGAAAAACGTTGATCATTTGGTGTATTGACTATTAACAAGCCTTAACGTTAAGTAAACATTTAATCAAAACAAAAACGGTATTTTTTGATCGTATTGACGAGACGAGTGTCAAGAAAAAATTTGGTGGTTAAAATTTTTTTCGAGATTTTAACGTCTAATTTGAACTGTTCGAGGACACCGTTTAGAGCTTTAGAGTACAGATTTGATGATACGATCACAAAAGGATGAAGTTTTTGGGGGTAGTCACGGATAGCTGTAAAAAACGTTGATCATCTGGTGTAGTGACTATTAATTAGCCTTAAAGTTAAGTTAGCATTTGATCAACACAAAAACGACATTCTTTGATAGTATTGATGAGACGAGTGTCTAGAAAAAATTTTGTGATTACAAATTTTTTCGAGATTTTAACGTCTAATTCGAGCTGTTCAGGTATACCATGTAGAGCTTTAGAGTATAGATTTTATGATACGATCACAATAGGACCAAGATTTTGGGGTAGTCACTGATACGTGAGAAAAACGTTGTTCATCTGGTGTAGTGACTATTAATGAGCCTTAACGTCAAGTCAGCATTTTATCAAAACAAAAAAGGATTTTTTAAATGTATTGACGAGACGAGTATCCAGGAAAATTTGGGATTACAAAATTTTTTGAGATTTTAACATCTAATTTGAGCTTTTCGGGGACACCATTTAGAGCTTTAGAGTATAGATTTTATGATACGATCACAATAGGACCAAGATTTTGGGGTAGTCACTGATACCTGCGCAAAACGCTGTTCATCTGGTGTAGTGACTTAATGAGCCTTAACGTTAAGTCAGCATTTGATCAAAACAAAAAAAGGCATTTTTTTATCGTATTGACGAGACGAGTGTGCAGAAAAATTTGGTGATTACAAATTTTTCAAGATTTTAACATCTAATTCGAGCTGTTTGGGGACACCGTCTAGAGCTTTAGAGAATAGATTTAATGATACAATCACAAAAGGATCAACATTTTGGGGTAGTCACTGATATTTGATCAAAACTAAAAAAGGCATTTTTTGATCGTATTGACGAGACGAGTGTCAAGACAAAATTTGGTGATTACAAATTTTTTCGAGATTTTAACATTTAATTAGACCTGTTCAGGGACACCGTCTAGAGCTTTATAGTATAGATTTGATGATACGATCACAAAAGGATGAAGATTTTGGGGTAGTCACTGATACTGCGAAAAACGTTGATCATCTGGTGTAGTGACTATTAATGAGCCTTAACGTTAAGTCAGCATTTGATCAAAACAAAAAAGGCATTTTTTGATCGTATTGACGAGACGAGTTCCAGAAAAAATTTGGTGATTAAAATTTTTTCGAGATTTTAACGTCTAATTCGAGCTGTTCGGGGACACCGTCTAGAGCTTTAAGTATAGATTTGATGATACGATCACAAAGGATGAAGATTTTGGAGTAGTCACTGATACCTGCAAAAAACGTTGATCATTTGGTGTAGTGACTATTAACGCGCCTTAACGTTAAGTCAGCATTTGATCAAAACAAAAAGGCATTTTTTGATCGTTTTGACGAGACGATGTTCTAGAAAAAATTTGGTGGTTACAAATTTTTTCGAGATTTTAACGTCGAATTTGAGCTGTTCGGGGACACTGTCTAGAGCTTTAAATTATAGATTTGATGATACGATCACAAAAGGATGAAGATTTTGGGGTTGTCACTGATACCTGTGAAAAATGTTGATCATCTGGTGTAGTGACTATTAATGAGCCTTAACGTTAAGTCAGCATTTGATCAAAACAAAAAACGGCATTTTTAATCGTATTGCGAGACGAGTGTCCAGAAAAAAATTTTGGTGATTACAATTTTTTCGAGATTTTAACGTCTAATTCGAGTTGTTCGGGGCACCGTCTAGAGCTTTAGAGTATAGATTTTATGATACGATACAATAGGACAAGATTTTGGGGTAGTCACTAATTATATTGAGACCTTAACGTTAAGTCAGCATTTGATCAAAACAAAAAAGGCATTTTTATATAACGATGACAGATGAGTATCTAGAAAAAATTTGGTGTTTAACAATTTTTTTGAGATTTTAACGTTAATTCGAGCTTTTCGGGACACCGTCTAGAGCTTTAGAGTATAGATTTATGATACGATCTCAAAAGGATGAAGATTTCTGGGCAGTCACTGATACCTCCGCAAAACGTTGTCATCTAGTGTAGTGACTATTAATGAGCCTTAAGTTAAGTCAGCATTTCATCAAACAAAAAAAGGCATTTTTTGTCGTATGACGAGACGAGTGTCCTGAAAAATTGGTGATTACGAATCAAAATGGATCAGATTTTTGGGTAGTCTACTGATACCAACGTTAAACGTTTGATAGCATTCTGGTGTATTTGACATTAACGAGCCTTAATGATTAAAGTCAGCATTTGATCAAAACAAAAAAAGGCATTTTTTGATCGTATTATGTGTCTAGAAAAAAATTTGGTGATTACAAAATTTTTTCAAGATTTTAACGTCTAATTCGAGCTGTTCGGGACACCGTCTAGAGCTTTAGAGTATAGAATTTATGATACGATCACAAAAGGATCAAGATTTGGGGTTAGTCACTGATACCTGCAAAAAACGTTGATCATTGGTGTGTGACTATTAACGAGCCTTAACGTTAAGTCAGCATTTGATCAAAACAAAAAAGGCATTTTTTGATCGTATTGACGAGACGAGTGTCAGAAAAAAATTGGTGATTACAAATTTTTTCAAAGATTTTAACGTCTAATTCGAGCTGTTCGGGACATCCGTCTAGAGCTTTAAGTATAGATTTTGATGATACGATCACAAAAGGATCAAGATTTTGGGGTAGTCACTGATACCATCGCAAAACGTTGATCATCTGGTGTAGTGACTATTAATGAGCCTTAACGTTAAGTCAGCATTTGATCAAAACAAAAAAGGCATTTTTTGATCGTATTGACGAGACGAGTGTCAGAAAAATTTGGTGTTACAAATTTTTTCGAGATTTTAACGTCTAATTCGACTGTTCGGGGACACGTCTAGAGCTTTAGTATAATTTGATGATACGATCAAAAAGGAAGATTTTGGGGTAGTCACTGATACCATGCAAAACGTTGATCATCTGGTGTAGTGACTATTAATGAGCCTTAACGTTAAGTCAGCATTTGATCAAAACAAAAAAAGGCATTTTTTGATCGTATTGACGAGACGAGTGTCCAGAAAAATTTGGTGATTACAAATTTTTTCAAGATTTTAACGTCTAATTCGAGCTGTTCGGGGACACCATCCAGGCTTTAGAGTATAGATTTTATGATACGATCACAAAAGGATCAAGATTTTGGGGTAGTCACTGATACCTGAGAAAAAACGTTGATCATCTGGTGTAGTGACTATTAACGAGCCTTAATGTTAAGTCAGCATTTGATCAAAACAAAAAAGGCATCTTTTGATCGTATTACGAGACGAGTGTCAAAAAAAAATTTGGTGATTACAAATTTTTTCCAGATCTTAACGTCTAATTCGACCTGTTCGGGGACACCGTCTAGAGCTTTAGAGTATAGATTTGATGATACGATATCAAAAGGATGAAGATTTTGGGGTAGTCACTGATACCATAGCAAAAACGTTGATCATCTAGGCGTAGTGACTATTAATGAGCCTTAACGTTAAGTCAGCATTTGATCAAAACAAAAACGACATCACGAGACAAGTGTCAAGAAAAATTTTGTGATTACAAATTTTTTCGAGAATTTAAGGTCTAATTCGAGTTGTTCGGGACCCCGTCTAGAGCTTTAGAGTATAGATTTTATATACGATTACAATAGGACCAAGATATTGGGGTAGTCACTGATATGTGCGAAAAACGTTGATCATCTGGTGTAGTGACTATTAACGAGCCTTAACGTTAAGTCAGCATTTGATCAAAACAAAAAAAGGCATTTTTTATCGTATTGACGAGACGATGTCCAAGAAAAAATTTGGTGATTACAAATTTTTTCGAGATTTTAACGTCTAATTCGAGCTGTTCGGGGACACCGTCTAGAGCTTTAGAGTATAGATTTGATGATCGATCACAAAAGGATGATAGATTTTGGGGTAGTCACTGATACCTGCGAAAAACGTTGATCATCTGGTGTAGTGACTATTAATGAGCTTAACGTTAAGTCAGCATTTGATCAAAACAAAAAAAAGGCATTTTTTGATCGTATTGACGAGACGAGTGTCCAGAAAAAATTTGGTGATTACAAATTTTTTCAAGATTTTAACGTCTAATTCGAGCTGTTCGGGGACACCAGTCTAGAGCTTTAGAGTATAGATGTTATGATACGATCACAAAGATATGATTTTGGGGTAGTCACTGATACCTGCGAAAAACGTTGATCATTTGGTGTAGTGACTATTAATGAGCCTTAACGTTAAGTCAGCATTTGATTCAAAAAAAAAAGGCATTTTTTGATCGTATTGACGAGACGAGTGTCAGAAAAAATTTGGTGATTACAATTTTTGAGATTTTTAACGTCTAATTCGAGTGTTCGGGACACCGTCTAGAGCTTTAGAGTATAGATTTATGATACGATCTCAAAAGGATGAAGATTTGGGGTAGTCACTGATACCTGCGAAAAACGTTGTCATCTGGTGTAGTGACAATTAATGAGCCTTAAGTTAAGTCAGCATTTGATCAAAACAAAAAAGGCATTTTTTGATCGTATTGACGAGACGAGTGTCCAGAAAAATTTGGTGATTACAAATTTTTTCAAGATTTTAACGTCTAATTCGAGCTGTTCGGGGACACCATCTATAGCTTTAGAGTATAGATTTTATGATACGATCAACAAAAGGATCAAGATTTTGGGGTAGTCATGATACCTGCGAAAAACGTTGATATTGGTGTAGTGACTATTAACGAGCCTTAATGTTAAGTCAGCATTTGATCAAAACAAAAAAGGCATCTTTTGATCGTATTGACGAGACGAGTGTCAAGAAAAAATTTGGTGATTACAAATTTTTCGAGATTTTAACGTCTAATTCGACTGTTCGGGACACCGTTAGAGCTTTAGAGTATACATTTGATGATCGATCTCAAAAGGAGAAGATTTGGGGTAGTCACTGATACCAGCGCAAAACGTTGATCATCTGTGTAGTGACTATTAATGAGCCTTAACGTTAAGTCAGCATTTGATCAAACAAAAAAAGCATTTTTTGATCGTATGACGAGACTAGTGTCCAGAAAAAATTTGGTATTAAATTTTTTCAAGATTTAAGTCTAATTCGAGTTTTCGGGACACCGTCTAGAGCTTTAGAGTATAGTTTTATGATACGATCACAAAGGATCAAGATTTTGGGGTAGTCACTGATACCTGCGAAAACATTGATCATTTGGTGAGTGACTATTAAGAGCCTTAACGTTAAGTCAGCATTTGATCAAAACAAAAAAGGCATTATTTGATCGTATTGACGAGACGAGTGTCAAAAAAATTGGTGGTTACAAATTTTTGAGATTTTAACATCTAATTCGAGCTGTTCGGGACACCGTCTAGAGCTTTAGGTATAGATTTTATGATACGATCACAAAAGGATCAAGATTTTGGGTAGTCACCGATACCTGCGAAAAACGTTGACCATTGGTGTAGTGACTATTATGAGCCTTAACGTTAAGTCAGCATTTGATCAAAACAAAAAGCAATTTTGATCGATTGACGAGACGAGTGTCCGAAAAATTGGTGATTACAATTTTTTCAAGATTTTAACGTCTATTCGAGCTGTTCGGGGACACACCTATAGCTTTAGAGTATAGTTTTATGATACGATCACAAAAGGATCAAGATTTTGGGTAGTCATATACCTGCGCAAAACGTTGATCATCTGGTGTAGTGACTATTAATGAGCCTTAACGTTAAGTCAGCATTTGATCAAAACAAAAAAGGCATTTTTTGATCGTATTGACGAGACTAGTGTCCAGAAAAATTTGGTGATTACAAATTTTTTCAAGATTTTAAGTCTAATTCGAGCTGTTCGGGGACACCATCTAAGCTTTAGAGTATAGATTTTATGATACGATCAAAAAAGGATCAAGATTTTGGGGTAGTCACTGATACCTGCGTAAAACGTTGATCATCTGGTGTAGTTACTATTAACAAGCCTTAATGTTAAGTGAGCTTTTGATCAAAACAAAAAAGGCATCCTTTGATCGTATTGAAGAGACGAGTGTCAAGAAAAAATTTGGTGATTACAAATTTTTTGAGATTTTAACGTCTAATTCGACCTGTTCGGGGACACCGTCTAGAGCTTTAGAGTATAGATTTGATGACATGATCTCAAAAGGATGAAGATTTTGGGTTAGTCACGGATACCAGTGCAAAACGTTGATCATCTGGTATAGTGACTATTAATGAGCCTTAATGTTAAGTCAGCATTTGATCAAAAAAAAAAGGCATTTTTTGATCGTATTGACGAGACGAGTGTCAAGAAAAAAATTGGTGATTACAAATTTTTTCGAGATTTTAACGTCTAATTCGAGCTGTTCGGGGACACCATCTAGAGCTTTAGAGTATAGATTTTATGACACGATCGCAAAAGGATCAAGATTTTGGGGTAGTCACTAATACCTGCGGAAAACGTTGATCATTTGGGTTGTATGATATAAGCCTTAATTAAGTCAGCATTTGATCAAAAAAGGCATTTTATCGTATGACGAGACGAGTGTCAGAAATTGTGATTACAAATTTTTCATTTAGCTATTCGACCTGTTCGGACCTCTAGGCTTAGAGTAAGATTTAGATACATCCAAGATAGATTTTGGGTTCACTGAACCAAACGTGATATCTGGTGTAGTGACTATTATGACTTATAAGTCGCTTTCAAAACAAAAGGCTTTTCGTATTGCGAGACAGGTCCAGAAAATTGGTGATTACAATTTTCAGATTTTAACGTCTAATCGCTGTCGGACACTCTAGCTAGAGTATAGATTATGATACATCTCAAGATAGATTTGGTATATGATACCGCAACGTTGATACTGTGTATACTATTAGCCTTAGTTAGTGCATTGATCAAACAAAAAGCATTTGTCGTATTGAGGACAGGTCAGAAAAATTTGGTGATTACAAATTTTCAGATTTAACGTCTATTGACTGTTGGACACTCAGAGCTGAGTATGATTTTAAGCAAAAGGATAGATTGGTAGTCACGAACACGCAATGTAGTGAGTATTATGAGACCTTAACGTAAAGTCAGATTTGTGATCAAACAAAAAAAAGGCATTTTTTGATCGTATAGGACGGACAGTGTCCAGTGAAATTTGGTATTACAATTTTTAACAAAAATTTTAATGTCTAATTCGAGCTGTTGGGACACCATCTATTAGCTTTAGAGTATAGATTTTATGATACGATAAAAAAGGATAAGATTTTGGGGTAGTCACTGATACCTGCGAAAAACGTTGATAATCTGTGTGTAGTGACTATTAACGAGCCTTAATGTTAAGTCAGCATTTGATCAAAACAAAAAAGGCATCTTTTGATCGTATTGCCGAGACGGTGTCAAGAAAAAATTTGGTGATTACAAATTTTTTCGAGATTTTAACGTCTAATTCGACCTGTTCGGGGACACCGTCTAGAGCTTAGAGTATAGATTTGATGATACTATCTCAAAAGGATGAAGATTTTGGGGTAGTCACTGATACCAGCGCAAAACGTTGATCATCTGGTGTAGTGACTATTGATGAGCCTTAACGTTAAATCAGCAATTGATCAAAACAAAAAAAGCATTTTTGATCGTATTGACGAGACGAGTGTCCAGAAAAATTTGGTGATTACAAATTTTTTCAAGAATTTAACGTCTAATTCGAGCTGTTCGGGGACACCATCTAGAGCTTTAGAGTATAGATTTTATGACGCGATCACAAAAGGATCAAGATTTGGGGTGAGTCACTGATACCTACGAAAAAAGTTGATCATCTGGTGTAGTGACTATTAACAAGCCTTAATGTTAAGTCAGCATTTGATCAACACAAAAAAGGCATCTTATAATCGTATTGACGAGACGAGTGTCAAGAAAAAATTTGGTGATTACAAATTTTTTCGAGATTTTAACGTCTAATTCGACCTGTTCGGGGTAACCGTCTAGAGCTTTAGAGTACAGATTTGAAGATACTATCTCAAAAGGATGAAGATTTATGGTAGTCACTGACACCAACACAAAACGCTGATCATCTGGTGTAGTGACTATTAATGAGCTTTAACGTTAAGTCTGCATTTGTTCAAAACAAAAAAGGCATTTTTTTCGTATTGACGAGACCATGGTCCAGAAAAATTTTGGTGATTACAAATTTTTTCAAAGATTTTAACGTCTAATTCGAGCTGATCGGGGACACCGTCTAGTGCTTTAGAGTATAGATTTGATGATACGATCTCAAAAGGATGAAGATTTTGGGTAGTCACTGATACCTGCGCAAAACGTTGATCATCTGGTGTAGTGACTATTAACGAGCCTTAATGTTAAGTCAGCATTTATCAAACAATAAAGGCATCTTTTGATCGTATTGACGAGAACGAGGTGTAAAGAAAAATTTGGTGTTACAAATTTTTAATGAGATATTTGTCACACCCCAATTTCACTAGCGGAGTTTTACGCGAGGCGTGTGATCAAACCAGAATCTGAGACATTAGCAATATCGAACGACTCTATAGGATTTATTTAAACGTTTTCCAAAAATTTGTTTAACCATTCATAGTTATTTTCAAATTATCTTAGTTTCAAAGTTTGCGGAAGCTTAGTTTCAAGTTGAGCGATAGCATTAGAGTAAGTAAAGTAACGGGCCCAACATAAACGCCAAAACAAAAAGTCCAAACAATATTCGTAAACAAGACTCGATAAAATGTCTTGATCAATGCAAGTAGTGCACCTAGCGCTCCTAGCGTCCTGAAAACATGTAATGAAACAAGTGTCAACATTAAGAAGAGTGAGTTCACAGGTTTTTATAAGTCACAAGTTTGGTTAAAGTTTTGTTTCCCCCGTTATCCCAACCCGGGATAACGATATAGTTCCATTATTCCTAACCGGAATAACGATATAGTTCCATTATTCCTAAGAAATGCCGTCTTAGAGAAATCCTCATCCCTGACGCGTAACTGGTGATAACCGGACCGTAGATCGATTTTGGAGTAGTAGCTTGACCCTTGAAGCTGGTCGAAGAGATCGTCAATGCGAGGTAATGGGTATCGGTTTTTTACGGTAACCTTATTGAGTTCCCTTGTTGTCGATGCACATGCGGAAGGTCCCGTCCTTTTTCTTGACAAAAAGGACCGGAGCTCCCCATGGCGAAGTACTAGGTCGGATAAATCCTTTTTCCAACAATTCCTGAAGTTGGGTAGATAGCTCTTGCAGCTCTGCTGGAGCTAGGCGGTACGGGCCTTGGCGATAGGAGTCGCATGGTTCGCCAATTCGATTTCAAACTCCACTTGTCGATGTGGTGGAAGACCAGGTAACTCCTCTGGAAACACATCGGAAAAATCATGGACGACGGGGATATCTTCAATCCTCTTCTCATCCTTAGGCTGCTCGGTGACCAGTGCGAGCAAAGCGAAGGATTTTTCTCCGAAGATACTTCTGAGCTTGCATGTAAGAGATAAATGTTTGTGACGGCGCCTGCCTTCTCGCCTTGCACCATCAAGACTTCGTCGTTAGAGAGCGGAATACGGATAGCTTTCTCGAAACAGAGAACTTTAGCTCGGACGTCGGATAGCCAGTGCATTCCGGCTACCACATCAAAACTACCCAGGTAGTTGTCATCAGATCAATGGTAAAGGTGTGACCCACGAGTTTAAGTTGACAGCCGGTTACTAAATGGGTCACATCTATAGATTTACCATCGGCTAGTTCTATGATGTAAGGGGTCTCTAGGGGTTTAGGCTGAGATTTAGGTTCTTCCTAAAAGACTCAGATATAAAACTCTTATCCGCACCCGTATCAAAAAGTACAGTAGCAAAATGATCGTTAAGGGGAAACTTACCGGTGACCACGTTCGAGTCGTTTCTGGCCTCTCCGTGGCCTAGCATGAATGCACGACCTTTGGCACCTCCTGTGCCACCGTTTCCATTATTGCCATTGTTGTTATTGTTGTTGTTGTTGTTATGGTTGTTGTTGTTGTTGTTATTGTTGTTGTTCCCACCATTGTTGTTGTTGTTGAGAAGCTGCGGGTAGTCCCGCTTGAAATGGGTAGTGCTACCGCACTGATAGCACCCCCGGTTAATACCTTGCTGTTGAACCTGGTGCTGATTTTGATTTTGTCGAGACATGATTTCCCCGCGACAATCCTTTGCCGCGTGTCCCGCTTTGCCACATCGTTGGCAGCGATTTCTGGCGCAAGGGCCGTGATGATGGAGGTTACAACGATTACATTGCGGCTTTCGACCCGCATAGCCGCTTGAGTTCTGGGTGTTGTTGGCAGACTGATTATTGTGACCCCGATTGTTGTTGAAATTGTTGGACCGCTTCTGGTTTCCTTGTTGTGGCTGGGCTGACGAAGACTGTCGAGTAGGTGAGTCTTCAAATTTTCTTTTGTTATCAGGGACAACTTCGGTTGCACCCCGAGGTGGCAACTTCCTTTGCTCCACTGCCTTATCGGTGAGTTTATGCGCCAGCCTAATCGCTTGATGCTCCGTCGTGGGGTTTTGCTAGATATTACCATGCCCTAGATCTCAGGGACCAGACCCCCAAGATAAAACTCAAGTCGTTTTTTGACGGTGTTAGCCAGATCGGGACATAAGAACACCAGATCATGATGTTTTTCCGTGTACGCTTCAATTTCAGACCCTACCATCTTGTGGTTCCATAACGCTTGCTCCAACTACTGAACTCTATCCCGCGGACAGTATTCCTCCTTGATTAGGGCCTGGTCCTGGCCATTGCGTTTGCCGCAACAAGTCCACGCGTTTGGACTTGTGCGTTCCACCAGGTTAATGCCCCATCTTCCAACGTTGAGGCAGCATACTTGACCTTATTGGCTTCAAGGCAATTGCACATCTCGAACACCGATTCAGACTTTTCAATCCAACGGACCAGTCCTATGGGTCCTTCAACACCCGTGAACTTGCTCGGTTTCGCATCGAGGAACATCTTGTAGGGGTTAAGACCCCCTCCTGAAGACAAAGGATAGGTAGTGAGCGAGAAAGTCTACTAGCCCAACTATTAGATTATCCCATGAAAATTTAATAATGGTTACCTGCTGGTGAGTTTTGAACACCTGCCAGAGCAGCATTCACGTGTTCTTGGATCATTGCGGCTAATTCTTCAGGTGACATGTTGAGGTTTCCGCGACGTCCAGTTGCCATTTTAGATCTTCGCAATACAACACAAGTTATGTCAACCCAACAAATTAAACAATCAAAAGGAACATCGATTAAATAAATTGCAACGTCTCACAAAATACCAACCAAACATCTCAGTTTAATTATAAAATTTCAAGTTTAAACATAAGTGGAAAACGAAAAAACTAAAGAAAACAAAGCAGAGAGTGGCGAGACGAGTCAGTCTTCTACGTCTCCATCTCCCAAGTCGCTATCGTTGCCGTCATCCTCTGCGACGTTTTCAGCTTCAATAGCCGGGTCCTGTTCCAGCTCTTCTTCTTCCGGATCCTCCTCCGGGTCTTCCTCTGGATCCTCCTCTGGGTCTTCCTCTGGATCCTCCTCTTCTTCCTCTACCGGCGCTGGAGGGGCCGGTGCTGGTGCGGGTACTGGGACAGGTGCTTGATTCTGCTCTAGCTCTTGAATCCTCCAACTGGACTCAAGAGCTCTATCTTCGAGCCAGTCAGCCCTCAGCTGCTCAGCACGAAGATCCTTAGCTAAAGTGTTTCGAACTTTCCTATTCTCATGTTGCTCTTCCTCGAGCCTTCCAGTTTTACCGGTTAGTTGACGTATCATCCATCCCTGTGCTTCGATAGTCTCCTGCATTCTCTCTAGTTGTTCCTGTTGTTTTCTTAACATATCCCTAAGTAGATCGTCCCCTACTTCTAACGAGTTGACCGGTTCGACCGGTATAGCGGTGGTCGGACGGGAGGACGACTCCCCTCCTAGAGCGAGTCTTTTCCTAGCAGCTGAGCGTGTCTCCACGCCATGAGGTGGTGAGGGTTCGACCATGGGTGCCTTCCCCGGCGCCCTTGATTGTCGAGATTTGTCGGATGATGATGATGACATAGCCTGCTGGGTTGGTGTAGTTAGTTACGTGTTGCGTATATACCAAAATACATATATAGATATCACATAAACAATTGTAGCATAACACATAAAAAGATATCACAGTTCGGTGCCAACTAAGTCTAGTGTCGTGTAACAGCTATAGTTTAGGTCTACTTTTAATGCAAACCTGGTTCTCTAAGAGGCTCTGATACCAATCTGTCACACCCTCAATTTCCACTTGCGGAGTTTTACCGCGAGCCGTGTGATCAAACCAGAATCTGAGACACTAGTAATATCGAATGACTCTATATGATTTATTTAAACGTTTTCCAAAAACATTTGTTTAACCATTCAGAGTTATTTTCAAATTTTCTTAGTTTCAAAGCTTAGCGGAAGCAATTAGAGTAAAGTAAAGTAACGGGCGCCAACATAAACGCCAAAACCAAAAATCCCAAACAATATTCGTAAATAAGACTCGATAAAAATGTCTTGATCAAATGCAAGTGAGTGCACCTAGCACTCCTAGCGTCCTGAGAAACATGTAAAGAAACAAGTGTCAACAATAAAGAAGAGTGAGTTCACAGGTTTTTATAAGTTCACAAGTTCGGTTAAAAGTTTTGTTTCCCCCGTTATCCCTAACCCGGGATAACGATATAGTTCCATTATTCCTAACCCCGGAATAATAATGTTGGTTCCATTATTCCTAACCGGAATAATAATGTTGGTTCGTAATTAAGTTCAATGTTAACATGTAGGTAGCGAGCCTAAGGTTACGTCACATAAGAGTTCGCGATCGAAGCTGACTGTTGTGCCTCAGTGTTGCCAGGCCTATCACTGACCATGACAAAAGTTAGGCCAAATTAATCACCCGTTAACCATACACGGTCGGCTAGCGCGACTAGCTCGGGTGGGGCTTGTCGGCCCAGTAGTACTACTTATAATTTCCCGCTATCTAACCCAATACTAACGATCCGAGAGTTTGTTGAGGACTTCCGTGATATAGCTGCTTAGTGACCATAACGTACATTAACTCTAACTTAGTTACCGAGTAGTTTAACGATGTTAATTTTGCATAACGTAAAAGATAGAGTTATAGAGTGTATACATGTTTTCTCCCCTGTTGTTTAAAACCGGATAAAATAGGGGCCGTGAACTCACCTTTAATTGCTCAGTTAGAGTAACACAAAAGTAGCAAATGATGGGACCGCTAATCGTATCCTAACATGTCAACCGATTTAAAGTTAGTGTGTGAACACACTGATACAAAACCCTACACATAACTAACACACAGTGCGGCACACGCAATAACCAATTCGAAAACACAATCATGCATGCAAAGTATCATCATACCAAAATAATGATCAAAACAAAAAAGGCATTTTTTATCCTATTGACGAGACGAGTGTCAAGAAAAAAATTGGTGATACAAATTTTTTTGAGATTTTAACGTCGAATTCGAGCCTTTCAGGGAGACCGTCTAGAGCTTTAGAATATAGATTTTATGATACGATCAAAAAAGGATTAAGATTTTGGGGTAGTCACTAATACCTTCTAAAAACGTAGATCATTTGGTGTAATAACTATTTGTGAGCGTTAACGTTAAGTCAGCATTTGATCAAAACAAAAAAAGGCATTTTTGATCGTATGACGAGACGAGTGTCCAGAAAATGGTAACAAATTTTCGAGATTTTAACGCTATCGAGTATTAGACACGTCTAGACTTTAGTTAGATTGATGAACGATCACAAAAGATGAGATATGGTAGTCCTGAACCTGCGCAAAAGGTTGATCATCTGGTGTAGTGACTATTAATGAGCTTACGTTAAGTCAACATTTGATCGAAAACAAAAAGGCATTTTTGATCGTATTGACGAGAAGATTTTCCAGAAAAAATTTGGTGATTAAATATATTTTTCGAGATTTTAACGTCTAATTCGAGCTGTTCGGGGACACCGTCTAGAGCTTTAGACTATAGATTTGATGATACGATCAAAAAGGATTGATGATTTTGGGGTAGTCATTGATACGTGCGAAAAACTTTGATCATCTGGTGTAGTGACTATAATAAGCCTTAACGGTAAGGCAGCATTTGATCAAAACAAAAAGGTATTTTTTGATCGTATTTACGAGACGAGTATCAAGAAAAATCTGGTGATTAGACATTTTTTCGAGATTTAACGTCTATATTCGAGCTGTGCGGGACACCGTCTAGAGCTTTAGAGTATAGATTTGATGATACGATCATAAAAGTATGATGATTTTAGGGTAGTCACTTATACCAGCGAAAACGTTGATCATCTAGTGTAGTGACTATTAATGAGCCTTGAGTTAAGTCAGCATTTGATCAAAAAAATAAGGCATTTTTGATCGTATTGACCTGACGAGTGTCCGGAAAAAATTTGGTGATTAAAATTTTTTCAAGATTTTGACGTCTAATTCGAGCTGTACAGGACACGTCTAGAGCTTTAGAGTATAGATTTTATGATACGATCACAAAAGAATCAAGATTTTGGGGTAGTCACTGATACCTGCGCAAAACGTTGATCATCTGGTGTAGTGACTATAATGAGCCTTAACGGTAAGGCAGCATTTGATCAAAACAAAAAAGGTATTTTTTGATCGTATTGACGAGACGAGTTCAAGAAAAAATCTAGGTGATTACACATTTTTTTGAGATTTTAACGTCTATATTCGAGCTGTGCGGGACACTGTCTAGAGCTTTAGAGTATAGATTTGATGATACGATCATAAAAGGATGATGATTTTAGGGTAGTCACTTATACCATGCAAAAACGTTGATCATTGGTGTAGTGACTATTAAAGAGCATTAACGTTAAGTCAGCATTTGATAAAAAAAAGGCATTTTTGATCGTATTGACGAGACCAGTGTCAAGAAAAAAATTTGGTGATTAAAATTTTTTCGAGATTTGAAAGTCTAATTCGACCTGTTCGGCGGACACCGTCTAGAGCTTTAGAGTATAGATTTGATGAATACGATCTCAAAAGAATGAAGATTTTGGGGTAGTCACTGATACCAGCGCAAAACGTTGATCATCTGGTGTAGTGACTATTAACGAGCCCTTTAACGTTAAGTCACATTTGATCAAAACAAAAAAGGCATTTTTTGACCTATTGACGAGACGAGTATCAAGAAAAAAATAGGTGATTACAAATTTTTTTCGAGATTTTAACGTCTAATTCGAGCTGTTCAGGGACACCGTCTAGAGCTTTAGAGTATAATTTATGATACGATCACAAAAGGATTAAGATTTTGGGGTAGTCACTAATACCTGCAAAAACGTAGATCATTGGTGTAGTGACTATTAATGAGCGTTAACGTTAAGTCAGCATTTGATCAAAACAAAAAAGGCATTTTTTGATCGTATTAACGAGACGAGTGTCAAGAAAAAAATGGGTGATTACAAATTTTTTCGGGATTTTAACGACTAATTCGAGCTGTTTAGGGACACCGTCTAGAGCTTTAGATTATAGATTTGATGAAACGATCACAAAAGGATGAAGGTTTTGGGGTAGTCACTGATACCTGCGAAAAACGTTGATCATCTGGTGTAGTGACTATTAATGAGCCTTAACGTTAAGTCAGCATTTGATCAAAACAAAAAAGGCATTTTTTGATCGTATTGACGAGACGAGTATCAGAAAAAATTTGGTGATTACAATTTTTTCGAGATTTTAACGTCTAATTCGAGCTGTTCGGGGACACCGTCTAGAGCTTTAGAGTATAGATTTGATGATACGATCAAAAGGATGATGATTTTGGGTAGTCACTGATACGTGCGAAAAAACGTTGATCATCTGGTGTAGTGACTATTAATGAGCCTTAACGTTAAGTCAGCATTTGATCAAAACAAAAAAAGGCATATTTTGATCGTATTGACGAGACGAGTGTCAGAAAAAAATTGGTGATTACAAATTTTTTCGAGATTTTAACAGTCTAATTCGAGCTTTGGGGACACCGTCTAGAGCTTTAGAGTATAGATTTATGATACGATCACAAAAGGATGAGGATTTTGGGGTAGTCACTTATACCTGCGCAAAAACGTTTGATCATTTGGTTGTAGTGACTATTAATGAGCTTAACGTTAAGTCAGCATTTGATCAAAACAAAAAAGCATATTTTTGATCGTATTGACGAGACGAGTGTAAGAAAAAAATTTGGTGATTACAAATTTTTTCGAAGATTTTAACGTCTAATTCGAGCTGTTCGGGGACACTGTCTAGAGCTTTAGAGTATAGATTTATGATACGATCACAAAAGGATCAAGATTTTTGGGTAGTCACTGATACCTGCGAAAAACGTTGATTATCTGGGGTAGTGACTATTAATGAGCCTTAACGTTAAGTCAGCATTTGATAAAAACAAAAACGGCATTTTTTGATTGTATTGACGAGACGAGTGTCCAGAAAAAATTTGGTGATTACAATTTTTTTTGAGATTTTAACGTTTAATTCGAGCTGTTCGGGGACACCATCTAGAGCTTTAGAGTATAGATTTTATGATACGATCACAATAGGACCATGATTTTGGGGTAGTCACTGATATGTGCGAAAAACGTTGATCATCTGGTAGAGACTACTAATGAGCCTTAACGTCAAGTCAGCATTTTATCAAAACAAAAAAGGCATTTTTTAAACGTATTGACGAGACGAGTATCCAGAAAAAAATTGGTGATTACAATTTTTTTTGAGATTTAAACATCTAATTCGAGCTATTCGGGGACACCGTCTAGAGCTTTAGAGTATAGATTTGATGATACGAGCACAAAAGGATGAAGATTTTTTTTGGGGGGGGGTCACTGATACGTGCGAAAAACGTTGATCATCTGGTGTAGTGACTATTAACGAGCTTTAGCGTTAAGTCAGCATTTGATCAAAACAAAAAAGCACTTTTTGATCGTATTGACGAGACGAGTGTCAAGAAAAAATTTGGTGATCACAAATTTTTTCGAGATTTTAACGTCTAATTCAGCTGTTCGGGGACACCGTCTAGAGCTTCAGAGTATAGATTTGATGATACGATCACAAAAGGATGAAGATATTGGAGTAGTCACTGATACCTGCGAAAAATGTTGATCATTTGGTGTAGTGACTATTAATTAGCCGTAACGTTAAGTCAGCATTTGATCAAAACAAAAAAAGACATTTTTTGATCGTAATGACGTGACGAGTGTCCAGAAAAAATTTGGTGATTACAAATTTTTACGAGATTTTAACGTCGAATTCGAGCTGTTCGGGACACTGTCTAGAGCTTTAGAGTATAGATTTTATGATACAATCACAAAAGAATCAAGATTTTGGGGTAGTCACTGATACCTGCAAAAAACGTTGATCATTTGGTGTAGTGACTATTAACGAGCCTTAACGTTATGTCAGCATTTGATCAAAACAAAAAAGACATTTTTTATCGTATTAACGAGACGAGTGTCAAGAAAAAAATTGGTGACTAGAAATTTTTTCGAGATTTTAACGTCTAATTCGAGCTGTTCGGGACACCATCTAGAGCTTTAGATTATAGATTTTATGATACGATCACAAAAGAATCAAGATTTTGGGGTAGTCGCTGATACCTAAGAAAAACGTTGATCATTTGGTGTAGTGACTATCAACGAGCCTTAACGTTAAGTCAGCATTTGATCAAAACAAAAAAGGCATTTTTTGATCGTATTGACGAGACGAGTGTCAAGAAAGAAATTGGTGATTACAATTTTTTTGAGATTTTAACATCTAATTCGAGCTGTTCGGGGACACCGTTTAGAGCTTTAGAGTATAGATTTAATGATACGATCACAAAATGATGAAGATTTTGGCGAAGTCACTGATACCTGCGAAAAACGTTGATCATCTGGTGTAGTGACTATTAATGAGCCTTAACGTTAAGGCAGCATTTGATCAAAACAAAAAAGGTACTTTTGATCGTATGACGAGACGAGTATCAAGAAAAAATCTGCTGATTACATATTTTTTCAAGATTTTAACTTCTAATTCGAGCTGTTCAGGGACACCGTCTAGAGCTTTAGAGTATAGATTTGATGATACGATCACAAAAGGATGATAATTTTGGGGTAGTCACTGATACGTGCGAAAGACGTTGATCATCTGGTGTAGTGACGATTAATGAGCCTTAACGTTAAGTCAGCATTTGATCAAAACAAAAAAAGACATTTTTTAATCGTATTGACGAGACGAGTGTCAAGAAAAAATTGGTGATTAAATTTTTTTTGAGATTTTAACGTATAATTCGAGCTGTTCGGGGACACCGTCTAGAGCTTTAGAGTATAGATTTGATGATACGATCACAAAAGGATGAAGATTTTGGGGTAGTCACTGATACCTGCGAAAAAACGTTAATCGTATGGTGTAGTGACTATTAATGAGCGTTAACATTAAGTCAGCATTTGATCAAAACAAAAAAAAGGCATTTGATCGTGTTGACGTGACGATTGTCCAGAAAAAGATTGGTGATTACAAATTTTTTCAAGATTTTAACGTCTAATTCGAGCTGTTCAGGGACACCGTCTAGAGCTTTTGAGTATATATTTTATGATACGATCACAAAAGGATCAAGATTTTGGAGTAGTTACTGATACCTGCGAAAAACTTTGATCATTTGGTGTAGTGACTATTAACGAGCCTTAAGGTTAAGTCAACATTTCATCAAATAAAAATAGGCATTTTTGATCGTATTGACAATACGAGTGTTTAGAAAAATTTGGTGATTACAAATTTTTTCAAGATTTTAACGTTTAATTCGAGCTGTTGGGGACACTGTCTAGACCATTAGAGTATAGATTTGATCATACGATCACAAAAGGATGAAGATTTTGGGGTAGTCACTGATACCTTCGAAAAACGTTGATCATCTGGTGTAGTGACTATTAATGAGCCTTAACGTTAGGTCAGCATTTGATCAAAACAAAAAAGGCATTCTTTGATTGTATTGACGAGACGAGTGTCCAGAAAAAATTTGGTGATTACAAATTTTTTCGAGATTTTAACGTTTAATTCGTGCTGTTCGGGGACACCATCTAGAGCTTTAGAGAATAGATTTTATGATACGATCACAATAGGACCAAGATTTTGGGGTAGTCACAGATACGTGCGAAATGTTGATCATCTGGTGTAGTGAGTATTAATGAGCCTTAACGTCAAGTCAGCATTTTATTAAAACAAAAAAGGCATTTTTAAACGTATTGACGAGACGAGTATCCAAAAAAAATTTGGTGATTACCATTTTTTTTAGATTTAAACATCTAATTCGAGCTTTTTGAGGACACCGTATAGAGCTTTAGAGTATAGATTTAATGATACGATCTCAAAAGATTGAAGATTTTGGGGAAGTCACTGATACCTGCGCAAAACGTTGTTCATCTGGTGTAGTGACTATTAATGAGCCTTAACGTGAAGTCAGCATTTGATGAAAACAAAAAGGCATTTTTTATCGTATTGACCAGACGAGTGTCCAGAAAAATTTGATGATTACAAATTTTTTCAAGATTTTAACGTCTCATTCGAGCTGTTCGGGACACCGTCTAGAGCTTTAGAGAATAGATTTAATGATACGATCACAAAAGGATCAAGATTTTGGGGTAGTCACTGATACCTGCGAAAAACGTTATAATCTAGTGTAGTCACTATTAACGGGCCTTAACGTTAAGTTAGCATTTGATCAAAACAAAAAAGGAATTTTTTGATCGTATTGACGAGACGAGTGTCAAGAAAAAATTTGGTGATTACAATTTTTTCAAGATTTTAACGTCTAATACGACCTGTTCAGAGACACCGTCTAGAGCTTTAGAGTATAGATTTGATGATACGATCTCAATAGAATGAAGATTTTGGGGTAGTCACTAATACCAGCGCAAAACGTTGATCATCTGGTGTAGTGACTATTAATGAGCCTTAACGTTAAGTCAGCATTTGATCAAAACAAAAAAGGCATTTTTTGATCGTATTAGGGTGACGAGTGTCCCGAAAAATTTGGTGATTACAATTTTTTTCAAGATTTTAACGTCTATTTCGAGCTTTTCGGGACACCGTCTAGAGCTTTAGAGTATAAATTTTATGATACGATCACAAAAGAATCAAGATTTTGGGGTAGTTACTGATACCTTCGAAAAACTTTGATCATTTGGTGTAGTGACTATTAACGAGCCTTAACGTTAAGTCTGCATTTCATCAAATAAAAAAAGGCATTTATTGATCGTATTGACAAGACGAGTGTTTAGAAAAATTTGGTGATTACAATTTTTTTCAAGATTTTAACGTCCAATTCGAGCTATTCGGGGACACCGTCTAGAGCTTTAGAGTATAGATTTGATGATACGATCACAAAAGGATGAAGATTTTTTTTTGGGGGGGGGGGGTCACTAATACGTGCGAAAAACGTTGATCATATGGTGTTGTGACTATTAATGAGCCTTAACGTTAAGTCTGCATTTGATAAAAAAGGCATTTTTTGATCGTAATGACGTGACGAGTGTCCAGAAAAAATTTGGTGATTACAAATTTTTACGAGATTTTAACGTCTAATTCGAGCTGTTCGGGACACTGTCTAGAGCTTTAGAGTATAGATTTTATGATACGATCACAAAAGAATCAAGATTTTGGGGTAGTCACTTATACCTGCAAAAAACGTTGATCATTTGGTGTAGTGACTATTAACGAGCCTTCACGTTATGTCAGCATTTGATCAAACAAAAAAGACATTTTTTTATCGTATTGACGAGACGAGTGTCAAGAAAAAATTGGTGATTAGAAATTTTTTCGAGATTTTAACGTCTAATTCGAGCTGTTCGGGGACACCGTCTGGAGCTTTAGAGTATAGATTTTATGATACGATCACAAAAGAATCAAGATTTTGGGGAAGTCACTGATACCTGAGAAAAACGTTGATCATTTGGTGTAGTGACTATCAACGAGCCTTAACGTTAAGTCAGCATTTGCTCAAAACAAAAAAAGGCATTTTTTGATCGTATTGACGAGACGAGTGTCAAGAAAAAATTGGTGATTACAAATTTTTTGAGATTTTAACGTCTAATTCGAGCTGTTCGGGGACACCGTTTAGAGCTTTAGAGTATACTTTAATGATACGATCACAAAAGGATGAAGATTTTGGCGTAGTCACTGATACCTGCGAAAAACGTTGATCATCTGGTGTAGTGACTATTAATGAGCCTTAACGTTAAGGCAGCATTTGATCAAAACAAAAAAGGTATTTTTTGATCGTATTGACGAGACGAGTATCAAGAAAAAATCTGGTGATTACATATGTTTTCAAGATTTTAACGTCTAATTCGAGCTGTTCAGGGACACCGTCTAGAGCTTTAGAGTATAGATTTGATGATACGAACACAAAAGGATGATAATTTTGGGGTAGTCACTGATACGTGCGAAAAACGTTGATCATCTGGTGTAGTGACGATTAACGAGCCTTAACGTTAAGTCAGCATTTGATCAAAACAAAAAAAGACATTTTTTGATCGTATTGACGAGACCAGTATCCAGAAAAATTTGGTGATTACAAATTTTGTTGAGATTTTAACGTCTAATTCGAACTTTTTGGGGACACCGTCTAGAGTTTTAGAGTATAGATTTGATGATACGATCTCAAAAGGATGAAGATTTTGGGGTAGTCACTGATAACTGCGAAAAACGTTAATCATATGGTGTAGTGACTATTAATGGGCGTTAACATTAAGTCAGCATTTGATCAAAACAAAAAAAGGCATTTTTGATCGTGTTGACGTGACGATTGTCCAGAAAAGATTGGTGATTACAAATTTTTTCAAGATTTTAACGTCTAATTCGAGCTGTTCGGGGACACCGTCAAGAGCTTTAGAGTATATATTTTATGATACGATCACAAAAAGATCAAGATTTTGGGGTAGTCACTGATACCTGCGAAAAACTTTGATCATCTAGTGTAGTGACTATTAACGAGCCTTAACGTTAAGGCAGCATTTGATCAAAACAAAAAAGGCATTTTTTGATCGTATTGACAAGACGAGTGTCAAAAAAAATTTGGTGATTACAAATTTTTTCGAGATTTTAACGTGTAATTCAAACTGTTCGGGACACCGTTTAGAGTTTTAGAGTATAGATTTGATGATACGATCACAAAAGGATGAAGATTTTGGAGTAGTCACTGATACGTGGGAAAAACGTTGATCATCTGGTGTAGTGACTATTAATGAGCCTTAACGTTAAGTCAGCATTTGATCAAAACAAAAAAGGCATTCTATGATCGTATTGACGAGACGAGTGTCCAGAAAAAATTTGGTGATTACAAATTGTTTTGAAATTTTAACATCTAATTCGAGCTGTTCGGGGACACCGTCTAGAGTATAGATTTGATGATACGATCACAAAAGGATGATGATTTTGGGGTAGTCACTGATACGTAGGAAAAACGTTGATCACCTGGTGTAGTGACTTTTCATGATCCTTAACATTAAGTCAACATTTGATCAAAACAAAAAAAGGCATTTTTTGATTGTATTGACAAGGCGAGTTTCCAGAAAAAATTTGGTGATAACAAATTTTTTCGAGATTTTAACGTCTAATTCGAGCTTTTCGAGGTCACCGTCTAGAGCTTTAGAACATAGATTTGATGATACGATCTCAAAAGGATGAAGATTTTGGGGTAGTCACTGATACCTGCGCAAAACGATATTCATCTGGTGTAGTGACTATTAATGAGCCTTAACGTTAAGTCAGCATTTGATCAAAGCAAAAAAAGGCATTTTTGATCGTATTGACGAGACGGGTGTCCAGAATAATTTGGTGGTTACAATTTTTTCAAGATTTTAACGTCTAATTCGAGCTGTTCGTGGACACCTTCTAGAGCTTTAGAGTATAGATTTTATGATACGATCACAAAAGGATCAAGATTTTGGGGTAGCCACTGATACCTGCGAAAAACGTTGATCATCTGGTGTAGTGACTATTAACGAGCCTTAACGTTAAGTCAGCATTTGATCAAAACAAAAAAGGCATTTTTTGATCGTATTGACGAGACGAGTGTCAAGAAAAAATTTGGTGATTACAATTTTTTTTCGATATTTTAATGTATAATTAGAGCAGTTCGGGGACACCGTCTAGAGCTTTAGAGTAATGATTTGATGATACGATCACAATAGGACCAAGATTTTGGGGTAGTCACTGATACGTGCGAAAAACATTGATCATCTTGTGTAGTGACTATTAATGAGCCTTAACGTCAAGTCAGCATTTTATCAAAACAAAAAGGCATTTTTTTAACGTATTGACAAGACGAGTATCCAGAATAAATTTGGTGATTACAAATTTTTTTAAGATTTTAGCATCTAATTCGAGCTTTTCGGGGACACCGTATAGAGCTTTAGAGTATTGACTTGATGATACGATCTCAAAAGGATGAATATTTTGGGGTAGTCACAGATACTTGCGCAAAACGTTTTTCATCTGGGGTAGTGACTATTAATGAGCCTTAACGTTAAGGCAACATTTGATCAAAACAAAAAAAGGCATTTTTTGATCGTATTGACGAGACGAGTATTCAGAAAAAAATTTGGTGATTACAAATTTTTTCGAGATTTGAACGTCTAATTCGAGCTGTTCGGGGACACCGTCTTGAGCTTTAGAGTATAGATTTTATGATACGATCACAAAAGGATCAAGATTTTGGTGTAGCCACTGATACCAGCGAAAAACGTTGATCATATGGTGTAGTGACTATTAACAAGCCTTAAATTTAAGTCAGCATTTGATCAAAACAAAAAAGGCATTTTTTGATCGTATTGACTAGACGAGTGTCAAGAAAAAATTTGGTGATTACAAATTTTTTCGAGATTTTAAAGTATAATTCGAGCTGTTTGGGGACACCGTCTAGAGCTTTAGAGTATAGATTTGATGATACGATCACAAAAGGATGAAGATTTTGGGGTAGTCACTAATACTGCGAAAAATGTTGATCAACTGGTGTAGTGACATATTAATGAGCCTTAACGTTAATTCAACATTTGATCAAAAAAAAACGGATTATTTGATTGTATTGACGAGACGAGTGTCCAGAAAAAATTTGGTGATTACAAATTTTTTCGAGATTTTAACGTTTAATTCGAGCTGTTCGAGGACAGCATCTAGAGCTTTAGAGTAAATATTTTATGATACGATCACAATAGGACCAAGATTTTGGGGTAGTCACTGATACGTGCGAAAAAACGTTGATCATCTAGTGTAGTGACTATTAATGAGTCTTTACGTCAAGTCAGCATTTTATCAAAACAAAAAGGCATTTTTTAACGTATTGACGAGACGAGTATCCAGAATAAATTTGGTGATTACAATTTTTTTTTGAGATTTTAGCATCTAATTCGAGCTTTTCGGGGACACCGTAAATAGCTTTAGAGTATTGATTTGATGATACGATCTCAAAAGGATGAAGATTTTGGGGTAGTCACTGATACCTGCGCAAAACGTTTTTCATCTGGGGAGTGACTATTATGAGCCTTAAGGTTATGTCAGCATTTGATCAAAACTAAAAAAAGGCATTTTTTGATCGTATTGACGGACGAGTGTCCAGAAAAAATTTGGTGATTACAAATTTTTTCAAGATTTTAACGTGTAATTCGAGCTGTTCGGGGACACCGTCTAGAGCTTTAGAATTTTATGATACGATCACAAAAGGATCAAGATTTTGGGGTAGTCTCTGGTACCTACGAAAAACGTTGATAATTTTGTGAAGTAACTATTAACGAGCCTTAACGTTAAGTCAGCATTTGATCAAAAACAAAAAAGACATTCTTTGATCGTATTGACGAGACGAGTGTCAAGAAAAAATTGGCGATTACAAATTTTTTCAAGATTTTAATGTTTAATTCGAGTTGTTCGGGGACACCGTCTAGAGCTTTAGAGTATAGATTTGATGATATGATACAAAAGGATGAAGATTTTGGGGTAGTCACTGATACCTATGAAAAAACGTTGATCATCTGGTGTGGTGACTATTAATGAGCCTTACGTTAAGTCAACATTTGATCAAAACAAAAACGGCATTCTTTGATGTTAACGTCTAATTTGAGCTGTTTGGGGAAACCATCTAGAGCTTTAGAGTATAGATTTCATGATACGATCACAATAGGACCAAGATTTTTGGGTAGTCACTGATACGTGCGAAAAAACGTCGATCATTTGGTGTAGTGACTCTTAATGAGCCTTAACGTCAAGTCAGCATTTTATCAAAACAAAAAAGGCATTTTTTGATCGTATTGACGAGACGAGTATCCAGAAAAAAATTGGTGATTACAAATTTTTTTGAGATTTTAGAGTCTAATTCGAGCTTTTCGTGGACACCGTCTAGAGCTTTAGAGTATAGATTTGATGATACGATCTCAAAAGGATGAAGATTTTAGGGTAGTCACTTATACCTGCGCAAAACGTTGTTCATCTAGTGTAGTGACTATTAATGAGCCTTAACATTAAGTCAGCATTTGATCAAATCAAAAAAAGGCATTTTTTTATCGTATAGACGAGACGAGTCTTCAGAAAAATTTTGTGATCACAATTTTTTTCAAGATTTTAACGTCTAATTCGAGTTGTTCGGGGACACCGTCCAGAGATTTAGAGTATAGAGTTTATGATACGATCACAAAAGGATCAAGATTTTGGGGTACTCACTGATACCTACAGAAAAAGTTGATCATCTAGTGTAGTAACTATTAACGAGCCTCAACGTTTAAGTCAGCATTTGATCAAAACAAAACAGGCATTTTTTTATCGTATTAACGAGACGAGTGTCAAGAAAAAAATTGGTGATTACAACTTTTTTCGAGATTTGAACGTCTAATTCGAGTTGTTCAGGGACATCGTCTTGAGCTTTAGAGTATAGATTTTATGATACGATCACAAAAGGATCAAGATTTTGGGGTAGCCACTGATACCTGCGAAAAAACATTGATCATCTGGTATAGTGACTATTAACGAGCCTTTAACGTTAAGTCAGCATTTTTATCAAAACAAAAAAGGCATTTTTGATCGTATTGACGAGACGAGTGTCAAGAAAAAATTAGTGATTACAATTTTTTCTAGATTTTAACGTATAATTCGAGCTGTTCGGGGACACGTCTAGAGCTTTAGAGTATAGATTTGATGATACGATCACAAAATGATGAAGATTTTGGGGTAGTCACTGATACCTGCGAAAAATGTTGATCAACTGGTGTAGTGACTATTAATGAGCCTTAACGTTAATTCAGCATTTGATCAAAACAAAAACGGCATTCTATGATTGTATTGACGAGACGAGTGTCCAGAAAAAATTTGGTGATTACAAATTTTTTCGAGATTTTAACGTCTAATTCGAGCTGTTCGAGGACACCATCTAGAGCTTTAGAGTATAGATTTATGATACGATCACAATAGGACCAAGATTTTGGGGTAGTCACTGATACGTGCGAAAAAATTGAGTCATCTGGTGTAGTGACTATTAATGAGCCTTAACGTCAAGTCAGCATTTTATCAAAACAAAAAGGCATTTTTTTAACGTATTGACGAGACGAGTATCCAGAATAAATTTGGTGATTCAAATTTTTTTGAGATTTTAGCATCTAATTCGAGCTTTTCTGGGACACCGTATAGAGCTTTAGAGTATTGATTGATGATAGATCTCAAAAGGATGAAGATTTTGGGGTAGTCACAGATACCTGCGCAAAACGTTGTTCATCTGGTGTAGTGACTATTAATGAGCCTTAAGGTTAGTAAAGCAGGTTGATCAAAAGCAAAAAAAGGCATTTTTTGATCGTATTGTCAGACGAGTTTCCCAGAAAAAATTTGGTGATTACAAATTTTTTCAGATTTAAGGTGTAATTCGAGCTGTTCGGGGACACCGTCTTAGAGCTTTAGAGTATAGATTTTATGATACGATCACAAAAGGATTCAAAATTTTGGGGTAGTCGCTGATACCGCGAAAAACGTTGATCATTGGTGTAGTACTATTAACGAGCCTAAATTAAGTCAGCATTTGATCAAAACAAAAAAGGCATTTTTATCGTATTGATAGACGAGTGTCAAGAAAAAATTTGGTGATTACAAATTTTTTCGAGATTTTAAATGTTTAATTCGAGCTGTTTGGGGACACCATCTAGAGCTTTAGAGCATAGATTTGATGATACGATCACAAAAGGATAAGATTTTGGGGTAGTCACTATACTACGAAAAATGTTGATCATCTGGTGTAGTGACTATTAATGAGCCTTAACGTTAATCAACATTTGATCAAAAAAAAACGGAATTTTGTATTGACGAGACGAGTGTCCAGAAAAATTTGGTGATTACAAATTTTTTCGTGATTTTAACGTTTAATTTGAGCTTGTTTGGGAAACCATCTAGAGCTTTAGAGTAAATTTTATGATACGATCACAATAGGACCAAGATTTTTGGG